>JAQHUG010000288.1:731731-751913 GCA_028555095.1 Dicrostonyx torquatus
ATGAATTCAGTAACCGTTGTGCCATTGCCTCTAGGTTTTGACTGCATGAGTTCCTCTAAAGAAACAACCAATTAGGAAAACAATCAGATCTCTTAATGAATTGAGGAAATGTGAATCATAGCTGCTGGAATAGCTTACCAATTAGAAACTTAAAAGAGGAGCTTATATCATTCCCTCTCTTCCCATTTCTCCCTCCAAATGATGTAATTATATAATAATCTCAAAAAATATAACAAATAATGTTAAAAGTGTAACCTGTTGTTTTTGAGGTATAGCCCTTAAAGAAACATGTGTGTCAATGTGTTTGTAACATATATCAATACCAATTGCCTAGTGCACACACAAATCACTGGCCAAATTCACTCTTCATTCTAAAGAAAAAACAGCCCGGTTTTGATACTGTGGAAGAGTGATCTTTGCTGGAGGACAGCATCTGATTTTCCTAGAAGGATGAGGCAGAGAAGGATGGCACCATTAGATTTAATTTTACAATACTTGTAGCATTCGCAACACTAACCTTGAGAAACAAGAAACCAGAGTTTTATGTTGGAAAGAAACTCTAACAGCAAAAATAAAAGAGCCGCCAAGACAGTAGGAGTTAAAATTTTAGAAGTCCCTATGTACTTATATGATACTAGTGTACACAGACAGGAAACAGTGAAAGCTACATTCACTAGTGTGTTTTCCTTAAAAAGTGAAATTCTCATGGTATAATGTTATGAGATTATAGCAGGGTGTGTGTGTGTGTGTGTGTGTGTGTGTGTGTGTGTGTGTGTGTGTGTGTGTTAAGAGAGAGAGAGACTAAAAGAAATTTCAACTTACCAGTGACTTTAACTAAGATGGCATTTATTCCCTTGCTTGTTTCAGCTTTCCAAATTGTCTACAGTTGACAGAGTTTTAAATGCTATGTAATGCCACACCTGGTGATGTAAACCTACTAAACACCACATCACAATGAACTATGGGAACAAAAGATAAACAGAGCTCTCTCTGCAGCAACCAATGCCTTTGATGTGGACAGTTTTCTTGGGTCATAACACCCCCAGATGAGCTACTGGGAAGCTTGTTCTAGGCTACACACTATTCTAAGGACTTTACATGCAGCAGTTAATTAATTCTTTCAGCATCACTGAAGAAAGTACTATTTTATTTCTTGCTTTACATCAAGAAAAATATGAGCATGTATAAAGTAATAGACACGGGCAGGGCAGGTTTAACCCTTCACAGCCCCTGCTCTTAACCTCTAACATTCCCATTAATCCCAGGATCTCAAGGGCTCAAGGCCTTGCCTTTCTTAGATTCTTCATGAAGCTCTCTGTACCACTCCTGTGATTCAAAATTCCATTCATAATCCCTGTGGCTGGACTCGTGCACTCCGAGGTCTTGCCTTGGAGACAAGTAGTTGAAGTTCAGGTGAACGCCTTAGTGAGTCATAGCCGCAGCACTTTTGTCTTGATTTCCTGCGTTATCACCATTGCTTCTGACAGTTTCTCTGCATAGAATGCCCTTGAAGTGCCCTATGGCCACATCTCCATGACTTCGTGGAAATGATGCTATTTCCTGACCAGTTCCTGCCCATTACAAAGTGGCATTTGTGTCTTCAAATTCTTAATTCACTGTGATTATGTTCTATATGTTGCTTACCTTATAGAAATCATTTAACTATTTACCTAATCACCCCAGTTCAACTCAAGGGTAGAATCCATATCTTATTTCTCTTTGGGACTTATATGCATAGATTCACTATATCTATGCATCACTTCACGAATAAATGGATGGCTGCACTGGTTGACAAAAAAGGAGCATCGGTGACTAGCAAGAATTATCAAAAGATTTTTTAAGGGACAAATATGAATGTGGACAAGCTAGATTTTGAGTAACTTTGAAAGCAGGATGGACAGAGTTGAGTGAGAAGTACAGGTTTTCCTGCAGGTGGGACAATGATCAGAAATATCTTTTAATATAAACTTTAGAAATCATTTTCATAGTCAGAACAGTTATTCCGTAAAAAAAAAAAAACCCAGTCATGCCATGGCACAGAACACTAACTGCTGCCTTGACCTCAACCAAGAAGAAACTAAGCATGTTTGCAGTCACATAACACTAACCATCCAGATGTCTGTGGTCAATAAAATGTTGAGAGGACCATCACCGGTGAGGACCATCACCGACACTGAACCAGCTCTTACACTCATTTGCAGAAGACTTGTCATCTGGAGCAAGTCTCCTTTCTGATTTTGAGACACTGATCTGTAAAGCCAGGATGGACAGCTTGCTGAGAAACACCTGAAGTTCCCTTCAGGTGACTTACAGGCAGAGGTAGGGCCATGAAAACTCACCTGTTGATGGCGCAAAAAACAATGTGGCTTTGTGGAAAAGGATGTGGAACACACAAACTCACTCAGCTTCAGTGAAAGCAATGAGGAGCTATATAGAGATAAAGAGAGAGAGAAACAAGACAAAGAGAGGTTGAGACATCTTTGTCCTGGGGATTTTCCATCATAGTGTCAGCCCCTTGGGACCTCAAAATTAGTCCCAAGAAATGGGATGAGGGTGTGCATACAGGCAAGGCCAGGTCAAAGATACAAGCCCTAATAAACATCACCATGGTGAGTGAGGCAATGGAGCATCACGTCACACTGGGGAACCAGAATTTTTCCTGTCTTTGTTCTCACCTTCACATTGTCTGCATCACACAGAGGAGATATAGCAGACAGGCATAAAGTGCGGTCTGCTGTTCCAAAGTCTCTCCAGGAATTAGAGGTGGAGCTAGGACTGAATGAGGTCTTTAGGCTAAGAAAACAGCTGCTTTACATGCCTGCTACAAACAGGATTTGAGGACTGAGCAGGGCTGACTTGTGGACAAGGAGAGAAACTTCATTGGGTCTGGGAATGAAGGGAAAACCTAAGAAAGGAGGCAAATCAGAAGACGCCCATGGCAACCAAACCAAATCCTCAAGGATAAAATGTGTTCCCACCTAGAACCTTGTTAGTAAGGGCCAGAGGGATTCCTGTAATGATCCTGGGAGAGACCTTGGAAATGCTGTGCTGGGAAAAACAGGAAGTGCAGGGGTGGGGGAGCCAAAGTTGTTCCCAAGTGTGGTTTTCAGTCCAGGCCCCTCGATGCTGGGAGCCTTAGTGATACAGATGATGGAAGAGGGAATTGGAGCAGCTGTGCAAAGTGACATTCAAACTCTTTAGCCCTCTCAACAGCTGATGAGCTGCTGAAACCCCAGAGGTAGTGCACGTTCTGTGGGATGGAGAGACTTGTCTCCATTTCTTAGCAACTGCTTATCCCCCTTGGGCCTCAACTTTCTTATCTGTGAAATGCACATGATTTTCTTTCTTAAGTTTTCTGTGAGAATAAAATCCAACAATCTATGCAGAGTTCCTCCTAGGGGATGGCCAATAGAAGGAATGCCCTTTCATTCCTTCTCAGATTCATGACTTCTTTTTAAATGTATACACACACGCACATACACACACACACACACACACACACACACACACACACACACTAAATGGGATCAGTAGGTGATATATATATACATATATATGTGTATATATATACATATATATATAAACCTTCACTAACTTAAAAACAATAGGTAACATTCACCACAAGCTTGCTATATTAGGATACCAAGATCTTTACGTGGGGTTGATTGAGTTCCAGTCGTCCTTCCAATGATTCTGTCATGTACCTGTATCCATCCCTCACATTTTACAGAATTATAAGTTAAATTTCAAAGTGAGTCAGTCATTTTCTTATAGCCACACAGGAATCTGATGACTAGGGAGTTAAATATGCATTTGTACCTTCAAGGAACATAGTCTCAACAGATATGTTATGGGGCACCCTCTCTATCTCCTTCTAAAAGACCCATTGGCCACACAGTGTATTATTTTTAGATCTATTTTTGTATGTAGCATTAGCCTTTCTGTTTATCTTATTTAACAACTTTTTTTAGAACTTCATACATGAGTACTATGTTTACATTATTCCCACTGCAACTTCCCTCTCCTTAAACTCCCCTTATGCCCTTTCATTCCTTCTCAGATTCATGACTTCTTTTTAAATGTATACACACACACACACACACACACATATATATATATATTTAGTATATATATATATATATATATATATATATATATACTAAATGGGATCAGTAGGTTATATATATATATCCCATTTAGTGTGGTTTGTATATGTGTATGTTTAGGGCTGACCACTTGGGATTGGACAATCAGTTAGGGGCTCATCCCTGTGGAAGACTGATTTTCTCCCTCTCTTAGCAGCCATTAATTGCCTGTAGCTCTTTGTCTAGGTTTAGGGCTCTGTGAGATTTCTCTCCGTCATGTTGAGATGTCACCTCATAGCAAACGGCCTAGCTTTCACAGTCTTTCTAACCTTCTTCCTTGAAGTTCCCTACACCTTAGATGTAGGAGTTGGATTCTAGTTGTATCCGTTGGAGATTGGTACCCTACAGTCATTTGTTCTCTGCATGTGACCATCTGTGGATTTCTGAGATGGTCTCTGTCTGCTGCAAAGAGAAGCTACTTGATGATGGTTAAAAACTAAAGGCACTTGTACATATAAGGATAAGAATGTCGAATACAGTTGGTAGTTTCACTGGTTTAGGAATCGTGCAGTAGGAGACTCTCCTCTAGAGTCTATGACCTCACCAGTCACTAGTAGTTGACTAGGTTCATAGTACTAGCACAAATTCCCTCCTACTAAGTGGATCTTAAATACAATTGTACAGTTGTTGGTTACCTCCAAGATATAAGTGCCACTACTGTACTCTTGGGTATATCTTGCCATTCTGCCCATTGTTGGGCTTCATAAGCTTTGCAGTTGGGTAGGACTTTTAATTGCCTTTCTCCATTGGCAGCTTGCATAGCACCTATGAATATTATTGGTAGTTCTGATTTTTGTGATGATTATTGATGCCTATGTAGGATGAACAGGAGATGATCCCAAGACATTCTAATCCTTGTAATAGCAATCTGTGATCCAAGGAGATTTATGTATGCTTTATTGAGCACACAGGATTGGATTAATTACCACCAGAAAAGTTTTTGTCAAGTTGTGCTGTGATTAAATATGCCTAAAATAAGCTACATGGGGTCAGATTTCTGAAGTTTGAACCAACACCAACCAGCTAATTAGTCATATTGAATTGAGCTGTCTTCTTGCCTCCAACAGATTGTTACTCTAATGGCCATGGAGGTCACTTAGAAAACCTCATCCCCCACGATGACATATAGAATTGCTGGATGTAGTAGCCTAAACTGGCAGTTTTACTCTTTCAGAACTAAAAATGCAACCTTTTGCCCCTTCTGAGCTCTAAAGTGTCCACTGAAAACTGGTTTGCTATTCTAATGAGCCAACTTTGCATATGACTTAGCCCACCTGTTCATCACTCTGCTGTCTTCCTTCTAAATACTTAGTGTTTGACTATAATATGATGTGGAGAGTTTCTCCTCTGGCCCTGTTTGACGTTATTTGTGTCTCTTGTACCTAGATGGGCATCTCTTGCCCTAGATTTGAATTTTTTTCTTTTATTGGAAATATTTTCTGTGTCTTTGGCACCTAAGTCTCCTTCTTTATGCATATACTTTATAAAATGAGTGTTTTTACTGGGTCTTACAGATCTCATTTGCTCCTCCCAGTCACATTTCTGCCACTGACTTTAACCAAATGGTCTAATTCTTCTGCTTCATCTTCAAACCCTCGTATTTCATCCTCCATGTGATCTATTTTATTGGTGATGCTTTCCATTGAGTTGTGTATCGTTTGGTTTATTGAATTTTTCTTTTGGAGAATTATTGTTTTTTCATCAGTATTTCTATCCTTATTGAATTCTATTTGTAGAATTTGACTTCTTTATTTCAACTAACTATCTGTATTATCATGAAATTCATTCAGGATTTGTGTGTGTGTGTATGTTGGGGGGTTTCTCTTAAAATTTATTCATGTGTTTGTGTCCTTTTTGAGCTCTTTGGATATAATTATAATCATATTTTTCAACTATCTGTTCAGAATCTTCTAAGTCACTGTCATGGCAGCCATTGCTATGGAATTAGTAGCTTTTGGAGGAGACATTTTATCATGAGTGTTCCTGACACTAGTATTTCTATATTGAAATCTATCCATCTGGAGTGTTTATTGGTTATTACTTTCAGCAAAACCTGTATAGGATTTTTCCCCATTACTAGATAGTGTCCCTGCTTTGTGGACTTTTGCTAAGCTCATTATTGTTAAAAATTCAGTCATGGAGAGACTTGGTATTGATTCATCTATAGAATAGTTGAAGGTGATCTCATCTGGATCTCAGGGGCCATGGTTTCTGACCTTATAAACCAGACTCCATGCTGTTTGGTGAAGTTTGTTCCAAGGACAAGGGCTTTATGCATCCTCCAGGCTCAAGAACAGGAGTTTATAAATGCTTAGGAATGTATATGAGTGTTAATTTCATGAACTGCAATGTGTGTGGGTGTGTGTAGCATTGTGGATGTACACCAGTGTGAGTGGCTCATGGAATCTCCTGCTTTCCTACCTGGGGAGTGTGCACTGGGATGCATACTGGAAAAAAGGTATCACAAGTGGCCATGCATTCCCAACTTCACAATCTAGGGTATGCACGAGGTAGAAATTGTGTGAGTATTGGTCCCAGAACCTAGCATGCTTGGCCAGGGTGAATACACTGAGCATCAGAATTGTTTGTATGGAGCAGGAGGTCTGGGGACCCCTTGCTAATGGGTTCAGGTCAGTTCAAGTCATGCCTGGTACTAGAAACCTACTTAACTACCTGGAGCTAGTGACATCATAGATCTTTGAGGAAAATCTATTACTGCTACTATACTAAGCCACCATAATTTCCAACTTCAGTTTAAATACATATCCTTATACCAGTAAGTGCAGCTCCCACCTCTCATTATAGAAGCAGACTGAGACCATTACAGAAACTACAACCAGTCAAGATACAGAAACAACTAACCTTGGAATGCCCAGGCCTGATGGATACATCTAATACACAATGCCTACACCTCAGGGACCATCACAGAAGAGGTACTGGAAATATTGTACAAGCCAGAGAACTGGGAAGTCTACCATGAGATTTTGTCTCCTAGAAATTACAGGGAAGCTACATCGCTACATCCTTAGTATCTCAACAACTGTGCTGCCCAAGCAAGATCTGAACAATGATAATACCTATAGAAATGTTATCACGAAAAGGGGAAACTTCACAGAAGCCCACAGCCTAGATAAAGAACTTCAAGAAAGTAAAGGTTGCTGACAGAGGGAGAATAAGTCTTTCCCAAGAATGAGTCCTCTAACTGGTCATTCAGTACCAAGTGGTCAGCCCTGCAATCATATACATACAAGCAAGACTTAATAGATACAGCAGATTTATTTATACGTTTATGTATCTGTAACAATAACAATAAGAATTCATGAAATGGAGAGGGAGGAGGCATGGAAGGTGTTGGACGGAGGAAAGAGAAGAGTTAAAATGATGTAGTTACATCTTAATTATTTTTTTTTTAATGTCCAAGATCCAGTTGCTGCCATGGCCGAGTTCTGACGAAGTTTCTTCTCTTGGAGTCAGACAGTCACCTTCCTACTGCATCTTCATATGTCAGGGAGTGAGGGTGGCGGAGGGTCCTGAGTCTCCTGAGACCCCCTCATTGAATTACAACCCCACCACAACCTCATTTCACCATCATCACTGACTTTTTTTTTGCTTGAAAAGAAATTTTTTTAAATTGTTGAGAATTTCATACATGTCCATAATTATTTTAATCATATCTACCTCCATCACCCCTGTGGGATTCCCCCTGGAGTTCTGCCCCAAAACATCTGCTTCCCAGTTACATGTCTTCTTTTCCTTTTTAAAGAAATATCCCACTGTGTCTAATTACTGTTGCCTGTGAGTGCCTGAGATGGGGTCATCCATACCCATGGGAGCACATTTACTCTCTAATCACCATATCTCCAAATCAGTCACATCATGGGTGGAGGCATCAGGGATTCTATAGATGAATTGGGAAGGAATCACTATTTCAGCCATATCATGAAAAATACTTACCTGAATATAACCAAACTTGGGTGAACCTCCAAAAACTGCATCTCAAGAAAGTAATTTTTAATATAATGATTTTTGATTATTTACAGTTAAATATTAGAAAACTTTATAACTGCCACTGTTACCAAATATTTGGAAAGAATAGTTTCATTTACCATTGTAATAATAAAATAGTGTAAATTTTATGTAGAATAAGAGAAAAATATACATATAAATCTCAACTTTTACTTCATTCAGCTCCAAATTTGTATTTATCATGACTTAAAGAAATACTTTTAGGAAAATAAAACAAATCTCTAAGGAAAAAATCTTGTACTGATGTATTTTTTTACTTCCTCTTGAAACAGGTTATCATACAGCATAGGCTGGCCTCAAAGTTGCTGTCCGAACTTTGCATCCCACTGCCTTCATTCTCACATGTAGGATTACAAGCATGCACAACCATGCCCAGTTTATACTGTGTCTTCTTCCCTCCTCATGCCATGTCTCGTTTTCCTGTCAGGACCCTTCTCAGGGCACCCTGCACATCCGGGTTCCGAAGGCTGTAGATGAGTGGGTTCAGCATGGGACTTATGACAGTGTTGAGGATGCCAATGCCCTTGTCCTTGTCTGAAGCCTCCACTGAACCCAGTCTCATGTAGCTGAAGACACCTGTCCCATAGAATATGCCTACCACAGTGAGGTGGGAGCTACATGTGGAGAAGGCTTTCTTCCTGCCCTCAGAAGATCGAATTCTCAAAACTGCAGCTGCCACATGAATGTAGGAGGTGACAATGAGAATCACAGGTGCACCAGCCATGAGGACACCCAGACCAAAGAGCAGCAGCTCATTGAGCTGGGTGCTGGAGCAGGAGAGCTGGAAGAGCTGGGGCAGGTCACAGTAGAAGTGATTGATCACGTTGGGGCCACAGAAGTTGAGTGTGGATATGGCCACAGTGTGTGTCAGTGCATTGCTGAAGGCACAAGCCCAAGATGTGGCCACCAAGATCCTCTGGACTGTGTGGTTCATGCGGGTGCTGTAGGTGAGGGGCCGGCAGATGGCCAGGAACCGGTCATAAGCCATGGCTGTCAACAAGAAGCAGTCAACGCCAACCAGAAGATGGAAGAAGAAGAGCTGTGTGAGGCAGGCTCCATATGGAACTGAACGCTTGTGGGTCAAGAGACGACCCAACATTGAGGGAACAGTGACACTGATGCACCCTACATCTAGCATGGACAGATTCCCCAGGAAGAAGTACATGGGAGTGTGGAGCTTGGGTTCCACCAAGACAGCTGCCAGGATGCTTAGGTTGCCCCCAACTGTGAGCAGGTAGGCAATGAAGAAGATCACAAAGATGGCTGGCTGCAGCCCTGTTGACTCTACTAAGCCCAGAAGAATGAACTCAGTAACTGCTGTTCCATTGCTCTCAGATTTGGACTCCATGAATTCCTGTTATAAGACATTTCAGAGTAGAAATGATCCATCTTTACTATAATTAGTTAATAAAAATACACTGGTTCATTTTCATATGCTATTCCTGAAGGTAAACTTGCGTGCATCCCAGCGGTAGTGTGGTAGTTTGAATGTAATTGGCCCCCATAAGCTCATAGGGAGTGGCACTATTAGGAGGTATGATTTTGTTAGAGTGGGCATGGCCTTGTTGGAGGAAGTTTGTAACTGTGGAGGTGGGCTTGGAGGTCTCTTTTACTTAAGCTTTGCTCGGTGTCACAGCTACTTCCTGTTGTCTTCTGGTCAAGATGTAGCCAGTACCATGTCTGCCTACACACCACCATGCTCTCCACCATATGTTAATGGACTAAGCCTCTGAAGCTGCAAGCTGTCACCTCAATTAATTTTTTCCTTTATAAGAGTTGTCACGGTCATGATGTCTCTTCGCAGAAATAAAAACTCTAACTAAAACAGTTGTTTTCTCTCCTGTGGCCAAACCTTACTTGTTATCTCCAGTTCTTTGCTTTTTACCTCGAAACCTCACCTTTCCGTTGCCTGATGGTACCGTAACTTCAGACATTTCTCCACACACCATGAGTAGTTAATGTATAGAGAAGATGTGGTATATATGTGCAATGAAAAATAAAATAAAGTCGAAATTGTCAACCGTGAAACTAAGTAAAACTCAAGAAGGAAACAAAAACATGGGAAACTCAGAATTATGAGAAAATTAGTAAAGTAGGAAAAGTGATTAAAGTCAGTCATGGTGATATGTGAAGGAGGTTGATTCAAGTTGAAGGCTAAGCCAGGCGACACAGTGAGAGGAGAGACAATGGGAGAAGGAGAGGCAGGGAGAGGAGCTACACATAAATCAAGAATTTTTAGATAAGTATTTTCAGAATGTTTACCTTCTACTTAACAAGCAAATGCCTTTCTTTGACTTTACTTTTTGTGAATTTTTTGTTTTTCAATTGCAAATTTATTTGTTTTCTCATCTTTATAACTCTTTGAGGATGTCATACAATGTTCTTTGATTATACTCAACCCCACTCCCACTCCTCCCAGATCTGTGCCTCTATTATACCCAGCTTCGTGTCCTCTGTTTTCTTTAAGCTATCTAGTACAGTTTGTGCCACCCATATACTCCTGGATATGTGGCCTCTGCTGGGGGATGGTCTGCCTACTGGGAGCCATACCCATGAAAATTTAATTTTTAATCATCTATGTCTTCATTAAAATTAGCTTTGATGTACACATGAATGTTCACCACTACAAATAACTAAATATATTTTTCAAAATTTAAGCATTTAGTTTTAAAAAAACATCGCCAAAGTCATTTTTCTGTCTTATTATTGTTGCTGTTGTTGTTGTTGTTGTTATGTGTGTTGTTATGTGATCTTTGACAAGTTCTTGGCACTACACATGGGGGTTTTTACTTGGATGCTGGGAATCAACCTCAGGCCCCCGTGTGTATTTAGCAAGCCCTATACTGACTGAGCCATCTGCCAAACCCCATACTTATAAAATGCCTGGCTTTCTGTCTGGAAAAGTTATTCTTTCTAGGTGTGCTTTTGTGTGATTGCCATGAGGCTGTCAGAGGAAAGATTTGTATGAGGAACCCAGCAATATGTCTGCTGGTCCAGCCGCTAAAGAGAGGTCCTTCTAGCCAGTTGCCCAAGAGGAACATGTTAAAACTAGGCATCACATACATGCAGAATAATGAAACTGGATCCCTTTTCCTCACCATATATGTAAATGATTTTTTTAATTTACCAAAAGACTCAAAGATAAGATAGGAAATTTCTATAAAACAATAGGGGAAACACATCAAGGTTTTGTATAAGGCCCCCTAACCATGTGCATCAAAAGTAAAATAGACAAGTGGGATTATATTAAAATCAGAAGCTTCAACATAGCAAAAGAAACAGAACATACAAGAAAGTCAGACAACTCAATAGCAAACACCCACGTCTTCTAGTTTTTTGCTTTATTTCTCTTAGGAGTTATGCCTTTAAGTACAGATTTTAGGTTAAGGACTGATTCATAAACATAGGTCAATTAAAAGTGTAACTTAAGAACTGACAAAGGTGGGTCTAAATAAAAACTATACCAAATAGAACCAAACCTGGAAACAGTCTGAGTAGGCAATTCTTAAAAGAAGACACACAGCCAGCCATCAAGGTTGTGAGACAGACTGCCTTCTCAGCAGCCCATGTCGGTCATATCATGACTAAAAAGCTCTAGAAAGAGTGAAACATCCCACTGCTCATGCAATAGGAACAGAGATTCTCTGTTAGAAAACTAACTTGGCACCTTGGGAATTTTCTTCTAAGGCTGTTGGGCATAGAAGGTGCATTCAGGAGGGACACCAGCAACAGGTCAAACTCCCTGAGTTCTGGTCCCCATGTCCTACCCCGGCAAAGCTGTTCCAATGTTGCTAACGCTGGTGAACTGTGATACAAGGAGGCCATGGGACCAAATCAGTCGTGGGGCTTTCCTGGTGCATAACTACATGCTCATCTCCATACAAATGACTTTGGCGATGTTTTTTTTTAAAACTAAATGCTTAAATTTTGAAAAATATATTTAGTTATTTGTAGTAGTGAACATTCATGTGTACATATATGTGCACCACGGCACATGTGTTTTTGTATTATGTACATAGGTCAGGGGAGTCAGTTCTCTTATTCAACCATGTTAATTCTGGGAACCGAGCTCAGGTCATTGAGCATGGCAGCAAGTGCCTTTGTGATCTGAGCCATCTTGTTGTCCCACAGAGAGCAATCTTAATGGCATGTAGCTAAAAATGTCCCATTTCTTTTGTGAAGATAAATGATGGCTGTTGGTACAATGTCTGTTTATACATGCTTTAGTGATAACTCCAATTTGAGGTTTTCCTTACTGACATCCCATTTCCTTCTCAGTTCTCTCTGGGGCAGGTCAGATTCTACCCTACTGATGCAGCAGACCCTCTGATCACTTCTTCTCTACCAGCCAACAGTTGATCCTCTAAATACTGAAGGCATCCCCCGTCTCCACAGTTAATTTTCTATACGCAACTCAGGCAGAGCAGCAGCAAATACAGGCACTCAGGGATAGCTGGCAGAGTATCAATCAAAATCTCAAATGCCCACATTATAGTGACTAGCTGCTCTGTGTGTGAATTAGGTGAGGGACATTCGATTTGGTAACCCTTACAATGCCTAAAACACCCTTTGTCAGTGGTCACATTCATCGTGTCATCCTGTAAGTCCTACACATAGACCTTGAACTAATTCAGTAAATGTCATAAAAATTGGCAGATTCATTGGGAAAAGGCATCCGCAAAGCATGTCAAATAACCAAAGAATAAAGTCCTCTGGCTAGCTCTCTCCAATACAAGTTAACTCAAGCTGTAAAGGTTTTGTGCTTGTCAATCTCCTTTCTCCACAGTTTTCTGACTGTTTTGCCTAGAATGATTTCTTATTCCAAGCTCTAAACTTCTTTGCCTGAATGCAAATACACTTGCCTGGCGGGGGTCATCCTGGTTTCCCCCAGCTCAACCTGCTTTTCACTAACCTCCTGTAGCACTCTACCTGTGCCCTTCCCGAGTCTCTGATAGCTACTTGTATGCCACTTCTCCCATACACACAGCTGCACTCCACTGTGGCTTGTGGGAAGAGCTCCATCTGGTTTAGCGTCACATTCTCAATGCCTGTCATCATAGTTTATATGCAGTGGGCTTTCCATATTTCGAATGCAGAGTGAACTTAGGAACTAAAGCCACAAGACCAATGTGATTTCAGTAAGGGGGCATTGGACTGGACTGTAGGTGCCGGGAAAGACTCTTGCATGGGCCAGAAGCTGTGTATTCTCATGAATCCAGTCTGAGACGCAGACTTTCTTAATTGAGCCTTAACATCTCTTCGATATTCCAACCAAACTCTATGGGTCTGATGATAAAGTCTCAGTCAGGCCCTCTGATGAATCAAGATGGCTGTTTGAGAGACTGGTCCAGGCAGAAAGGCTGGATTCTCTGAATGTGCTCATCTGCCATTAGCAACCATAAGCAGGTTTCACCCAGGGAACTTGCCCAGATGGCAGAAGGGCCCTGGCCAAGGTCACCTAGCTCCTTCTTTCATTTGACATATTACCTGAACAAGACTTTCCCTACTGAACCCTCTGAAAGAAGAGGTCTTCCTCATTTAGTAGCAGCTCAAGTGACTTCTCAAGGAGCAGAAGGGAGCTCCCAGAAGAATTCACTCACCTGTTGCTGTGCCGAGGTGAGCAAGGCTTCTCTGGAAGAGAAAGGACAGGAGGAGGCACTGTGCAGGCCCTAGTCCCAGAGATCAAGGCAGGGTCATATATAAGAAAAGGAGTCAAAAGGAGATGAGATCATCCTGCCATGGGACTCCATCCACTGAGGAGTCACTCTCTAGGGACCTCAGAAATTAACCCTCCCAGGAAGGAGTTTGGGGAACTGCAATCCAAAAAGTAACCCATGTCTTTAATGAGCCAAATAATGATGTTTTGTGGTTTTTAACTTTTTTAAAAGACCTCACACTCAATCCTCTAGTCTACCCTCCTATTAGTTTCAGTAGCATAACAAGGAAGTCACCACTCCCATTTCTTTCATGAGAATAATGAAGTCTAGTTTATTCATCATTTTCCCTTCAGTGTGGAACTAATGGTGGTGCCCAATGTGCTTTGTTCTGTCTCTGACCCCAGTGTGTACTCTGAGCAGAGAGAAATCAAGTCTCAGTCTTTTATTTGACCTGGAGATGAGAAAGGGACACAAGAAAAGGGAGCTTCTTTGAAACTCAGATGCTTATTGAGTCCTCATGAGTGCAATGCCTTTGCCCTCAGGCTCTGTTAATAGAGGATCCTAAGGTGTATGGAGGGATTTCATAATGGCATGACAGTACAAGTCCTGATCTGAGTTAGAAGAGCCAAAGCTAGAGATGCCAACACACTCTATGATTCTCCAGGACCTTAGAAGCTGAGGGTCCTCATGGCGAGATTAATAGCAGATGGCATGGGCCTCAGCAAGCCCTCCCTCAGTGCTCCAATCTCAGTTAACAGGAATTTCCAGCCATGATGGAGACCATGCCTTTCCTTGGCTACAGGAGCCTCATTCCCTTTTTATGATTTTCTCATGTAGCCTGGTGTGAGATGAAAGCATTGATATAGCAAACAGACCTGCTCATCTTCTCAGTGAAAATACAGTAACATTCTCATATACCCAGAGTTGGTCTGAAACTTAAATTAGTCATACATAAGGTACTTATTAAGAGATCAGCAAATACTATGACTGATAAAATAAAAAATGATAGTTATTTTTGCTGTTGTATCTTACTTAATCTTCCTGAAAGCTATATAATATAGCTTCAATATTTTCCCAACTACAGGGAACAAAACAGGCTCAGCAGTGCTTTAGTAGTTTGCCAAAGTTGATGTGGCAGAGCTGGGACACAAATTTTCAAACAGTTTTGACAGTTTTCCTTATCTTCTTCCACCTACTTGGAAAACCAATTTTGGCCATATCCCCTAACCTCAAGACTAAGATTGGTGCCAGCACTCCTTAGCTTCTTCATGGTGCAGACCTGGATGTCTGCATCTACATGATGTCAGCCATGAGTAAGAGGCCATATACTCACCTTCAGGTATTCATCATTCATCTCATCCAAGTCCCCAATGTCTGTTTCAGAGTGGGGAGCCTGAGACCCACATGCAAGGCATACTAACTCATGTGTCAGCACTGGATTGGAACTCGTTCTAAAAGCTGACTTCACCCATATTGTAACATTCTGTGTACTTGGCTGCTTCTGCCCATCATGAAATTTTGAAAATGAAATTTATGCCCTGGCAATGCTGAAGCATGCATGGGTAGCCTGTATATAGTGATTCTGTTGAAATTGTTCATATTGGGTTTCATAGTCTAAGTTGATAAGGATGAATGACCAGGTCTCTTCCTCAAGAGTCTGCCCATCATAACATATAAGAAAACATGTCATATTTTATCAAAATTAGAGAAATTAATTCAAACAACAAACAAGAGGATCTGAAAATTGTAGTAATACTTTCCCATTGGGACCACACTCCACATATATTAGCATGAAGACATTATTAATTATGAATGCTTGGCCTTTGGCTTAGGCTAGTATAACTCAAATTAACCTGCTTTTATTAATCTACATTTTGCTACATGGCTTTTACCTTTTCTCAGTATGGCACATCCAACTTGCTCTGAATCTGCTTGTGAAAATCAAATGCCTAGATGCCTCCCCCTCTTCCTCTCTCTCCCACCTACACTCTCCTGCCATTTAGCTCTTTCCTACACCAATCATAACAATATATATTTATACAGTGTACAAATATCCCACAACATTTCCCCCTTTTGTCTAAATAAAAAGAAAAGATTTACCTGTAACAAAGTAAAACTATATACAATTAGGAACAATAATTATGTAAGAATTATATTCACAAAACAATGTTTATATCTCTTTGGAAAATTTGCAGAAAGTACTGTATTATCTATTCTATCTTAGTGAGTCTAAAGGGTTTTTTCTTGTTTATTTTATTTTTAATAAAAATGAATAAAAAAAGAAAAAGCTATCTTTTTCATTATACATAGCAATCTAAGTTCCCACTCTCTCCCCTCCTCCAATTTCCTTCACTTGTCCCCCACTATACCTCCCCCAATCCACTCCACAGAGAGGGCATGACCCATTGCTTTGGGGAATATACTCCCTACTATAGCTAGGCTGAGCAAGGTATCCATCCAAAGAGAACAGGTTCCCAAAAAGTCAGTATAAGCAGTAGGAATAAATCCTGGTGCCACTGCCAGCAACCCCTCAGTCTGTCCCAACCATGCAACTGTCAATCACATTCAGAAGGACTAGTTTGGTCCAATGCTTGTTCCTTCCCTGTCCAGCTAGAGTTGGTAAGCTCCCATTAACTCAGGTAGACTGTTTGAGTGGGTATACCCATCATGATCTTGACTTCTTTGCTCATATTCTCACTCCTTCTACTCTTCAACTGGTCTTTGGGAGCTCAGTCCAGTGCTTCGAAGCAGATCTCTGCCTCTGTTTCCATCAGCTGCTGGATGAAGGTTCTATGGTGATATTTAAGATATTCATCAGTCTAACTACAGGTCAAGGCCAGTTTGGGCACTGGTATAGAAGGGCCTTCTGTGTATGTGTTGCTTTTATTGGCTAATGAATAAAGAAGCTGCTTTCGGCCAATGGCTTAACAGAATATAGCCAGGCTGGAACAGATATATATAGAAAGAAGACAGAGTCAGTGAGAAGCCATGTAGCCACCAAAGGGGAAAGAAGTGAGCTGCCATCTGGAACCTTGCTGGTAGGCCATGAGACTCATAGTAAAATATAAAATAATAGAAATGGGTTAACCAAAGATATAAGAGCTAGCTAACAATATGCTAAAGTGATTGATCAAACAGTATTGCAAATGATAGTTTTTAAGTAATTATTTTGGGTCAGGATGGTCGGGAAACCCCACCAACACCACCTCCCTCCAACAGGTCACCCTCTCTTCTATTGCTTAGGGTCTTAGCTGGGGTCATCCTTGTAGATTCCTGGGAATTTCGCCCTCAATCAAGATATCTCTTTCCTTGCTCTCATCTCTGTCCTTCCTCTGTCCCATTCCCTCAAGTTCTCCTCACCCCTCGCCTTCTCCCCTCCTCTTCCCCTTCCACCCTCCTTTCTTCTCCCACATCATGCTCCCAATTTTGTCAGGTGATCTTGTCTATTTCAACTTTCCATATGGATCTATATATGTTTTTCTTATGGTTCACCTTATTACTTAGTTTCTCTAGGATCATGAACTATAGGCTCAATATCTTTTGCTTATAGCTAGTATTCACTCATGAATGAGTACATACCATATTCATCTTTTTGTGCCTGGGTTACCTCACTCAGGATGGTGTTTTCTAGTTCTGTCCATTTGTATGCAAATTTCAAGGTGTCATTGTTTTTTATCACTGAGTAGTACTGTACTGTGTAAATGTGCTACATTTTCTTTTCTTTATCCATTCTTTGGTTTAGTGGCATCTAGGTTGTTTCTAGGTTCTGGCTAATACAAATAATGCTGCTATGAACATAGTTGAACAAATGTCTTTATAGTATGATTGAGCATCTTTTAGGTATATGCCCAAGAGTGGTATTGTTGGATCCTGAGGCAGGTTGATTCCCAACTTTCTGATTTCCAAAGTGATTGTACAAGTTTGCATTCCCACCAGCAATGAATGAGTGTTCCCCTTACTCAACATTCTCTCAAGCATATGCTATCATTGGTGTTTTTGATCTTACACATTCTGACTGATGTAAAATGGTATCTGAGTTGTTTTAATTTGCATTTCCCTAATGGCTAAGGATGTTGAACATTTCCTTAAGTGTCATTCTGCCATTTGAGAGTCTTATGTTGAAAATTCTCTGTTTAGTTCTGTACCCCATTTTTTTAATTGGATTATTGGAAATTTCATGTCTAATTTCTTAAGTTCTTTATATATTCTGGAGATCATTCCTTTGTCTGATGTGGGGTTGGTGAAGATCTTCTCCCATTCAGTAGGCTGCCTTTTTGTCTTATTGACTGTGTTCTTTGCTTTATAGAAGCTCCTTAAAACAAAGGACATTGAGCCTATAGTTCGTGATCTTAGAAAAGCTGATAAGGTGAACCCAAAGAAAAACATATATAGATCCTCCTGGAAATTGGAAGCAGACAAGATCACCAGGCAAAAGCTGTGAGCATGGGAGTGGGGGTGGGATGGGAATAAGGGGAGATGGGGAGAGAGAAGGGAGAAGGGGAGGGTTGAGGAAAGTTTGGGGGAGTAGGATGGTTGAGATGGAGGAAGGACGGATATGGGAGCAGGGAAGAAGATATCTTAATTAAGGGAGCCATTTTGGGGTTGGCAAGAGGCTTGGCTCTAGAGGGGTTCCCAGGTGTCCACAGGGATGTCCCCAGCTAGGACCCTGGGCAGTGGAGGATAGGGTGCCTGAGCTGGCCTTGCCCCATAGTCAGACTGATGACTATCTTGAATATCACCATAGAACCTTCGTCTGGCAACAGATGGAGATAGAGACAGAGACCCACATTGGAGCACTGGACTGAGCTCCCAAGGTCCAGTTGAAGAGCTGAAGAAGAAAGAAGAGAGCAAGGAAGTTAGGACCACGAGGGGTTGGTCCACCCACTGAGCCGGTATGACTGATCTAATGGGAGCTCACCAAAGCCAGTGGGACTGGGACTAAACGAGCATGGGATCAAACTGAACTCTCTGAATGTGGCTGATAATTGGGACAGACTGAGGGGCCAATAACAATGGCACTGGGATTTGTCTCTACTGCATGCACTGGCTTTTTGGGATCCTATTCTGATGCATACCTTCCTAAGCCTGGATGGAGGGGGAGGGCCTTGGACTTCCCACAGGGCAGGGTACTCTGCCTTCCCTTAGGACTGGAGGGAGATGGGAGGAGGGGAGGAAGTGGATATTTTGAATGGTATTATTTATAAAGCAATAAAAAATAAATAAATTAGAAGCTCCTCAGTTTCAGGAAGTCCCATTTATTTATTGTCGCTCTCAGTGTCTGGGCTTCTGGGATTATATTTAGGAAATAGTCTTCTGTACCCATGCATTGAAGGCTACTTCCCCCTTTCTCTTCTATCAGGTTCAATGTGGCTGGATTTATATTAAGGTCTTTAATTCATTTGAGTTTTGTGTCTGGGGATAGATATTGACCTATTTTCATTATTCTACATATTGACATCCAGTTATTCCAGTACCATTTGTTGAAGATGCTTTCTTTTTGAATCTAAAGTTTCATACCTAAAACACTTTCTATCATAACTTGTATTACTATCCTAAAAATATCATTGTAGACATTAAAGCATCTTCTTAGATGAACAACTTAAGATTTTATGTCTTTCAAACTTATTCACTTTATACCTCTTTTGTAAGTTAATTTTTTTAATTTGATAACAAGGAAAACTATAACAATAACTATCTAGCCTTCAAATCCATACAAGACCTGAGAAGGATATAGTATTACCTGAGTAAACAGGAAGTGCAGAGGTCTCAATTTCCAAAACTATAGAAAGGACATAAATATCTGGCTACCTGAACAGTCACCCCAGGTTCCTCTGTAATGTTGGAGCATCCATCTTCAACCTACAGGCCTCGAATATCTGACAGACTTTTCTGTGAAACAAAATTTTGAAGGACAATTGGACATCATGCTATCAGTAGTCAAGGAAATGGCAATTTTTTTCCCAGTGACTATCTCTGCCACAATGAAAGCAAACTCAGTATAGAGGTTTTTTGATGCCCATCATTCTTTTTTAAAGTAAATTGGTGCTGCCAGAAGCACACGTGTCTCATTGTCATGAAAAGTCTTATGTTATTTAAACACCTTAAAAGTCATATTCTGTGAATATCTGAAGTATTTAAAGACCACCTATCTATCTAAAATATGTTTAACCTTGAAAGCATATGACTACAACTTTGAATATTATAGATACTAAACACTAAACTATACTTCTTAATTATTCTAAACAGTTTGTAATAATAACCTTTAAGATTAGAACTTTGTATTACATTTTAAAATGGTGTCCCAGATTTCCTTAATGTTTTGTGTTAAGAATTTGTTGGGCCAGGCGGTGGTGG
>JAQHUG010000288.1:785477-828988 GCA_028555095.1 Dicrostonyx torquatus
CTCAGCTACATAAATTTCTAGATTATCATGAACAACATATGATCTTGCCTAAATTAACAAATAAATAAACCATAAAAGCCAATCTTAGATCAAGGATAAATTAGACACTAAATTACAAAGAAACTAATTTGGCAGGCACTATTGTCTACTTAATATGTATTTTTATTCTCCCTTACTATTAAACCTCCTGTTGGAGTCATTTTACAATTCTGCAAGTTTCAGATAAATCATAGCCAATAATTATAGTCCGTAGACATTCAAATGAATTATGTCCAGTGAAGGGACACCTTTCTCCCATTGTCACAATCTCCCAAAGAAAGACAGTTTACATGTTCATTTCAATGTTTCTAATAGTAAATGTGGCTATTGTTTAGATTATAACACCTTGGTGAATTCATTAAATAAAATCCTTAATAATACATGTCTTAGGGTTACTATTGCTATTATGAAATATCATGACCAAAAGCAAGTTGGGGAGGAAATGCCTTGTTTGTTTTACACTTCTACATCATAGCCCATCATTGAAGGAAGCCAGGACAGGAACAGGATGGAACTGGTGGGGGTGTGGGGGAGAGAGTACTGGGAGAGACAACTGGAATTGAGGTGCATTTCAGAGGCCAAATAGAAACCTAGTGCAATGGAAGCTCCCAGGAATCTATGAGGGTGACCCTAGTGAAAATTCCTAGTAATAGGGAATATGGAGCCTGAACAGGCCACCTTCTGTAACCAGGAAAGCCTTCCAGTGGAGGGATTAGGACACCAGCCCAACCACAAAACCTTTGACCTACAATATTTCCTGCCTGTAATATGTGCTGGGGTAAGGGAACTTGTGGGAGCGGCCAACCAATGACTGGTCCAACTTGAGACCAATGCCATTAGAGGAGGCTCACCATGACACTGTCTAGAGACCCAGGAAGCAGAGTCACCTAGGAGAGAACCAAACACACTCATAAAAAAAAAACATTGTCAATGAAATGATTCCCAGTGATACTCTACTAACTAATCAGAGAGGCTTCATCCAGAAACTGATGGGAGAAGATGCAGAGACCCTCAGTCAAACATTACGCAGAGCTTTAGGAATCCTGCAGAATAGGGGAAGGAGACTTGTACGTTGAGGGCAAGAGGTCCTGTCACAAGCAGTAAACCACTGCCCAGTTGCTTCAGAAAAACCACTCTCTTGCCCCTGCAGTGCCCAGTGAGGATGATGAGGACAGTCCCAGGAGTGATGCTGGCACTCAGGTGTCTTACATGCTGACTGAAGGGCTTTTTGCCATGGCTTAGCAGCTTCTGAGTCACATCTTTAGTAGGATAATACCTGGGCATTTTTTGAAGCTTAACCACCAGGGTATCACCATTCTTGTCACCACCAACTGGTTTTGTAACAGTATCAAGGACCTTTTCCTTTTTCTTCTTCTTTTCACCTTGGTTTTTGCAGCTGCGTATTTCCTTTTGTACATGGCCTTTCTAGAATACATAGCAGATCGGGAGTACCTGCCAATTCCTCTAACAAGGACTGGATTTTGGCTGCAATGGGGCTTCCCCTTCTTGAGCTTTTTAGCCTTAGGGTCACCCTTTGTATGGGGGCGCTGTCAATCAGGTCTTTCATGGTGTATCCTGTGTGCCAGGTTCCTATCAGTCATCAGTTGAGTGAGGTAATTTTTTGAAGGTGTTCACGGTGATCTTTCAGGAGGGCATGGTCTATCATACCATATTGGTGTAGAAGGAATCCAGAGGGTCTCATCCTCTGTGAAAACAAAAGGAGAACCTATTTCCAAAAGCATCACATCCTTAAACCCAAATTGTGAAACAATAATACCTTTATAATATCCATGCTGGTTTAGCTTTGCAGCCCATATAATGAGATGTCTCTTTGTAATTAGGTCCTTTACAGTCAAAACATTTAAAGAAAACACAATAAAATACATAATCCAGACATTCTGTGAATTTTCCATTTTTACGTGGCTTATTTTTTTATTTCTTTTAATCTATAACTATCTGTAGTCTGTCTCTTTAAAGACTTTACCCATTTTTTAAGGCATTAACTTTATTTTATGACTCTATATTTTTCTTTTTCTCTCCCAAGCCTATGTAATTTATCTAACAGTATGACCCATTTAGAGATCTTTTATGTCTGAATCTGTCTTATTGTGAATCTGTAATTTTTTACTATCCAGGAGTATTTCTTAAAATGTTAAGCAGTTCTTAAAAACTTTAGCTTGTGCCACATAGGGGTAATTATGGTACTGCCTGTTTCCTGCCCAGTCTAAAACTTAACTGCGCTATTATTATGGTAATTATGATCCTGCCTGAGATTAGCACAGTTCAGCATGGCAGAGCCACTTCTGCCTTGGAGTCAGTTGCACCTCTGAGCCTGAGCCGCATGCAATGTTTCCCTTTTAGGCACACAACGAGTCCAGTTGCCATCAAACGAACAGTAGCACTGTAGTCACAAACCCCATTGACATGTTCTGTCTCCTGCAGGAGCCAGAGGTCACACTGGCAGCACAGACTGTAAACTGGTATTTCAAAACCGCCAGTTTCTAGTAGACCTGATCCTGCTGCCTACCCGGGCAGGAAGAGGTGAGCCATGGTCATGGTCTCAGCTGCTTTATTCCCAACCCTGAGTGGGCACACAAACATCAGAGCCCATGAATGCTTCATAGCTGGAGTTTGCATGGGCAGCAAGGCCTAGGAAGCCTTGTTTTAAAATGTGCAGCTTTTTTTCTGTTGATATTGCTGAATCAGGAAATCTTTCTGTGGCACACCATCCACAAACAGCAAAAAGCTGTGTTAAATTCTCTCCTTTTTAAGCCCTCTCAGGCTTTTACGTGGAGTCAGCCCCACGTTGGGCGCCAAACTGTAGTAATGAGGAGCAGGCCATGGGGGCTGCATTCCCCGGCTCCCAGCTCCCGGCCTGCTTTTGGTCTTGGCTAGCTTATACTCGAAATAACCACACAGAAGTTGTATTAATTTAAACACTGCCTGGCCCATAAGCTCTAGCCTCTTCTTGGCTAACTCTCACATATTATTTTAACCCATATCTAGTAATCTGTGTATCACCACAGGGTGATGGCTTACCGGGAAAGATCCTAACCTACATCCATCTCAGGCCAGAGAAACATGGCGTCTGCCACACTTCCTTTCTTCCTGGAACTCTGTTCTGTCTACTCCGCCCACCTAAGGGCTGCCCTATCAAAAGGCCAAGGCAGTTTCTTTATTCAACCAATGAAAGCAACCCAAATACAGAAGGACCCTCCTACACCACTTGTAGGAGCCAGAGGAGTCATAAGAAAGTGGCCCACAGAATCAACTAACCAGGGTTCACAGGGGCTCACAGGTACCGAACCAACAATTAGGGAGCCTGCATGAGACTGACCTAGGTCCTCTGCATGTATGTTATGGTTGAATAGCTTGGTGTTCTTTTGGGACTCCTAACAGTGAATTGTGAGGTATCCCTGGGTCTTTCACCTGCTCTTGGGACACTTTCCCTCCTATGAGGTTGTATCATGCAGCCTTAATATGAGGGTATTTGCCTAGTCTTATTGCAACATGATATACCATCCTTGGGAAGCCAGCCCTTTTCTGAAGGAAAATGAAAGAGAAGTGGATCTCTAGGGCAGAGGAAAGGGGGGTCTTGGAGGAGAGGATGGAGGGGAAACTGTGGTCAAGATGTAATATATGAATGAATATTAAATTTTAAGAAACACAGCAGACTGAGCAAGCCATGAGGAACAAGCAAGTAAGCAGCTCTCCTCCATAGCCTCTGCCTCCAGGTTCCTGTCCTGACTTCCTTTGGTGGTGAATAGCAATGTGGAAGTGTGAACTGAATAAACCCTTTCCTCCCAACTTGCTTTTTGGTCATGGTGTCTCATCATAACAATAGAAGCCCTAACTAAGACACTTGCCTAGCATGTATGAGCACATGTATGCTTGATCCCAGGTGCATGTGTGCAACTTGTTCATGCACACACACATGGGTGCAAGCGTGCACACGTGCAAGTGCACAAGTGCACTTTCACCAGTGTCTGCCTATATAAAGGCCGGAAGTCAATGTTGGGCATCTTTCTCTATTGGTCTTCCACGTTTTTGAGACAGGGTCTCTCGCTAAACCTGGATATGGCACTTTAGCTCAGCTGGATCAGCCCTTAGCACTCCCCCTCCCCCAGTGCTGCTGTTATAGTCTTACAGGGTTATCCTTGGCTACTTATAATGGTGCTGGGGATCATAACTCAGGTCCTTATACTTGAGAGGCAATTATTTTACTCACTGAGCCAGTTCCCCTGGCCAAAAGGCTTCTTCAGAGAGATGCTAAGAAAGCTATTCTACCAGCCTAGGCCCTATCACAAGAGAAAACTCTCATAGTAAGCTAGGGAGGGAAGGTTTAATATAAAAAATATTAACTATAAACTTTAAGGATGGTCAGAAATGACAATAGAGCCACTAGCCCTTGCGTGAGAGAGAATGCCCCAGGAAGAACTATCCCACCCAAGGACTAAGGACCAGCACTGCCTGGCTTTGCTCCTGGATGAGTAAATCTCGTGGTTCTACACCAGTGGGGTTTATTGGAAATCTCCTCCATTCCCAGGGAGGTGTCTCATTACCAGAATGCCTAGCCACTGAGGATGTGAAGACAAGGAGGGAGTTTTACAGGGTCAGAAGGTCAGAGAGGGCTGCTGGCCACTGTGTACTGATGTGGGATTCCGCTCTGTAGGCTGTGAATATGACTGGTTAATAAAGAGAGCTGGCTTGAGCCTATGGCAGGGTGGAGCAGAGGTAGGCGGGGAAGACAGAACTGAATGCTGGGAGAAAGAAGGGCAGAGTAGAGAGAAGCCATGCAGTTACCAGGAGCCAGATGGAACTTTAGCAGGTAAGCCACAGCCAAGTGGCCACACGCAGATTAATAGAAATGGGTTAAATTAAGATGTAGGAGTTAGCCAATAAGAAGCTAGAGCTAATAAGCCAAGCAGTGATTTAAGTAATATAGTTTCTATGTGATTATTTCAGAGCTGAGCTTCCAAGCAGCCTGGAACAAACAAACGCCCTCCTTACAACAGTGTACTGTGGGCATTGAGCACTGGAGAGGCTGTATGCATGGCCAGAACCAGTACTGGAGAAGGTGCCCACATGGTAGAGGCTGCAAGACCCTGTCACAGAAGCCTAAACTTCTCTAAGTAGCACACGCGAACAAGAAAAGACTCTCCCCCTCCTGCAGGGCCTCATATGCACCCCGGCTTAGAACAAAGAGCTAACGGACCTATGCCTGTTTTCACCATTTAGAAAGTGAAGAGAGAATTTAACACCATGGCTAGCAGAGCTGGACTCGGAACTAGGAAAAAGCTAATATACAACTGCATACATACTGCATCTAACACTTCTTAGCTGTCAAAGATCTGTAAAGAAAAAGCCACCAACTCAATTCAAACAAAGCAAAAGAGCAGAGAGACATCAAAAGCAGAAATAAGGGCAAGTAAGATGTCACTTCTGTCCTTTGAATGCAGAGAGGCGCCTGTATCTTGTTAGCAAATGCTAACTTAACTTAAGCTAGTTTGAGCTAGTTTTGGTACCTGTCACAAAACCATCCTACTAACTACCAGCTGTTAATAATGAAATCCTCAAATTGAAGTTTTAAGTAACAATACACACACACACACACACACACACACACACACACACACACACCCTCTCCCACTATATGTGTTCAGTATTGTGTTTGAGATGTGCAGCTGAATTTCACCTCTACTCCACAGTCCACTTTCCTGGAATTTTCCTCATATTCCTTATTAGCAATAATTTCTTATAAAACCTAAAAGACTTGTATTCCAATATCTTTTACATGTCTTAATTTAGCGTATGCACATGCACACCCATGCACTCATGCATGCATGCCTTGGCACATGAGTGGCAGGAGACAACTTGCAGAAGTCAGTTCTCCCCTTCCACCAGGTGGGGGACCCAGAGATCAAACTCAGTTTTATCAGGAGTGAAGACAAGCACCATTACTCTCTAAACAATCTTGCCCTTGCCTGGCCACAAGAGTCCTTTATTGGCTATACACACACGCACACACATACATATGTATGCAATGTCTTACAAGGAAATCGTTAAAATTCATCTGATACCCTGCACAAACTTTCTGCCATCTTCTCATGTGTGCCCGTGCCAGTCCCAAGGCAGGCTCACCAGCATCTGCTTCATTGTTCTCACGTGAAGCTGATTCAGGGCAGCTTGCTTTGATGGCGTCTCTTGAATTGGCTGCTTTGTGTTATCATCCCACGTTATGGGGCCAATTCACCAGCTCTGTTCTTGAGTCTGCCTTCCTCTTTTTCTTATTCCACCTCTAATACCATTAGCACGAGGGAACACTTGACCCGTGGGTGTGAGCATCCGCTCTCCCTGGCAGCTGTTCTGTTCCTGGGGCCTCGCATCTGCCTCTCCTCTGATGTTCTGATTTGGAGCAGGAGGAAGCACAGCTGCTTTTCATTTTACTAGAACTTCCCATCCTTTCAGCCTGGGGTTTTCCGCCTCACCAAGTTCTTGCCCATCTATTTCCTGATGGTGCTGCTCTTTCCTCAGAGCATCTCCTATTCCAGGGTGCCTTTGTCATTCCTGCAGCTGTCATCCATCTGCAGAGTAAATTACTCCTCTCGAGTTTCCTGTTTTATGACTCGTTCTGTTCCATTCTCTCTGGAAATTCCCTTTAATTTTCCTACAAATTCTGTTTTATAGGATATGTATTTTTTCCACTTGTGCAATAATCAATTGTAAAAAGACTCCCCTTAGGTGGGAGACAGGTTTCTTCTTCCCCTTGTAAGTTGGGAGACAAAATTCTCTTTTCCCTGTAGGTGGGGGACAGACCTCTGAGACTGAGACTGCACCACCAGAAATAGATTTCAAACAGAGACTGTAAGCTGAACCCATGGTTCTCAAAGCATTGGACTACAACAGAATTCTGCATGTGCTCATCTAAAAATGCACATCCTAAGGGGCATCATGGTGTACACCTTTAATCCCAGCCCTTGGGAGGCAGAAGCAGGTGAATCTCTATACTTCAAGGCTAACTTTATCTACATAGCAAGTTCCAAGACAACCGTTGCTGCATAAGGAGACCTTGTCCCAGCCTCCTCCCCCCGCAAAGAATGCAGATCTCTGAGCCTTACCCCAGAGCAACTGAATTGAACTATCTCAAACAATACCTGAAATCAATATTTTTAAAAGTTTTTTGGTTAATTTTTATGCAGTTCAAGGATGAATGGCTGGAGAATGTTTCCCTGTGCAGTGCTGTGCATGGCACAGCATCTGTTCTGAGGGGAAGAGGATGGCTTAAAGTTGAAAACTGTCTTCTATAAGGTGTCCGCACAGCCTGAAGCTTTGGGTGTCATTTGCACCTAAGGAAAATGAAAGTCCTGCCTCTTAGATCACTGCCCTAAGGTGACTGATGGGTCTCAGATTTCCTCTGGCTCCCATAAGGAGTGACTGCCCCGGGAGCAAACATGCACTGTTAGATGACCAAGAGAAGATGCTGGAATGGACCATGGTAATGGCTCACCAATCCCACACTTAAAATTCAGAGGACCCCTGCACTCACTGGATACAAGCAGAGCCTCAACAACTGTGCAGAAATGAGCCATCAGGATGAGCAATGAAAGCAGCAATCCACCTCCCATACACACACACACACACACACACACACACACACACGGCAACACAAGGAGAAAGGCATGGCTGCATTTGACTTGTGTGGTGACTAGGAACAGGTCAACATGACTGGGCTGAGGAACACCCAGAAAGTTTATAAAACCCTCATTTTGGATATATCTATGAAGGGAATACAGAGTCCATTGATTTGAAGCTATAGACTGAATAACCAGCACACTCACCATGGAAATGGGAATCTTACAATCCAGGGAGGGCCTGGAAAAATCAAGGTAGAGAAAGGACACTGTTCTCTGCTCAAGCTGGCCGACAGCAGTCCTTGGCTGTCCTTGAACATCAGCTCTCCTGGTTCTCAGGTCTTCATATCAGGACTAGACCTATGTCATCAGCCCAATAGACCTGAGTCTTGGGTTTGAACGACACTGTAGCCAGCCTTCCCACAGCTGTTCCCACCCAGTGTCTGTTTTCATGTCAGGTGGTAATTTCAGGCTCATTCTTCAATATATGGGGCTCCTATAGCAGACAACTTGACTAATGACTCCCCAAATGGCCTTGAAGATGTCCTTGTAGTAGTGCACTGTCAAATGCATGGTTATCGTGGCCACTTCTGCCCTGCCCTAGACTCCCTCCCTCTCTGCTTTAGGCATCTCACGACACCTATCCAACCTTCACCAGCTCCCACCCCATCCTGCCTCATGGGCCTTTTCCCTAATAAATACAGCATTCCTGTCTTGCTATCTAGAGAAGGACATTAGTGGGAGGGCAGACCAGCCCCTAAGCAAAGAAAAACTGCACCCATCAAACAAAGGAGACTTTATTCAAAACTGTTGCAATAAGGAAATGAAGTCGAACCCAACAGCAAACATGACAGAGACCAGTGGGAATTTGTAGCCAAGTTTTAAGGTGAGTAATTTTCTCAGGTGGAAAATTACCAAGAGGAACTGATTAGGCGTCGAGACTGAAAGTGCCCTTAATGGATGCCAAGGGCAGGAATTCTTAACTGACTTAGATTTAGTTCTGACTTAGATGAGGCCTAGTCAGAAAGTGGGCTCAGAGGAACAGGGCAAACATTTGGTTATCAGAGACCACACAACCCGAGGCAAGACAACTGTCCCATGATGCCAGCCTCCACCAAAAGGTTGGTGAGATGAACTTTGAACTGAATGTCAGTTTTTAAACAAGCTTTGAATCGAAACTGAAATGGGGTTGCTTTAATTTGTTACTACAGCATTATATAACTGGACACTGATACTATTATTGGACCCCACTATGCAGCAGGTGGAGGAGGGCTGGTCTGGAAAGCCTTCCCCTGTACAGGCAAAATAATGGACCTCAAGATGTCCAAGAATGCTCCAAGCTATTGGACCTGGGGGGTGGGGTGACAGGTTTCAAAATCCTAAGAACTAGCCTCTGAGCTGTTAGGTGTGCCCACCTGCTGAAATAGAATGAAAAGGAGCAGACATTCAGAGTAACAGTTAAACTCCAGAGTGCCAGCAGGGTCCGAAAATCTGAAGGGACAGTAACTGGTGCAGGTTTATGACATCCGCGCCTTGTACAGCACTTTCTACACGGGAGATAACTCAGCTCCCACAAGACTCCATCCAATGTGACCTCCCTATTCTGTTTCCAGGGAGAGGAGTTGAACCCAAGAAGTACCCAAACCATGAGGTGCAGAGAAGCATCAGATGCTGTGTGAAAGATGAAACTTCATTTGGAATCCCAAACCCTGAAGAGGAAGCCTGCAACCACTGTTGGAGAGGAGGCACTGCCTAACACGGGCTGCAGCCCCAGTCCAGGAGACTGCAGGCATGGGGCTCCACATGGGACATGGAAGCCAATTACAGTGACATACAGATTGCTGGCTGTCCCCCTGTGCATCCGGTACTCCCAGTCATCTAGAACTTATTTTCGTGTTGTAGTCATCAGCCTTTCAGATTTGGGTCCTAAAATGAGATGTGATTCTGACCCCTTACGTGGAATAGGAAAGAACACCAGTCTCAATGAGCTACTTAAGGGAACTAAATGAGATTAGAATCAATTCTTCCCTAAGACTTGTTTTGGTTTTTTTGTTTTGTTTTGGTTTTTCAAAACAGGGTTTCTCTGTGGCTTTGGAGCCTATCCTGGAACTAGCTCTTGTAGACCAGGCTGGTCTCGAACTCACAAAGATCCGCCTGCCTCTGCCTCCCAAGTGCTGGGATTAAAAGGCGTGCACCACCACCACCCGGCAAGACTTGTTTTTAAAATGTAAACTTGGTCCTATGCAGCTGATGTGATGGAGGATAACATTAGTCTAAGACAGCTTAGACCTCTGCTTTTGCATTTTTGTCCATGAGAAATATGAGAGGCATACAGGCAACTGCACCCAGCTAAATCAAGATGCGTAGGACACACATATAAAATGCACGACATACCCAAACACATGCCAGCTGCCTCTGTGTAGCCCATGTGCTCTGGACCCCATCCGCTCATCTAGCTTCAGACTATAGCTCCCCTACTGTCTCACAATTTGTGAGTGGCAAGCCTTCCAAGGCTCGCCTCCACAAGCAAACTTCAGGCCTGTTTGAGGCTGATACACGTTAGTCATGTATTGTGCATTTAATCATTAGCACGGATAAATTGTTACCAGTTTTATTAAGCTTATATGTCTTCATTCTTGTCACAAATAGTGTATTTGAGTATCATGCACCTAGCCCATCTTCCCCATATGCCCCATGGTTGCATGGTTTCCCATGGTGTATTTTTAGGGAAAGTCATTATAGCAAACTGGCTACCTATGTAAACGTCAGCTGCTACCATTAGGATTATTGTTATTTTGAAGCTCTGAGTCTAAACAAAACTTTTTTTTCCCAAAGCTTTTCCTCAATTAGTTCATTTTTATCATCATGCTTTCCACAGGGGTTATTTTTTGATAGCACATAAAAAAAATTCAGGCCCCAGGATATTGAATGACTTGCCCAAGATCACAAAGCAAGCCCCTGACAGGGATTAAACCCTGCCTCTTTCCTTCAAATCCACGTCCAAGCTTTCAAGCAAAGCACATAGGTACATAGGTGAGTGCAGCCACTTGCAAGTCAGAGGAAAATAAGAAGAAAGGCATTTAGTCACAGGAGAATCTGGACTGAGACGCTGAAGAGGAACTCAGGAAAAGAGAAAAATTGTAGGAAAGAGACAAGTCATTAGGTAACAGGGGTTTCATCTCGAGACTACAGAGGCTAAACACATAAGAAGACTGACAGGGGTGAACAATGGAAGTGGGGGGATGATGGTGTACTCAGGTCCCACCAAAAGGAGTCCCAGCCAGCTCTCACCGGTCCATGCCGAGTAGATTCACTCTGACATTTTTCAAAATGAGAAACAATGTGTGTGTGTGTGTACACGCATGTGTGCATGCATATGCGTTGTATGTGTGTGGTACACACATGTGAGTATGCAGGCTGGTATTCCTGAACATTCAAAATCCAGAGCAGGACATTATTTGTCCTCCCACCTCGCTCTTGGCCTCACTGCCTTGAGACAGGGTCTCTCACTGAGCAGGAAGCTTGCCATTTTCCCTTGACTGACAAACAAGTTCTCCATGTCTGCCTGTTTCTGCCCCTCCCCCGTGCAGGGTCACAGGCATGTGCAGTCATGCACAGCTTTTTGTGGGTGCTGGAGATTCAAACTCAGATCCTTGAGCTTGCAGAGCAAGCAATCTTACCCAACAAACTATTTCCCAGCTTCAGGTTCGCCGATTTGTTTGTTGATAGCATGATGGCACGTTTAAAGATTCTGAAGCAGGCTCAAGCCAGCTAATACCCAACCCCCAATGTAAGGCCCTGCTGAAGTCTGGTGCCCCACTTGAAGAAACATGAACTCTGATGGACACAAAATATGTTATTATTTATTGTCAATTTCTGCAAAGACACATTTAAGCAACAAAATATACATTTGTCAACCTTTTAGAATTTGTTTTATACATTAACAAATACAATGTGCTACCATAGCAATAAATTAAATGTACACTATTTACATTACATAGGCAGTCGGGATCTACAAATCACTTCCTCGCTGAGAGGAAGCAAAGAAAAGTCATCGTCACAGGGTTCACTTCCAAACTACACCTCATAGGTTCTACCACACAGGCATCTCTTCACATGGAGACATTGGCACCCTGGGAGCTGGAGGTCAAGGTGACATCACGAGGAGGAAGAGTTGGCAAACACGCTTAAGGAGCAAGAAAGGGAATTTCAGCCTTCTGAGAGGAAATGTCACAAAACCAAAGACAATGGCGACTAATTCCAGTCTTCCAGCCAGGCACACCCTCCCCAGGGATGATAAGGCCCAGGCCAAAGCCGCCTCCCCAGCTGCTGCTCACTAGGCAGACCTGCCCTTGGCTCTGGGGGGGTTGTCTTTCTCCCAAGGGAGCACATAGCCCAGCTGAAGAGACGTGGGGTTGGTGTGGGCAAGGGGCTAGTGGAGAAGCAGACAGCAGAGCTTGGTAGGATGCCTCCAAGGCCTTCTACCAAGTGGTAGGAATGGCCTTGTTTACTGTACCAACTTGCCCTTGCCTTTGATTGAGGGGTAACTAGAAGCTAGAGAAGGAGCATGGGGGTCCAGAGCATGGGTGACTAATCTGGTCCCTGCTGGCCCAGAAGTCAAAAGCTCAACCTGAACCCCAGGCACTCCCCTACAACACAGCTGTCTTTGCAGACTAAGAACAATGGACAAAAGGTAATGTTTGAGTTGGCACCTTAAAGGGTCAAAGGAAAGAAAATGAAACTTCCTGTGTCCCGCCTAGTCACCTGATATGGGATTTTATTACCCATCTCCATTTCAGAACTGGAGAAGCCTGGGGCATAGCTCAGGGGCAGGGTACTCAGTGTGAGCAAGGCCTTGGGTTCCCAGCACCACCAAAAGAGGAAGGGAGAAATGGAGAGAGGGAGGAAGAGAAGATAGATGGGAGAATTAGTTCTCCTTACCACTTTTTGTCCTGATTTAGAACAAGGAATCCAACGGTAGCTGACGCATCTTTCTCCAGGTCACTTTGTAAGACCCAAGCAGCACTTGCTGGATTCCTCTCCCGCTCAGTTTCCTTCACTCAAGCCTCAGGCTCCTCACTGACCAAGATTTCTCATGACGACAACCAACCACGGCTGAGGCCCTGTCAACATCCTCCAACCCCGCATCTCCCTGCCAGTGCAGAGACCCCAGCTAACAGGCTTTCCCCAAACCCAAGTCCAGGAAATGCAACCGTTTACTCCACCCCACCGACAGTAAGTACAGTTGGTGCACAGGAAAGGGCCCCCGGGGCTGTGGGTGTAGTTAACAGCTTTGCCCACTAGGTGGCTGTGTGGCCTCAGGCAAGTTCTTTCCGCTCAGGAGGATAACATGGTTGAGATGCAAGCAGTCCAAAAGGCTTGAGTATCAAACGGTGCCCACAAAACTGAACCACGGGTTATTTTCCAAGAAACGCCATTTGACATGCATAATCACAGAAACTCTGGCAAAGACCTTCTCTCCGGAGCCCTCCCAACAGAGTTCGGGGCATCTGGGTGCCTATTAACACCTGCAAAATATAGTTCCTTCAGTGAGTCAGGCAGTCCCCAGAGCTAGAGTTGTGACCAGGAGAACCCCTTGTGGGGGTAACCGTGGAAATGTCTCCAAACACAAGCAGAAGCATCAGGCCCAGTCACATGAAGGAGCTTCAGCAAGACTCTAAGCCCTAAGACTGGGAACAGCCCCAAAAGGGAAAATTGGATCAGACTGCAGGAGGAACAGCCTCTAATCCAGAGGACTTAGAGAAGGTTGGGCCCTGCCATGACTCTCCTGTTCAGCAAAAAAATCTCCTGGTAGTACATACGCCGGAAGCCATAAGATGGATCTGCTAGATAGAGAAAGGCCTGATCAGAGGGCAGGGACATCTCAGGTCCTGCCCAGCGTACCTAACAGCAAGCCGAGGGTGAAGATCACAGCCCAGGGCCTCTCAGTTCCTCTGTACACAGTCATCCACCCTGTCCACTAACCCAGAGGCAGAGGCAACACCTGGCCTAGAGGTAATACCTGCAGAGAAAGAGCCAAAGCAGTGAGGACAAGACTTAGCAGGTTCCCAGCTATGACAGTGTGAGACAGCCTGGAAGATCCTGAGGACCCAGACCAAAATGCGACACAGCACAACAACCGAGTAAAGGTAGAACTGTCCCTTCCTAGAGGAGGGTGCCAGAGTCCTGCATAGCTTCAAAGAAAACACAGTTTGACCTTTCAAGTTCAAGCAGAAACCTGCCAGCCGAACACTGCCAGAATCCACCTGCCTCTTCCCTGCACTGGGTGTCACTATGCTGGCTTTTATAAAAGCTAAACAGATAGTCTGTTGACCTTCTAACTAGAGCAGATCTTACCAGACTAGTATTTCACCTAAGCAAGTTTCCCAAGTGGAGGTAAGGGAGAGGTATCCCTCCCCTGGCTGCAAATTAGTGTGTTAGGGATGAAGGATGAAAATTGTGCTCAGATGACAAAAGTCGTGGGGACATAGTTACAGTACCAGCCCCAAAGGCTGGGTCACCCGTCTGTACTTCGGCTTGGGAATAGAAGCTTATGTGGACAAAGCCCTTGGTGGGAAATCTTGTCATCTGCTCACTGAAGCAAGAGCCCTGTGCCAGAGACCTGTGTGTTCTTAATGGGGCAGGATCTTCAGGTGCCTGTTGTTTAGACCCAGTGTTTAAACTGGCAGGTGCTCCACCCAGCAGCTGAATCACCATGCAAGCCTGGAAGGCTGAGGAGCCAAGGGGAGCTCGTCAGGATGAGCGGGCTCACGGAGAGAAGGTGGCCACAACAAGGAGTGCAGACGGTCTGTGGTATAAAAAGCACGGGCTCATGGGGTCTGGATTCCAGGAGCGCTGCCGAGGGGACAACTACCTGGAACCCTGCAATTGGAGATGGGAAGAACAGGACTGGGAACTGGGCCAAGAAGCAGCCCCTAAGTAGTACTGGGCCCCTCACAGATGCTGGGAGCAGAGGCAGAGGGACACCATACTATATCCAAAGCTAAGCTCAACTGCCACACACCAGCCTGACTAAAATTTGTCAAGTCACCCCGCCCCCAACTACATCTCTCCCCTCTCTCTCACCTAAGAGATGGGTTGAACTATTTTCTTTTCTGGGTTCTCACAAAAGTGGAGAGCTGGAACCCAGGTGAGCCTGCCCATCCAGAAGCTTTTCTCACCTCCCTGCGCTGGCCATGTGATCTCTCTAGACTTCCTCACACTCCTGGCTGCCCACTATCTGCTCAAAGGAGAAAAGGCTGCTGGGGCTTCTTCTCTCCACACAAGGATGGTCAGCAGCGCTTGTGTAAAATTAGAAAGGAAAAACATCTTGAGACTACGGTCAGGGAATCATCGTGCAGCCAGGGCCCGCACACACCCAGCTCTGACTCTGAACTTCCACCAGCCTGAGCCCTCCCTAAGGGCAGCCTAGCAGCAGGAACAGAGGTCCCCTAGGCCTGGGCCAGCAGATGTGTCAGAAATGCCTATCACAGGAGCCGTGAGATACAACCCGGAGGACGCTGGGAAATTCCTGGAAAAGTAGATCTTCCACCATGTCCAGGAAGGCACTGTACCCAAGACAGACAGCACCCACAAACCACTCTGCAGCCATCCCTGCTCCCCACCACCCAACCTCCTCTGTCTCTGGGAGACGAGCTCCCCAGCCTCTCGCTGAGCCCCCTGGGACCCAGAATCCCCCATGCCCAACTCTTTTCCAACAGGTAAAACAAGTTGACAGTTGACTCAGATAGCCGGTCACATCAGGAGGTCAGGAGTCAAGGTTGGGGCTTTCAGGTCTGTTGGAGAAGGAGCCAGCAAGGTCATGGCCAGGTCAGGACATGGAACAGACTGCTGGTCTGCTGGGCAGGTGGCCAGTGAGACAGCAGGCCTGAACGGTCAGAGTAGTGGATGGCACCCCCAAACTGCTGGAATAGGAGCCTTCTGCAGGCCAGAATTAGGACTTCCCTGCGGAGATAAGGAAGGGGAGATGGAGAACAAGCACTGGGTAAAAGAGGGGAGACAAGAGGCTGGAGTGGGAATGGGAAGCCTACTTGCCCATGGCTATACTCAGGACAAAGGGGATGCCAAATACAAGGGGGATTTAGCCCCAGGGGCCATGTGTAATCTTTGTGCTACAGAAGCATCCAAAGTCCATCACTGATGGTGGAGGCCAACACCACACTCCCATTTTTCTCTTTTATTTTCTCACGAACAGGTTTTACACAAAGTGGGCTCCACTGGACCCCTCCCCTTGGTTTCAATTCACTCATACTCCTGAGATCCGTAATGGTGGGGGTTACAATGAGTCTCAGGTGACTTCACCATCAGGAGTCCACTAGTATATCGTGCCAGGAGCAGAGATCACCCTAAGGGCATCCCTCACAGCAATGGTTGGGTAGGGGCATCTCATGTTATATGGGGAAGATATATACCAGCCTGGAACCTTGGCCAAAAATACAAGGAGAGACAGATTGCCTGCAAACAGGAAAGCAAGGGTAAACTGAGGAATTCCTCTCTCCAGGGAAGGAAGTGACCTTTTGGCTTCTTCCCCTTCTAGCTACTACAGTTAATTCCATCCAGTGTGGGAATCTGTCCCAATGCCACTGGACAAGCCTTCCCAGGCACTGTTCTCAGTCCTCCCTAGAAGGCCTGGAGATGTCCATCAACAGCAGTTCTCAGTAACCTTCTGCTGACAGTCTCTCTGGCCATTCTGGGTCCATAAAGTCCCAGATGCTGTGACCTTAAGGGAATAGTTCCCTCTCAGGGCCACTGTGAGACACTCACCTTGGACAGGGGAAGGACTCTGCTTTCCCATTAGTGACCCTGTTTAAGAAACACACAAGAATCAGTCACCTCCACCTGCAGCTTCTGAGCACTCAACAATCTGAGCTCGGGAAGGGACTTGGGCTCCCAGGGGCCAACAGAATCCACCTCACACCTGGGCGCGGTTGTGTGCAAGGATGTGGTTCTATCGCAGGAGGTCTGCACCAGGTAAGAAGAGAAATCACCGCCCTCAGGTCTGGCGGAGCATCCTTCCCCACCTGCCTCAGGGGACCTAATGAGCACTCTCTGAGATGCTCTCTCCAGATCGCTGCTAAAAAGACTGGCTATGCGGGTCCTGGAATGTGGTGTGTGGGGCTCATGGGGCCCTTCCCTAGCTGCCCACACCATCCTTACCGCACTGGAGCTAGCATGGCTGAGTTTATCAAAGCGGAATTTCAGGTTTGACCTCGGGGAGTTTCTGTTTTTGGCATCTGAGAAAAGAAAAAGGAACAGAAGCTTAAGGAATTATTCTAGCAAAATCAGAATAGTGAGTAGGGAGGCTGAGGAAAGTGGACCTGTTCACTCACAGGTCCCCTCGCCACAGCACTCAGACTCGGAGAAACATTGTGCCCTAGTTACTAAACATGGGTCACTTTAAAATTAAATATCTTCAAAATTAAACTATGGAAGTTTCTAAGTAAACAGGCCATATTCACAGAAGATAACGGATACTAAAATTTTGCCATTTCCTCATCATATTGTCATGTTTTGCTGTAATCTGTCCCTCACATCCACTGTGCCCTTATTCGGAAATTCACTGAGGTGGTAGGCTATGCATCTCTCCTCAACCCCAAGGGTTGTCTCAGTGGGAGCTTGAGAGCAATCTTGATGAGAGTATGAAGACTACCGAAGTCGGCAATGACAAACTGGGGCTTGGCTTACAGTTTTTTTGTCTAGATTTAAGAATGGAAAATAATGATATATGAACTAAGCCTGGAAAGGGGTTGTGCCTGCAGCCACTACATTGTAAAGAGGAGCAAAGGAGTCATCGCACTCCCAGTGTCTGAGAACTACTACCAAATTCAAGAAAAAGGCTATCTGTACCGCAGACAAAATGAATGCGGTCTTCCTAATGTAAAATGTCAATATAGGCAATAATATCTATCAACGCCCACATGGGAAGCAGATTTGACTGTCATCTGCTGCCTTAGGTAAGTACCGGTGAAACTGTCCTGTCAGAATCTTATAGAACGTCAGACTCTTAATAAAGGATGTGGTATATTTTGTCATTATTTGCAAACTGTGTTTCAGATCCATTGTATTGGTAAAGTTTACTGTGTCCATGTATAATGCATGCATAACGCATGCACACACACACATGCATACACACACAAGTACATGCACATACATGTACACATGCACACCATGAGACCCTCCCTGAGTGATCCTCATGATTCTCTTCTTGTCCCCAGAAGCCCGAATATGAATGGCCGATGACAGCATCTGTGATTCCAGAAGACTCTCAGGCCATTTTTCTTCTCAGTCTTTCCCCCACACTCACTGGAGCAGCCAGAAACAGGTTTCCAGACCTCCAAGCCCACCCAGTGCTGGGGTTAGGGGTCAAAAGCAGATATCAGGATAATACAGCCTGGGGTGCACCTCCTGGGGTGGAGTTGGCATTGGGGAAGATTCCACACCTGTTCCACATTTCTTCCTGCCCTGAGTAACCTTAACCCAGTTACAGACATTCCCAAAGCCTCCCTCCACTCAAATCCGTCTGAGAGAGCAGGCTAGCATTCATTTCTTTTGGTATTTATTTAGTGCCAAAAGGAACATGATTTGGTGATAGATTTTCTTGTTCACTCCATCAATTTTTAACTAAGTTTTTAAAACATCAGGAAATGTGTCTGACTGCTCCATTTTACAAATGGGTAAACTGAGAGTCAGGAGGTAAGCTTGCCAGTGATAAAGCTGGGGTTAGGATCTCTCTTGAGATCTGCATGACCACAGGAGCTGAATGAAAGGAAGCTGTGGACAACTCCACTAGGAAGCCTGCCACAAAGGGCCCTTTGCTCTTACCCTGGGTCCCTTACCTCACTACAGCCTCCTTTTGACATTGTTTGCTCTCCACCCAGTGACGCCAGAATACCACCCCACCGCAGCTACTGTGAAAACCCAAAGTAACTGTAGATACCACCAAAGTCCTGTGGGGAGCAAGACCTGGCTGGTCACACCGCTTTCTTGCAGTCCCACAACACACGTTTAGGTAATAGCTGTGTGATTTTTACGGTGTATGCTCATCAAATTTTTGCAGGGAGCTCAGAAGTGCTGAATGAATGTATAACCCGCAGATGAAGCTCTGAGTGAGTATCTGTTGTTGACACAGACACAGCCATGTCAAGGACCCAATGCCTCAGGCCCATGGCACTGCCAAAGCCTCCCCTCCCACCATGGAGAGGCTCAGAGAGATGGTAAAGCCCACCAGAGTGTGGATGTTGACAGTGCGTGCAAGTAGGAGTGTTTACAAACGATTGGCCAGTGTGTGCAAAACCTACCAACTGCCCTTCCTCTTCCTGGATGTTCACAACCTGACACTTCTTGCCTACAAATACCTTCTACTGAGACTTGCTAACCCCTCCCCACAGTACCCACCTGGGCAAAAACCATCTCTCACACTGGGTACTTGGTGAACCCTGAGAGATGACCCCTTTCCTTTTCCTCCAACCTGGTTCTTCCTATTCTGCTCAACTGTAGGGATCTTAGAAACCGGAAAGACACAGGCCACCACTCTGCCTTCCAACTACGTCATACACATCTTCCCATGCCACTGACCTGTGGGACTCCGGCTCATGATGATGGGGGTGGCAGCAGCCCCCTGACTGGGGCTCTCGCTGCTCGGGGACGGGCTGTAGACAAACACCTCCTGCTTGAAGGGTGAGGTTGTGGATGGCTGGCTACTCTGGGGAGAGAAACTGGGTGAGCAAGGCCAGTGTACCCCCAGCATTCTCACAGCTGTCCTGAGATGGACCATGCAAGCCACCACCGCCTCCAACCTCACATTGGCACTTCTGCCTCTGCCATGACTGCAGCCTTTCCAGTTGGCACCCTTGGCACAGACAACCTCCACTGCTTCTCTTAAGCACTTTGTTGAGACAGAGTCCCCTCATTTGGTAGTAACAGCTGCCTCGGCCACACCTTCTCCATGAATTTTAGACCACAGTATAACTAGCTGGGCCCCAGAATGAGGCTCCTTGGTTGAATGAGGCATACTTACCCCACTGTCACACTCCTCCATGGCCTCGCCCTCCCCTGCGGTGCTGCTGAAGCTGCTGGTGCTGGAGGAGGAACGGGAGATGTTGGCACGGCCATTCTCCTTCAACTTTATGAAGGGCCTGTGGGGATGGGAAGCAATGCAAATGGGGAGTGAGGCAAATCCACCAGAGGACCAGCCTCTGCCTGGTGGTCTTTGTGTTTCAGAGACTTCCAAAGGCAAGATCTGTCACTCTCAGCTTGCCTGGAGGCATGGTACATAAGCCAGAACTCCCAGTGGCAACCGCCATCATTTCCCAAACCCCAAGTCTCTTACTTTTCTTTGTTGGGACAGATTTCTGGAGAGCTGGGATTTGACGAGGTCTCGGACTTTATCTCCTGAGAAGAGTGTCCACCATCCGGGGTTTTGGGAGTGCTAGAGGCACTGTCACTAGTGGGAAGAAAATGAAGAGATGTGAGGCCTAGGAGCCAGGCCCCTGCCCTTGTCCACCCCTGACCCTAGACAGAGTTCAGGCTGTGGGAGCCAATACACAGAGTGCAGCCACCTCTTCCCTCCCCACCTGAGCTTCTGAGATGGCAGCAGACAGCAGAGTTTCTGCTTCCTACAATAAAGGTCAATCTGAATTCATGGTGGTGGCCCAAGGCCACCAAACAGGGGCCCTGACTTGATAGCCTCCAGTCAAAGTCTACCCTTCTCCCATGTCCATCCCACCTGGCAGAGCTACAGATGAGGGTCACACAGGGAACTGAGTGGGACCCATTTGGGACCCAACCCAATACCCATGGATTCCCGAGAGATGCTGGGGGGGGGCACTGCTGTAATGAAGTGTCACATGAAGGCATCCTACATGTGACAAGGCAGCCCTGGATAGCAGGGAGTGAAGGGATATTCTACATCCAAGGATCCAAGAGCTCCCTCCTCCTACAGTTCAACAAAGACCACAATTTACCCTATATAGCAAATACTGGGATCGGGTCGGCTTGGTCCTCAATTCACTTGTTTTTCATTAATATTTCTGAGCCCCAGGACCACTGGTTTCTGTTTGCTTTGTTTGTTAAGAGTTATTTACTTATTTATTATTGTTTATTAGTGTGTGTTTCCCTGCATGTATGTATATGCACGCCTGGTGTAGTCATGGGTCTGTAGAGAGCATTGGATCCCCGGGACTGAAGTTAGGAATGGTCATGAGCCTCCGTGTGGATGCTAGGGGCCAAATCTGGGTCTAATGCGAGAGCAGTCAGTGCCCTTAACCTTCAGTGCACTTTTTATAGCAGCAGAATTAATGAGGCCTAATACACATGCCATACAATTCATCTTTTTAAAGTGGACAATGGAACAATCTTTAATATGTTCATTGACTTATGCAGCCATCACCACTATCTAATTCTACAACATTTTAAGGCCTCTTAAAAGAAACTCTGGCTCATCTGCAATCACTGCCCACCGCTACTTTTAACCTATTTCTTTCTGTCTCTATGGGCTTTGCCTAGTCTGAACAACATTCCGTAGAAACAGGACTTGACAACATACATGGTCTTCATGGATTCTCCTAGCTTAGCATTTTCAAAGTTTGTCCACGCTGTGGTCTGCATCAGTATCTCAGCACTTGCTGTTTATTACAAAATAATAATACGTTTTGTGATTGTACTGGTTTCATTTTACTTTTCTAGCCGTCAGATGGCAGGCCCTTCAGTTGCTCTGGCTTTGAGGTACCATGAATAACAGCAACCTATTAAAAGTGTTTGCTGGTCTTGTTGTGGACAACTGTTGTCAATTCTCATGGTCTCTCTCTATACATACACCGAAGGGTGGGATTGCTAGGTCCGATGGTAACTCTATGCTTAGCCCGCTGGGGGCTGCAGTCTGCCTTCCTAAGCAGATGCACTATCTCACATCCCCACCAGCAATGTGCAAATGTGCCACTGTCCCCACATCCTCGCTAGCACTTGTTCTTTACCATTAAGATCACAGATGCCCTAGAGGGGTTAACGGCCCATATAAACCCTGTGTGTGTGTGTGTGTGTGTGTGTGTGTGTGTAGCGAACGCATGTGTGCATGGATGTGCAGGTGCTCTCCACTGCCTGTGCCTGCGGAGGTAAGAAGTCAACATGGGTGTGTTCCTCCACAGCTTCCTACCTCATTTTCTGAGCTGAACCTGAAGCTCACCACCTGACCTGAGAGTCCCGGGGGCCTCCTGTTCCCACACCCAGCTTTTATACAGATGCTGGAGATTCAAACCCAACTCCCCATGCTTGCCCAGCAACGCTACACACTGAGCCATTTTCCCATCCCCCCCCACACTTTTGGTGACCTCCTAACTATCAAACTGCATGAATTTCTCCCCTCCTATCTTTGAAGACCCACACACACATACCCTGTGCGGTCTGTACTCTCTCTTCCCAGCTGTCTTTCCCAGCTCTTGGTCTTCTACTTGTCTGTGAACACTGGGGCTCTACACACGCTCTCTGAGATACAAATCCATTGACTTTCTTTGCATCAGCAACTCTCCCCATCACTGCCCAGCTCTCCCAATCAGGGACTTTCTTCTAAGCACAAGTGACAGGATGCACAGGTAGTGAGGCCAGAGCTCAGAGGAAGCCTGACACTGGGAAAACCTGTCCCCATGCTTGGTCACCTGACAGCTACAAGAAGGAGAGAGCTGACAGGCCCCAAAGATGGGATGGAGTCCAGGCCCTGACAATTACCATCGTGTCCGGCTGTCCCCCTGGCCTTCAGAGCCCGAGTGCAGGCGGGGGAAGAGTCCTGACCGCCGCTTGATGGGGCTGCGTGACTGGTTCTTCACGGTTGCTGCCACTGGAGGCTGCCAATAAAACTGCCACAGTGAGTGCACATGCCACCCTTCCTTCCCACCCCATCTCTGGTCTGGTGAGACCCCAGAAAACACCTAGGAGCCAAGACCCCAACACTTGAACCACTCACAACCTTTCTCTTGTTTTTAAGCCAAGTCTGTGGTGACAGGTAGTGACCCAACACTGCCAAGAGCTCTTGTAGGACCACAGGATCACCATAGTAGGGCCAGATGCTGAGCTGGCTAGGGCAATTTAGGGAATCAGGAATTAAAAAATCTAGAGAGCCCTTGGAGTGGTCAGCTTCGACCTTTCATCTTGCTACTGAGAAAGTCAAGAACCAGAAGAAAATAGAGGGATGTGTCAGGGTCAGCTAGCAATAAGGACCCAGGGCTCCTGATTCTCCATCACTGCTTGTGAATAAATGGACCCAGGCAGGAATTGCAATAACAAACCAAATAAAAGTACTGAGCCGAGTTCACAAGCACTGACAGCAGTGGAAAGCTGGTCAAGGCCTCTGCTTGACGATTCCCCAGACTCATGATGGGAAGGGGACACACAGGTAAAAGTTTGAGAAAGAAGACATAAAACCTGGAGCCTGCTAGGTTTCTAACTCCGGCCCCAATGCCATTCATGTACTGTCACTTTGGGAGAATGGTCAAACATTTAGGGCCTCAGTTTCCCCATCCTGTTCTGCTGTTATCAGAACCTTCTGAGAGAAACAAGACAGTAGATCTGAAAAGTATTAGGTAAATCAAGCCATTGCTCCAGACCATTTATAATAAAAGTCAACATCTCAATGAGTCTATTCTGCTGCTTAGAATTTTTTCCAAAGAAAATTTCATTTCATCCAGGTCAAAAGCCACTTGCTTTATTAATGGCTGGTTATATGGTTCCCTCACTGGCCTTTGGTGTGAGTCAAGAGTCCTAAGCTCACAGACCCATGGGGCTGTCTCTCCCTGAGAATTGAACACAGTATGAAGAGGCTAAACTTTGTATCAGGAAGTCCTGCATTCCCAGACCTTCATCTTAGCTGGGTGACTTTTGGTAAGTTACCTAACTTTGCTGAGCCTCCTTTCCCTAAAGTGTGGAATGGAGAGTGCCCCTGTGTCTATGCAAACAACCGTGATAGGGATCAGGTAGGGTCTTGTATATCAGTCACCAGCTCAGTACCTGGTACAGAGTAAGCTGGGGTGGCCACTGTTGTCATTAACAGGGTCTCCTTCATGAGCACCCAAGCTCAGTTCTTAAACAAACTCAGAGAACAATTCATAGTACAAACCAACCCCAGGGGCAACCTGGCATTGAAATGTCACAGGACTATTGTCATCTAGCAGAGGCTGGGTAGGTAACCTACCAGCTCCTAGCAGCTTCAGTGTTCCCAGCCCATTGTTCAGCTTGCTGCTCAGCCCAAACCTTGGGTAGGACAAACCCTTCCTCCCTAATCCTCTCCCTGCACAGGCTAGCCCAGAATCCAAAGTACTCACTGAGAAAGTGGTCTTGGTGACCTCCATGTTGTTGTGGACAATACCTCCACTGAGGCTTCCAGGAATGTTCCCACCATGCAGCTTCCTCTGGCTGCCCACCATGGTCTCCATGGAATGGCTACGCACACGGATGGCTCTCTGCAAGGGGTGGGAAGTGACAGAGGTCTGAGAGTCCTGGTCAGTACCTGATCCCTCAGGATTACTCTGTCCTGGGCTCACATGTACACATGCATGTATACACTAGCATAAACACACAAATAGTCACAAACCCACTCCTCAGTAAATAGTATCTGCAGAGTTCTCTAAATTCTGCCCAGGCAGGGTCTGAGGGCTCGGTGGTACAAGGAGGGCCAACCTAGTATCCTCCATTCATGGGAAGAGGAAGCATGGCCTGGAGCTAATCAAACCTCAGTGATACTGTCTAGCTGGCAACTCAACATCTCTTAGGGTCTTCTTGTCCGTAAAATGACTGTCACATGTTCCACACAGGATGGGGACTGAACTCCTTTTTATTTTGACTTTTATGTTTTGGTGTGGCATTGAGGAATAGATGTAGAATCTCCCTCGTGCTGGGCAAGAGCTCCACCACTGAGCTACATCATCAACTGTCCAGGAGTTTCTGTGCTCACAAAGCTGAGCTTCCTCTCTTAAGTGTGTACTGGACTTGCCCTTCTCACTGTCACCACAGGTGTGCCTTGTGTAGCTACGACCGCCCTTGTTGTAGAACCCTGGAACAAGTTCCTGAGCATCTGTGCATTGGACCTGAAGCTTGCCCTCACTTGGGCTTGCAGAAGCTGAAGACACACTCTCCTGATCAACACTACAGGTCTGCAATGCTGTTCAAAGACATAAGGACTCAGAATGGGCACAGGCAGGGGCTGCTGGGGTTGTGGAACCCTGCATTCACTTGTGGCCAGCAGAGGGTGGGGCGAGATGGAGTGGGCTGGGTATTGGCAAGCTGTTAAGTATCTGGCCGACAACAACCAGGACAGTCAGGTTTGTCATGGTACATGAGAAAATGAGAATAACTAAGCTCTAAGAACATTAACTGAGATCCTGGAAGAGCTGGCAATCCCTCCCCCAGAGTTCTCTAGAGGTCAATGCTGCTCTTCACATGACCAAAGAGGGGTGTTTATGATGCTGGAACTAAGCTCCATTTATGGGAGGACTTCCAGCCAACAGAAGTACTACAGGATCCTGGCTCCCCTAAGGATAACTCTATTTTGCTACAGAGGTGTTAAAAGCAGAGGTATATTGAAGAGGTTTTCTCCAGTGACCCCAACCCTTCATCACTGTCCTCTGATTACCTATCTAGTTTCTTAACAAGATGGTCAGACAACACAACTTGCCAATCAAAAGCACAAAAGCCTTAGCTGGTGCTGCCAGGAGTAATGCCTGGCTCAGTTCTCTGCTGCACTGTCTACTAGCTGGGGACCCTACAAGTTGCTTAGCTTCTCTGAGACTTATGTGGAATGGGATAGGGTGTGTCTACAAAGGAATAACAACAAAAACATATAAATTTCTTGAGAGAGAGCCCGGTGCATCACAAATGTAGTTTCTCGTGTTGTTAATATTAGGATTCCTATGTGCTCAGCACCATGTCAAGTACTAGAACTGCAGGGTTGAGGCCAAAGGGGCATTGAGTCCAAAGAGTGCCCAAGAACACACCTAAGGGTCGGCTATAATGCAAGATCCGGTGTCTGTGATGATGATCTATCTGGGTCAACCAGCTGCTCTAGGCCCAAAGAGCAAAGGCTCCTGGACATCTGCACTATTAGTGGCTCAAGTACAGGTACCAAACCCCAGTTGGCAAAACTCTCGCTGGCAGAACCAACATCCATTCCAATGCCTTCTCCTCCTCCTTGGGATGCAAAGAACCCAGGCTCAGTCTAAAGCACTCATTTAACTCATCCCTTGCTAGATTAGCAGGAAGGACATCTGCTGGTGGCTTTGGGGTAAAAGCACCTGAAGACAAAGGAGCCATTTGGGAAGTCAAACCTGCTGACAAGGCTGAAGAGCCCAGGACTACACAGGGGACAGAGGGAAAGAGCGTGAGTGCTTTGACCCACTCAGCCAATCAGAATCACTACAGTAATTAGTGGTTTTTCCTCACCATGGTGTGAGCCTGTCACCCTAACATCAGGAAGCAGATATATCCTAAGTTACAACCCACTCCCACCATATCCCATGTGCCCAATATCAGATATCTTCAGAGGAAGAGCAAAGCCCCCTTCTTCCCTTGAGACATCCAGGAAGAGCTCCAAGTCAGCACAAATACTTCTCTTCAGGACCCTAGGTACACCTTTGGGACTGGCAAAGGGCCTCATTCTACATGCCATTCCCTCCTGACAAGGAACAGAGACTCAGAAAGGCTGCTGTGAGATGTAACAGCCCTCAAGACAAGCCAACAATGAGGTGTGAGATACCGCCTCAAATTGACATCGTTTAGCCTCTATTGTCTGAATCAAAGATGCCCCCATGAGGGATGTCACCTCTCCCCTCTGGACCACAGAAGAGTTGCCTAGCAACAGTGTTTCTGGGACATGGTTGCAAGAGCCAGCATGTTTGATTCATTCTACCACTCCAGTGTCATACAATCATGTACTCTTTGGAATGTGAGGATATCTGACATGTCTTGGATCAGAGAAAAGAGGTTCTTAAGTGACATTAATGTTTTATAAATGCCAGCATCTTTATATGCTTGTTCCCTTTACTGCCACTACCAGTGTCACCAACATTTCACACTCTTCATTTGTGTTCTGATCTAGTCCTCACTATCTCTTTCTCAGAAGGGATCTAAGTATAAATAATAAAGCCCTGGACAGTGTATCTGGTCTAAGGAACCTTCATACACAATCTTATTGAATCCTTAAAAGGCCGAGGTATAGAAAGAATAGAAAATCTCCCAAGAAAGAAATAACTGACACGTATTAATAAGAGATAGAGCTGGGATCCAAATCTAGTGTCCCAGGTCCCAAGATTGAAAATTCAAAGCTGGATATGGTAGTGCATGCCTGTAATTCATGCAACTTGGAAGACTTGCAAGGTTAAGGCCAGCCTAGGCTACATAGTAAGACCCTATCTTCAAAAGAATCAGGGGAAAGGAAAGGAGAAAAGGAGGGATGGTGGGGGGAAAGAAGGGGAAGAGGGGAAAAGATGGGAAGAGGGAGAGAGGTGAGAGAAGGAGAGAGTGAGGAGATGGGGATGGAGATGAAGGTCAAGATGGAGCGATTCACTGATTAACTAAAGATGACTAGGAAGCAGGAGGTTTGGGAATCCTACTCTCTTAAAAAAAAAAAGTCAAAGGCTTATGTGAGGGAGGAAGGTGTCTTCAGATGCCCATGTGCCACTCTCTGAGTCAACAAAGAGAACCTGAGGAGCCAATGCACTGACAGAATTCCAGGGCTGGGCAGGTAGTCAGCCACGTGCTTTCCTGCTCTTGCAACAGGAAGGGTAGAGTCCTGGTTCCCCCATGGTGCCTGCCAGGAGGAGCTCTCACAAGGATGAAATGAGACAGTGCATATCCAACACCTGGGATGACACCTGCCCACTCAGGCTAGCTCTCCTGTCTCGATCTTAGCGTGAAAGACAAGAGACAGTCATCGCTAAGACCCCAAACAAGGCTTGCTTTAAATGAAACTGTCCAGTGACATATAAAGAATATCACATCAGCGCAATGAGCAACTGAATGGAAGAACTGGCACACTCAACCTGGGCAGCAGAGTCAGAATACGGGGCAGAGGGCAAACGGGGGAGCAGAAAGGGGCAGAGGGGAAGGGGTGGCAATGGATAAAAAAGGCAGGGAAGGGGGCGCCAGAGGTCTTTGTGCAGGCTTTAGGAGGCCTTGGGACTAGCTAGACTGGCTTGCACTTGCACTGACCCCAGGGACCGGCTGCTCATTCTAGTAGTGGGTAGCCTGACCCATGGAAAGTTCTTGTGTATACAGAACTGTATCTCACTTAAATTTCTAAACCTTGAAGCCTTGGACTAGCCTTTCTATCACGTCCTCCTGGCCAATCACTCTGACTCCACCAATCTCCCTCAGCCCCAGTGGCCTCCCAGCCTTCAGCACACCACACTGCTGCCTTCCATCAAGCGCTCCTATGAGGCGTGAAGACAATAAATGCACTTCTTTCTGACTACCCACGTGTGTCACCTCATCTCTGCCCCAGCTGGCATCTCAGAACAAGTCGCTTTGATTCGCAGCCACCAGAAACATTGCCTCCTTACAAAAGGCTGTATGAGTTATTCCAATTTAACAAAGTCGACACCAGGACAAAATTGAGATGAGCCCCACCAAGTGGGGCATGCCCATCCGAACCCCAGGAAGGAACAGAGACTCTGAGACAAAGACATTCATCTCCTGCCTGCTGAGAAGGCTTTAGTCAGGGTCTTCTGTTCCTCCAGCAGGAACAGGATAGCAATTTACTCACAGTCTATGGCTCTAAACCATGAGCTGAGCAGAGCCAAGCCCAAGGCCTGAACGTTCCCCCACCCCCACCACTCTGTGCGTGCGTGCGTGCGTGCGTGCGTGCGTGCGTGCGTGCGTGTGTGTGTGTGTGTGTGTGTGTGTGTGTGTGTGTGGTGCATCTCACTGTACCATCAAAGGCTTACAACCATTCTGGTACCACAACTTCCCCTCCTAGGAAAAAAAGAGGTGACAGAGATGTCAAAGATTAGGGTCTGTGTCTGCCCCACAGTCCTCCCTCCACAATAACTGATATGACTTGGGCAGCTCCTATCTGTGGCTACAGGACTCCCCAAGACTTTGCCAGAGATGCCTGTGACCACTCCTACCACCATGGATCAGGTGAGACCAAAGCACTACCTATACCAGTTCCCAGTTCCTCAAATGCTAAGAGAAATTAGCCTGTTGCCTCCCTGTTCCTTGCAGTCCTAACTCTGTCCCCTTGTCTTCTACTCTTGTCTCCACATTATGAGGTCAGTGGAGGGTTGAGCCAGTCAAGTTTTCTCAAACCATGGTCTGTACATGCTGCACGCTTATCACACAGACGAAACAATTGTCACTTATTCTTCTGACTTCATTACAGACCTGCAGTCTAGGAATAAGTACTTTCCAAAAGGGAGTGAGACATAGCTCCTTTATCACACAGGGCCCAAAGGCACACTCTGTGTGCCTGACCCTGATGGCCCCTTTTACCTCCACCATCTCACAACCTCAAAGGCAGGCCTGAACTCTGAATGGAAAAAAGCAGGTCCGTCCTCAACCACAGAATTAAAAAGAATACTGGCTCACTGGACAGTCATAATAGAGTCTTGCAGCATGCTCCCTCTTGAAAGCCTCTCTAGGAATACCTCAGACATCCTGCGGTGACACTGCTACTACTCCTAACAGATGCAAGAGACTGGGCAAAATGGCCTTGGGCTATTGTCCTTTAGATCTGTCACCTGTATTTAGCTGCTGGACCACCTCACCCATTGAACCCCATGGGAAGAATGTCCACAGCCTACGTACAGTGTTACATAAATATTTGAAACCTGGAAAAAAAAAAGAACACTAGCTCTAAAGAATAAAGGGAAACCTGTAAAACTCAAAGCAACAAATGCTTCATAAAATGTCTGCAAAACACAGCATGGTGCTAGCTCATCAAGCGTAGCTCAACTCCAATTGTTCTATATAAATTAATTTACTGTGGGAGGTGGAACACTTTGAGAGGTATGATATGAAGTGGGACAGAGCCCCCAGAGCCTCAGAAGTCCTCTAAGGGGTGGCTCGTCTGCCACCCCAGGCCTAAGCCTCACATTCCCCCTCCTCTTGGTGAGGCTACCTATCCACCATGGCTCCCTCATCTTTCTTTGTTCCTTTTCTCCTATACCCAAAGTCAAATAGAGTCTTACTATGTAGCCCAACCCGTCCTTGAACTCAGCACGCGACTGCCTTTGCTTCCCAAATGCTGGCAATACGGGCATGCACTTCCAATACCCAGCTCCTCTTGCATCTAGATTCCCCCAGTTTCTCCTCTTTCCTGGACACTTCTATCAAGACTAAACCAGAAGCCCCAGGAATTTCTTACCAGCCTGGACAAGCAGCTTGGCTTCTCCCACCCCCAGGAGGAATCTCAGCAGCTGGCTCCAGCTAGGGCCAGCAGAGCTATGCCCTGTTCTCACTGTCCAGCTGGGCAGTGCACAGCTGACCCAGACCTGCCCAGGCCTGGCCGGCATGGGTGGAATCTTCATGGTCAGAAACCAGGAGGGAGTATCATGTAGCTGGTAAGAATTTGGGAGACCTGAATTCAGCCCTGTTTCCAGGGTGACCTGAGACAAATTACTTAGTCTCTGTGTCTTTGTTTCCTTGCATATAAAACAATATTCACAATCACTAAAATTTAATGTGAATTATTATGCCAAAATTATTATATCTGTAAGACCAGCTTTCCCCACAGAGCACTAATGACAGCTGGGAGGTTTAAGATTATATGCAACCTGTACAGCACAGTTAATGTGTGCCCTGTTACAACAGCTAAGGGTATTTACTGTGTCGTACATAATCTGCAGTTTCTGGGCATTATTCCAATGAACTCTCATGACACAGTGACAGAGGTCCAGTTTATTATCTCTGGGTCTTTAACAAGAAAACTGGAGCTCAGGGACTTTAAAGATCTTGCCTAGTACCCTATGGCTGGGGTTTTAAAATACATGTAACCCTAACCCTAATACCAGCCTCTCAAAATGTCATGTTTATAAATCTCTCTGAAGGGAGACAGACCTGGCAGAGCCTTGAGAAAGTCTAGGTGGGAACAAAGTCCCACCTCTGAGGCACAGCTGAGACCCTGTGGTCTCTTGTACCTTGTCCTCCAGCCCCACCACCCCACCCCATGTGAGAATACTGAGAAATACTATCCAGCCAAATGCAAACCATTACAGTCAGGTTTAAAGCAGATGCCAATGTAAACGCTGTGTGGACCAGCAAGCACTCAGTCAGGACATGGCAATGAAACTGTCTCTGCTCCTCACAGGTTCTGTGGCCACCCATGCTCCGCCTGAGTACAGGGGACAGGGGACAGGAAGCTCCTTTCTGGATAAAACTTTTCCCTTTTCAGTGCTAGAAAGACTTGCCTGAGGCTCCACTCACCCACCCCAGCCAGGTCCCAGGACTTGGCCAGCTACTGAAGACCCCCTAGAGCTTGTGGCCTCACTCCCACCGTTCTTCCCTGGGCTCCCAGACCACAGAGGGAGCAGGTAGAAACAGCGAGGTCCTTAGTTCATGTGGCCTCCTCTCCTCTGCTCACTCGCTTACCTGCCCAGAGGATTCCTGGGCTGACAATGGTCCAGACCAAGGGAGAACATGGAGGTCACTGTGGTCCTCGCCAGTTGCTCCAACCTCATACACAACGCCCCAGACCTTTGCAAAGACCCACCCTATCCTGTCACCTCTAACTGGCCCTTGGGCTCTGAGGCCATATTCCCAATAACTTAGCTGCTTGCTTTCTTTGCCTTCTGCCACAGCAACCCCAAGTCAGCCTGCAGCCATACCTTAAAAGACTCCAAGAATCCTCCATGGCCTCCATTCTCAAACTTGTCCTCCTCAGGGCCCAAGCCTAGCATGACCTGAGTGTGTGTGTGAAGTTCATCATGAAGGTTGTCCAGGAGAGCAGCCCGGGTCCGGTCCTAGAAAGGAAGGGTACATGCAGTGTACAGACATCACCTGTGTACTTCCCTCTGCACTCCAGATGCCTGGTCTGAGGGCTGCCGCTATTGTCACCAGCTTCTGACCATAGTGTGGTCTTTTTTGTTTGGTTGGCTGTTTTTTTTTTTTTTTTTTTTCGAGACAGGGTTTCTCTGTAGCTATGGTGCCTGTACTGGAGCTAGCTCTTATAGAACAGGCTGGCCTCAAAACTCACAGAGATCTGTCTGCCTCTGCCTCCCAAGTGCTGGGATTAAAGGCATGCACCATAACCGCCTGGCCCATAGTGCGGTCTTAGAGGAGACTGTATTTCATGCTCACTAATGCCACAGTTAGCACAAATTTTCCAGGTCAACCCCTGCTCTCTCTCCCTGGCCATACCATCTCTTCCAAGGCTTGCCCTAGGGATGCCGAGGCCAGATCTCAGACCAAGATCTATATCCACAGCCCCTCTGCCCATGGCTCTCCAACAGTCAGGTACCAGCCATGGACATGCATGCAGCCTCCAGGGGGCTCCATATACACAAACTGGACAAGCACTTTCAGCAGGCCACAGTCCCAAGGAAGCTCATCTCCTAATTGTCTTTATGTCACCACAGAACCTAAGCTCAAAGCCTGAGTCACCCTATAATCCCACTTTCCCCACCCTTATTTCTAGGTCTTTCCAACCCTGACTTTAGAGGAATGTCCAACCTTTTGACATTGTGGCACAATATTGACATCTATAAGAACAGTCAGGTCACCAGGGTGACAATTCATAATGTTTTATACTTACTAGTCTATGATTTTTATCTTGTAACACACTCATGGTTATCCTGGGGCACATGTGGCTTGCAGGCCTCTGGCTGGACACACCTACCCACAATTTAAACCAGTAGCTCCTGTGAAATGTTCACCTCTGCTGAGTCTCTTAGACTCTTTAATCATTTCCAACTGGCCAGTTTCCTGTCCTAGCTGCCTTTCAACCCCTTCTCCTCCTCTAACACCCGCTGGCTAATGATGCCTCTAACAAGCGAATCAAACACTGCTTAAAAACTTCATAGCATCCATCACCCGTAAGCCCCAGCCTCTCTCCATCTAATGCAACCACCAACTGCAGCTGAGCCCCATCTTCCAGCCACGTGAGCTGCCATCAGGCCACATCTCCCACCCCAAAGCATCCGATTCTGTTTGGCCCTTGACTATTCCCTGTGTCCAGCTCAAAAGCAACCTCCTCCAAGAAGCCCTTTCTGAACACACCCTCTGTCTTCCGTAGCAGAAGCAACCACTACCCACTGGCTCTATCATAGCCAAGAGTATAACACAGCACACTGAATTATAAACCACAATTTCTCTTCAGTAAAGGCCTGTGCACTCATAGCAGCAGAAGGAATGTGTCACTTATCTCAGATAACAGAACAAGACCTGGGCATAATACATGCTCATAAAGAACCAGACCTAGAGTCTATGTGAGTTCCTAAGAAAAAAAGAAAGAGTTCCCAAAGCAACACAGAGCTGAGGGCTTTGGAGGGAGCAAAAAGCTCCCCAATTGCATGAGCACCATGGTGAGAACCCTGAAAGAGGCTAAGAGCAAGTCCAGAGGAGACTTTCAATCCAGCGCTCTCACCTCCAGCTTGGCGAACTTGTCCGACTTGCAGCAAGCATTCTCTGCGTTTGTGAGCTTGGTGAGCAGAAACTCCCGGAATTCTGCGCCCTGAAACAGATAAGAGGGCTCAGAATTCTCCCAGCCTCGGCTGTAGACAAAATGCTTCCAAGCACTGTAATAGAAAGAACAGGGGGATGGGGACAGCCCCTGCAAGAGCCCTTCTCATATCTGGCCATATCCAGCCAAGGCCAGCCCCACCATGGAAGCCAGCTGCCCCAGTACTGGGAAACCCACCCTCAACATGGCACCTGGCCTGGAGCACAGTATGGAAGTCCTTCTCCTAACAGGAAGGCAATCCCATCATCAATCTCCCAACAAGGGCCAGACTGGCCCCAAAGGGTAAGGTAGGGAGATATCCAGGAAGGAGAGAACCCTAAAGCCAGGACCTCCCTGGCAAGGCTCCCAGTTGGAAGTCCTCATCCAACCACTGATGCTCAGGTGGGCAGACCTGGGGTCCTAAGTATGGCAAGAATGATAGAAGACATTTTTACCTTTTGGAAAACAGGTGGGCTTGGCAGAGGGGGACCAAAGGCAGGCACGTCTTCCCTTGCAGTGACTGATACCTGCATGAAAAGGTCTGGCATGAGCTAAGACAGGAGTCCCACTTCTTACAGCAGACCAACTCCCCCTCCCTACTTCCCAGGACACAGATAGAATGTCTACATGAGCATCACCCACAAGCCCCAAATGATGCTCCTATAATGGGCTGAATAGGATGGAAGCCTGCATCCTTCCTTCTGCCTTACTAGAGGCCAAAAGCAATTTTAGTAGGATGATGCCTTGGGCTGTGGAATGGCTGGGACCATGATCACAAGACAGTGAAGATGACCAGATGGTTTATTTCATTACCCCATTGTAAGTGTTTGTCCCAGAGAAGGCAACTGAGAATTACTGCCTATTTTGTTGATGAGAAAAGAGATGAAACCAACAACCCAAAACCAGAGAAAGGAGTACAGAGAATCTAGACCACACCAACACAGCTCTGAGGTTTTCCCCCGCTATAGTGACCACAAACCTGGCCATATATCAAACTCACTTTGGGTGTTTAAAAAGTAAATATTGGGCCAGAGAGATGGCACCACAAGCTTTAGAAAAAAAAATTGTCACACAAGCCTTAAGGTCTTCAGAAGAGAACTGACTCCCAAAAGTTATTTCTGACCTCCATAGATGTGCCTGTGGTTCTCCCAACACAACACACACACACACACACACACACACACACACACACACCAGCAACCAGCAACAACTATTACTATAACAACAATGAATAGTTCAATTTTGAGGAAAATGCAAATACTGGTTGCAAGGACAGCTTGGGGCTCTTGGGAGCTTTGACATAGGCAGATAGGCAGTGGACCCAGGTCTGGAGCCTGGCCCTACACAGAGTCAGTCAGTCTGGCTGAAGCTTGAGTACAGATACCAAAGGCATTGACTGGGAATGAGGATGGGGTCAACCAGGCTCCAGCCCCATGCTGTGAGGCTTGGCTGTAAGAACATCTCGGGACTTTGCATAAAGGTGGTCCAGGAAGGAGGCAGCTTCCACTCCTCACCTCCTCTCTGCATGCAACTATCTTGGTCTTACCTGCTGTCGGGCCCCTGAGGCTACAGGGCTCTGGAGAAGCTGCCCTATCCCTTCGCTAGCAGTGGCTGACGTGAAGGCCCTGGCATGCTGCCAACCGCTCTGGCCTGTGAAGTAGGGCAGATGCAATAGTCTGCCAGACTGGGTGAGCAGGCAGTCTGGGGCTCAGCCAAAATAAGGCCCTGCCAGGTCCGGGGGGGAAAGAAGCAGAGCCTCGGTCAATGGGGCATTCTTCCTACAAGCTCAAGGCTGTCGGCATGGCCCAAATTGAGGTACTCAGAGTCAAGAAATGGTTTGTGTTCACTGACAAGATTTTGGCTGAGTCCCAGGTGCCAGACACAGCCTCCCCCCAATCCACCTACCAAGCACCGGTGGCCCAAGTCTAGAATTCCATCTTAGAGCAAGAATTTGGCTGCCTACCGTGGGTATCTGGGACACTTGGGACAAAGCACAGACGCTGGCCCAGCTGTTTCCCTGGGCCTCCTCCTCCTCAGGCCTGCATTTAAGTAGTCTGTGCTGACAGAGTAAGTGGCTCAGATGTGCCCTTAAGTCCACAGGTCAGCAGGGGCAGGATCCAAGTCCTTTCTGTTAATGTCCATCCATCGCCCATCCTCATCCCAGCTCCTCCTCTGACCTCAGTCTTACCAGGCAGCTAGGCCTTTGTCACCCCCTCCTCTCAGCTTGCTTCAGAAAGCAGAAGCAAGAATTTACCTTCCTGTATCTAAAGTGGGCATGGGCTGGGAGAAAGCAGGGGCAGGTCACTGGGGGAAGCATCTTTGAAGCTAGAAGGAGCTCAGTATGGGAACAACCAGATGCCTACGGGAACTGAGAGAGTAAGGCCTGGAGACCCAACAAAGTCCCACCCCTCGTGTCCAAGTTGTTCAGAGAAGTTATGATGGTTAGAGGAAGCAGCTGCCTGCTTCACAGAAGAGTCTTGGAACCTCAGCAGAACTTCTGGAGTGGGGTGGAGTGGCCCCAGGGGGTAGGATGAGGGATTCCCATTGATTGCCAAGCTGGAATCTAGAGTGATGATCGAGAACTAAACTCCTACCTGAAAAGTAATTCAGAGTCACATTTCATGCACATTCATGGAGCCAGTTTCTCACCTGCCCCAAAGGCTCCTGGGAAGACTTCCAATTCCAGGCTCCCTGACTCTGTGGCCTCAGCTTTACGTGCCCTCAGCAGCAATCAGTCTCAACCTCGTCCCTACGAGCAGGCTAACGGGACTTGTTAGGCTTCGAGAAGACTATTCAAGGGCTAGTGAGATGGCTCTGTGGGTAAAGGCACTTGCCGCTAAACCCAACAACCTGGGTTCGAGCCCCAGGAGCCACATTGTTGGATGGAGAGACTGACTCGTGTAAGTTGGCCTCTGGTTTCCATATGAACACACGTGTGCACACACACACATGCACATATGTGCACACACTCACACACATGCACACTCACACACAAATGAATGTAGAAACAGACTGCCGTAATGCAGAGCCTGGCAAGAGAGAGAACCACCATGGCTCAGTTTTTTGCCTTTACTTTCCCCACCGGACTAGATGTACAAAAGGGCACCTTAAATACAGAGCTCCCCAATCCACCTGGCAGCCCACACCCCACCCTGCCTCTAGCTCTGCTTCCACCAAGTAGCCCAAGTAGCCGGGGCTAGAAGGCTCTCTGAGGTTATATAATCCAACTTCCCTGTTTTGCAATGATAGAAATAGAGGCCCAGGGATGACAATCACACAGGCACAAAGAGACAGAGCCAGAGGCAGAGATCTCAGGCTGCTGTGCCACTCTGTCCGGGGTCCCTCCCTCCTTCACTCTTCTTTCTTGTTTCTTGTCTCCCTCCTGTAGAATTCAGCTAAAGTCCAGTGTCAGCCAGTCCTCCTCATAGTTTATGAGTCACCCATGGTGCTTCTGGGGGTAAGGGAGCTAGGTGGACAGCACTCTGGAGAGCACCTTGGAAGACACAGGCCTGGGTCACAAATCCAAACCTTCCTCAGTAGGAGGAGGGTGGCTATTATGCTGCCCTGACTGAACTGCACTCACTGGCTCCTCTGTCCCTTGCCTGGGGTCAGCAAAGCCAGTTCTTCCCCAGTGTTCCCAGCACACAGAAGGCACAGGAAAAGAAATCCTGTGTCTACCAGAGACTGTAAACTGAATGCCCATTTCAGTCAAAGCAGGCTAGATTGCTCAGTGTCAGAGGGGAACACACAGCCATGAACATACAAAAATCCTATGGACCTCAACAGGAGAGGTATGCTTGCCATGGACTTGTTAGGGGAGGAGGTTGTGTTTCTGCAGGGGGCACGTGTTCGTATGTGCCTATGGGGATAGGGTGCACGTGGAGGTCAAAGGACATTTTGGAAGTATGTACTCCTCACAGGTAATGAGTGAGTCCCAGTGATCAAACCTGGGTCACCAGACTTGTGCAGTAAGCACCTTTACCCACTGAACATCTACATGTGCTTATTATTTCTGTTGTTTTGTTGTTATTGTTGTTTGGTTTTTGTTTGTTTTGCAACAGGTTCTCTGGAGCCCTGTATGTCCTGGAATTCACACTGGACTCAAACTCTCAGAGATCCACCTGCCTTGGTCTCCCAAGAACAGGAATTAAAGATGGGTGCCTGCTCCCACCTTATCTTTTAAGACAGGGTCTCTCCCTGAAATTTTATTTGGCTAAACTGGCTGACCTGAGAGATCTTCCTGTGCTGGAATTACAGATGAACCAGCTTCCTGGGTGTTCGGGATCTGAACTCAGGTCCTCGTGCTTGGACAGCAAGCACTTTACTGACAGCCACGTCCCAGCCCGAGAACTCTTTGTTTTTTCCTTCTTTCTTTCTTTCCTTTTACTTTTTATACATCTCATACTTGGTTTTAAAAGTTGACAAGACTTTTGCACTTATTACACATGGGTCTCAATTGACAAAACAGAGGAATCACCATTGTGAAGGCACTGAAGCTAGATAAGACACAGCAAGCCTCGGAAAGCAGCAAGGGCCTGGGTTGGTATCTAGTACACATTCCCAGCCTCAATTCTCCCATTTGCAATGGCATGTGCATTTCTCCTCCTGCTTAAGATGCTGATACCTGGCATTCCGTGATGTAGGGAACACTCTGGGAATCTGGACTCTGGTCTCTCTTCCCAGGAAACAAAGAAAAGCAGAAACTTGCCACTTGGTGACCACTTAGCCCTCACCCTAAAAATCTCTGACTCAGCCTATCTCCCATGGATCCCAGGCCCCTCAAACCAATGGAACACAGAGATGTGCTGCCCTGGAGGTTAGGAAAAAGAAGGGAGGTGAAGAAGCGGCCAGTGAGGAGGGCAAGGGAATGTGTCCTGTCTCTCTGAGGCTGAGGGCTGGGAGCCAGAACAGTCTAACGCATTCCACACACCGCCTCCCATTACAGCAAGTTGGCCCTTCCTTCTCGTTTTTCTTTAATTAAGTATTGATTATATTTATTAATGGAGTTTAGTGGATTATTTCCTCACATGTATACAGTATGCACTGACTAAATCCAACTTTCTTCAATCCACCTTGCTTCCCACACCCTCCTCATACTCTTTTTATTTTTTTTTTACAGAGTCTCACTTTGTAGACCAGGCTAGCTTGGAACTCTCATCCCTCTGGACTCTGCCCCCACATCTGCTGGGATCTGGGGATTAGAGGCATGTATCATCACCAGTGGCTAGTGTGACATTTCTAGCTTTCATGGATTTTAGAAAGAAAAACTAAAAGTCCCCCAGTCAGGAGCATCACCAAGGTCTTGCATTCTCATAGAAATCTTCCAGTTAAAGCCATTCATTTGTTCACATTATCCAGATGCAGGGGCCAGGGTCTGTGAGTCCCCTCCAGCCTTTGTCTTCCCATTGTCCCTCTTTCTCTCCCTTTCCTGGCCATCCTCTCCTCCTCCTCAGACTTCCTCTAGCAAATGCTATCACCATACCCAAAGCTCAGCACTTGGGGCTTCTGGACCACTGTGTGAGAAGCTGAAGAGCTAGAGGAAGGATGGAGGAGATGATCTTTCTACCAAGGGCCAGGCTCAAATCTCAGAAGCCAGACTAACCATGGGGAGTGCAATACTTTTAAGACCTGGTGTCTTTCCTGAAACGTGCTCTATAGCCTAGGTGGGCTCAAACTCAAAGGTCCTTCTACATCTGCCTCCTAAGTGCTGGGATTAAAGCATGTGCCACCACAGGCCAGCTAAGACCTAGTGTCTCTTGCTGTCACTGAGCCATCCATACCAGGATGTACCTGGGCCTATGACTGTCCCCTCAAAGAGGCTTTTTCCTTACCTTGTAGGATGGGGTCTCTGTGCCTGGGCTCTCAGCCTGAACAACAATGTAGGCATGTAAGAAGTTTGAAGCAATCATATCTGGGACAAACGGCGTGTTTTCTTCTTGGAAGATGATGGCCACAATGTCATTCCCAATGTGTCGCTTTCTCTGCAACTAAACAGAAAGTACTTCGTTGTTATAAGAGAGTTAGGAACCTCCCTAAGCAGAAGAGTTTAGCATCAAATTCCTCTTTCTTCCACTTTTCACAAACCCTGAGCTCTGAGGTCCAGCTCTTTGGGGAGCTGTTTCTCTCGATCTGTGGAATGACCAAGATGGCCATGTTGTTAGGTAACAGCTGGCCTGCCTGAGCGTAACTAAACTCAACAGCATACAGAGCCTGGACCGAGGACCATGGAGAGAATGTAAGAATGTCAGGCCAGTCATAATTGATCTAGAAGAAACACAAACACAGGAGAAGCCACCTGAACCCACTAACCAAGCTGCCAGCCAAGGGTAAATCAGCTGCTCTCTGGCAGAAAGTACCTGGCAGCTTTAGGAGCAGAGAGCAGGTGGCAGCAGAGGGCATCATGAAAAGCATGGGCAAGATTGGTGAGGAAATGCAGACAGAAGAGGCAGGGGACAGATCATTCCACCAGAGGTGAGGACACTCTGAGAAATGCAGGTCAACTGGCTAGGGGAAAAGGAGTGGACAGACCCCAACAGTGCCAGGAACTCTGCCATGTGATCTAGGTTACAAGCCCCTACTATATGCCAGGGACTGTGAACAGCTGTTCACATGAATGATTACAAATGTTAAGGTTTTCCTATACGTAGGCCCTGCCAATCAATGTCTTTGGTCCTTTACTAAATGCACACTCAAAGTGGAACTTGTGCTCAGCTCTTTCAAATTGGGTTTCTCATTTACAGAGTGTCTGCTCTGCTCTGAACATTGTACTGGGTGTCTTTATGCAAACTGCCTCACTTATTACACACACACACACATACACACACACACACACACACACACACACACACACACACACTGCTGGGCACCCATTTCTTAAGAGGAAAGAACTGTCTTTGATTTGGTCCCTGCCTAAGAGCCAAGCTCTGCAGCACATCCAGGCTGAAATGACCCTGAGGTAATGAGCCTCAGACTAGGGCAGTAGGTGAAAGAGGCTATAAGAAAACAGGGACCAAAGGTGAGGCACCCAGGGAAAACCTACTTTGGCTACACAAGGAATCCCACACCCATTTGTTTCTGGAACATTCAGTTATTATTTGGGAGCCAAATCATAATTTGCTTGCCAATTTCTTTTATTCCCAAGAAACCGTGCACAATGTTTACAACTTAGCATCCCCACTCCCTTCCCAGTGCCCCAGACAGAAACACACAGGTCAGTGTTTGGGGGATGCCCTTCTGTATTCTCTGAAATAGGAAGGAGGAAGAAGTGGGATAAGGTGATTAATGTCACAACAGCCAGAATCAGCTGCAAGAGTCGAACCCTCCAGAGGGATGTGCAGCTCAAAGCAGCTGCCCCAGAGAGAGTTGACAAATGCTGGAGTCACAGGTCTCACTGAGTCCCCAGGCTAGGGACAGGCAAGGAAGCTGAGAGGATTCTCCTACAAACCTCACACTCACAGGGCAGCAGAGGGGAGAAAGACTGAGTGGCCAGGACAGAGGGATCCCCAAAAAGCAGGCACACACCAGGTGTGGCTCACAGGAGCCAGCTGTTCAGCAACCCACAAACCATCTAACACAGATGCCACTCCACATGTTCTGAAACCGCGAGACCACCAACTGGCTGAGAGTCACGCTCTCGCGGCTTCCGACTCCCATCTGCAGAGCTGCCAGGCAGCCTTCACCAGCACGGTTTGCTTTGCTCCCAGCTCGACCCTTCATTGATTTCCCAGTGCAAACTTCTACTTTTGGTGCTAGAGATAGATTCCAAGGCCTCCTGCATGCTAGACAAGTACTCTACCGCTGAGCTACACCGAGTCTCAAGGAAGTGTTTTAACAGGCCACCCAGGCTGCAGTGTCCCATCTGTCAAGTGGAAGTGACCTGCAGCTTGGCCCTGTCTTCTGTACTGGTTACCTGTTGAGTATCACCATCCGTGAAGGGCAGCTTGGTAGAGACATGGAACATGATCTCCCGGTCCCGGAAAGTGGTGTATACTGATTCCACCCCTGTCTGTCCGTGGGTCACATCCAGGCCACCTCGGAAACTGGCATTAAAAAAGGCAGGAGCAGAATGAGGAGTGAGGTGGAGCAGCATCATGGTGCCACTAAGGATGGGTAGTAAACAAGTAGGCGAGAAGACATGGAAGAGCTGAGAGCCATTGCGGGTGTAAGGTAGGAAGGTGTGGAGAATTGGTTCTTCTGAGCAGCCTAGCCAAGTATCCTACTATCAACCACCTATATGAGAGACAAAGGCGGACCTGGTGGCTGGGACCTGGTGGCCATATGTTAGCAACCCTAGCAATGCTGAAGGTCAAAGCAGGAGTTTGAGGCCAGCCTGGACTACAGAGTGAGATTTTGACTTATAACACAACCAAATTAACTAACTAACTAATTTAAGCAAAGCCTCTACCTCAAGCCTTGGTTATGTACCCTCCACATGGCTGTTCAAGTGAGAAGGCCACCATCCGTTCATAACCCCATACAGATGCCTGACCTAGTTCCCCAAGGCCCCCAGGGCTGGGCATGAGCCTTTGCTCTGTTTAAGCCACTGGTCAGGAGCCAGGACAGTCAGTCACTCTACTGGATGTGGGTGAATTCATGGGAGACTTTGGGCCTGGCAGAAGGGACAGCTGATCAGCTTTAAACAGTCAGCTTCTGTAGAGACAAACACATGGCGCTCCCTGTACGTTTGTATCATTCCAGGAAGGAGACGTTGGGAAAGAACTAATGGCCTTCTAAGAGCCAGCTCTTCTCTCTTCACAGAAATGTGGCTGCCAGCCTGGGACCACAGTCTTCAGCAACCAGAAGGAAAAAAAAAAAGCAGATACACCTCAGGCCCTTTCAGGTTCCAAACCTGCTTTGTCTGAATTATCTGTTTTAATTCCCTGTGACCTTGTGGGGTGTTATTATGTTCTCCTTTTATCTCCCTTTTTTACAGATAAGGAACTGGACTGTTCTCCAGGTAAAGTCACTGGTCCAACATCTAAGGACTTGTGAGCATCGGGGGCAGGAGTCTAACTCTGGTGTGACTGACTCCAGACTCCAGGCTCCAGACTGCAAAGTGAGGAGAAGACGAGCAAGGGGTTGGGGGAGGAGAAGGAAGCAGAGGAAGAAAGCAATTATCAAATGCCTAGGACAACTGGACTAAGTGCTTTTCACAAGTTGTTAGGTGCTTGTTTTGGCCCCTGGACTAAATCTTAGGAGTCTCAGCCATATGCCAGTCACTCAGTTGGACAGGTCTGAAATATTCCCATATGTCACCTTTTCTAAGGAAAATCAAGGGCCGGGGTTTTCCAAACAATAGTCCCAATATTCTAGCTTTCTGTCCATTTAAGGAACTGTACACTGCTGCATGGATTTCTGCCAAGACGTTTATTATGTTTGCGTGAAGTCTTAATTATCTGTTCTTCACATGTTGTCCAAATTGGGTCATTTCCTTACAAACGGCACAGGGTTCTCTTTCTCCTGCCAGGTAAGTGGTAGGGAAGGTGGATTCCTTTCACTGTTAGTTTGAGCCAAATGTAATTAGGAAGGCAGACCTCAGCAGGAGCAATCTCATCAAGCTGCCGAGGCCACTGCCTTTCAGCCAACCTGTCACTCTGGATTATCCCTGGGACCACTGAGTCTTCAGGAATGCAGGTACGTGAGCAAAGAATCGGAAGCTGGAAAAGTCCCATGCTCCCTCAGGACAGAACTGTCTACCCTGGCCCTCACCATGGGCCCCCCCCATGAAGTCAGCCTCTGACAAAACTCACCCTTTGAAGTCCTGCAATGTGATGGTGTCCCCCAGGAGATTCAAAAACTCCTTGAAAGCTGGGCTCTCCTCATTGTTCCCAAATAGCTCTTCCTCCAGGGTCTGGAAGAAACACAGGGGCCAGGGAAGGAATGGGAAGAAACCACTGCGTGTGAAGCGAAAGGTTTGTCCAAACTCGGGGCTCCTTTCTCCTCTTCTTTGTTGTCCATTTGCCATAGCTGCCCTTAGAGACAGGTTCATGGAGGAACACTGCAGAGCTGGGTGCTGGCCCTGAGTGAGGAGGTCTTGGAATCCAGCAGAGCTCAGAGCAAAGAGCTCTCAGACTTGACACCAAAACCATGACTCAAAGTATAGGACTGGCCACAGGCTTCCAAAATAGTTCTAGATAGAACTCTGAAGAAGGGCTCAGTGTGGTGGCACACTTCTTTTTTTTTTTTTT
>JAQHUG010000288.1:832233-843519 GCA_028555095.1 Dicrostonyx torquatus
GAATGTGGCTGCCAATGGGGACTGACCGAGAAGCCAATGATAATGGCACAGAGACCTATCTATCTCTTCTGCATGTATTGGCTTTTTGGGAACCTACTCTATATGGATGCACACCTTCTTAGACCGAGAGGGAGAGAGGAGGGTCTTGGGCTTCCCATAGGGCAGGGTATCCTGCCCCATCTTAAGAAAGCAGGGGGAGGGTGGAGGGGTAGGGAGGGAGTGGGGGGGCCTGGAACAAGGGGAGTAAATGTAAATTTTTCTTTTAAATTTAATAAAAAAATGGAAAAAATAAATAAAATTGGATGAAGATTAAAAAAATAAAATAAAAAAATAAATAAAAACAGAGCCTAAGCCAGGTGACATGATGACACAAGCCATGGGGACACACACCTGTAATCCCAGCACTCAGGGAGGTACCAAGTTCAAGACCAGCCTGGGCTACATAGTGAGAATCTCTCTCAAAATAATGAAAGGAAAGAAGGAAGGGAGGAGAGAAACAGAAACGGCGGGGGCGGGGAGGGGGAAGGAACAGAGGGAGAGAGGGGGAAACAAGAAGAAAAGAAACGAACCAGAGAACTTGAGATGCTGGATAATCTGCTGAGCAGAGAGCAGCCCTGGAGGTTTTTAACTAAAATGTTAATAACTCATAAAGACATGATATGCCGTATCATGGTGGTGCTATCGCACTGTGAAATTAAGATGGGAAAGCAGATAAATGGTTGCCAATGTTTGAAACTAGAAGGAAGGGCAGAGGCAGGGGGAGAGAGGTGAGGCTATAAAAGGAAAATGTAGGGAACCGAATGGTGAGAATCTGCTTCTCGACTATGGAACCTACACATGGATTAAACAACACAAAACAACGTGCACGCACACGCCACATACAAATAAATCCATGTGAGGGGCTTAGAAGGCTCAGCAGGTAGGGGCACTTGCTGACATCCCTGACGACCTGAGTTCAATTCCTGGATCCACACAGTGTAAAGAACTGACTTCTGAAAGCTATTCTCTGATCTCTGAATGCATGTGGACAGACAGACAGACAGATAGGTGTTTTTAAATCCATGTGAATTGGGGAAACTGGAGTAATATTTCCATTATGTCAGCAGTCCTAGTTGTGACACAGCACTGTAGTTTGAGACCTGACCTTTAGGGAAACTGGGTAAAAGCATCAGACCTTGCTCTGCTGTTTCCTCCTATGCAAAACTAAGGTTAATAACTACTAAAGAAAGCAAAACTGAAAGTAAGAGTAAGCTCTCTAAGTAGTGACAGACTTAAATCACTGACAAGTCCTACTTAATCCATGTGCTCTGCCCACGGAGGCAGGATCCACAAACACCTGCGACTACACATAAGACATTCCAATTCGCCCAGTCTATTCAAGGCCAAAGTCTCCACCAGACAGCTCCCTAGCTCCCCCCTCTCCCATGCAGGCCAGGGGTGGAACTCAGGGCTTTCCTCACACCCCACTAATGCTCTACTACTGGGCTTGACACTCCCAGCCTGTTTTACAATAAATAAGATCAGACCTCGGGTTCCAAGCTTTCACAAGACGACACAATCTAACTCATCTCAACAACTTCATTTTGCTTTTTAATAGTATTTCTTGGTAATCTCAGCAAGCAGAAGGCTACGACAGAAGAAAAATGAGTTCCAGGCCCGCCTGGGCTACATAGCAAGTTCAATATCAGCCTGAACTACAGTCTCAAAAGCAAAACAAAATAAATCAAATACACATTTACACACATACTGATGCACTCTCAGGCACACATGAACACACACAAACAGACACACACAAATCTGCCTTCACTTCATAACAAGAGACAGTGAGAATGGCTTTCCAGTTAGAGTAGTGTTGTATATCTTCCTTTCAAAATAAAAGCCCCAGGGACTGGGGGCATGGTAAAACACTTGCTTAGCATGTGTAAGGCCCTGGACTTGATCCCCAGCACCACAAAAATAGAGAAATAAATAAATGGACACACTTAAGTTTTAAAACATTTTTAGGGAAATAGTAGTGAATGGCGTAGCAGAACAAACACTGTGATGCAGATCCTGAGGGAGGCCCACCAGCCTGTGAACACTGCTGTTTAGCAGGAGGTAGCTAACGCTTGCCTAGGTGGTCAAGACTGGCCCACTTCCTGTTTTCATAAATAAATTGGAACACCGTCAGCGCAACTCATTAACATATGTGTCTAAGGCTGCTTCTACATGCAGAGTAGAGTGGATGTGGCAGTCCCCAGGGCTCCGAAGTCTAAAGAGTCTACTACCCTCCAGTTTACAGAGTGTACTAACCCTGATCTTCAGCAAGCCAAGAAGACCTTGTCACTACAGGCTGTGTGGGAAGGTAGCTGCTTCCAGGCAAGCTACATCTCCAATAGGAAACAACCTAGTGTGCCTTCTGGGGCTGGCACTGCTCTCCCAGGATTCACACTGAGCATGGCTATTATCATTGCCTTTGTTTTTGTACAGCCCTTAAGCTTGACCATACGCTCAGGGAGGAGGCCTTAGTCATCACTATCACCCACAGTGCTCAGCACAGAACATGACAAACAGGACAGTTAGGTGAGGCTTATTTTTATCCAAAGACCAGTTTAGAGCATTTATGCAACAAATGTTCGTGTTAAATGTCCCCCAGCTGTAGATTTGTAAAGCAACAATCTGCCTGGCTTTTTTTTTTTTTAAAGTATTTTTCTCTTCCTAGCTTCTCCCCTGCAGCAGCAGCATTGGGTACATAAACAAAACACGGCTCCTTTCTTCTCAGAGGTGGATAGTTAATATTCAATAATTACAACTTTGCTGGAACATTGAATTATAATCACCTTGTAAAGTATGTTTTGGTAAATTTCACAAGCAAAGAACTTTAATTACAGGGGTGATAGTAGCCAAGATATATGAAATAAAGGCGTTAATATGTGAAAGTCATTATAGTGGCAACCTGAATCCTCTCCCTTGAATTATGAGATGCATCCATACTGGACTTTGTAACTCTTTACCCAATTAGTGCTCTGAAGCAGACCTGTGTCTTTTGTGATCTAATATCTTCAGACAAAGAAACCATCTAACCAACAAAGAAATCAACTAACTGAGAAAGAGATGGCCATGAAAATAAACACAGAACATCAATGACCTGCAATTAGCAGAACCAAATTTCTCATTCATTCATTAATCACATACCAGTTGACTCTTCCACACATAAATTCATAAAGTGTGTTTGTATGCATGTGTGTGTGGTGTGTGTGCATGGTGGGTGAGCCTATGTGTGTCTCCAACACCCATGCTGTGTACTGGATACAAAGGAGAAACACCAGTGCCTTCGGCTGACCATTCTGCTCGGGACATTAGCAATGTTCATTGTAGAAAACAGGTTTAACAACAGGCTTTCCCAGCAAGGGAACAAAAGTTTTGCTCTTTCTAATTTCCATGGTGTCAATGTTTCCAACAAGGCTGATTTCAACCTACCAACATGACATCACTGGGCTCCAACACTCCAATGAATGAGGAGAAAAGGCTAACTTCCCAATGGAAAAAGGTGGGAGAAGAGTAGCCTAGGCTAACCCATTCTCTCTCTCTTGTTTGTGTTTTTCTGTGGTTCATAGCCCCCAGATAAATACAAGATAAAGGAGCAAGGAAGAATTAGACTTTACTGCATGAGAACTAAACCATTCTCTATAAGACTTGCAGACCTTATTGTAAAGTTGTCTTCCTTGAACGTTCACCTACCTCCAATCCAATTTATGTTTTAAATGTGACAACTGCACTCAGATAACTTAACAGCCACAGAGATATTTACACACCCACATCTATGAACACACTATTTACAACGGCCAGGAAATGAAACCAGCATAGTTGTCTATCAAAAGATGAACAGGCAAATATCACACAATGGGATTTTATGCAACCATGAAGAAAACTGAAATTTTGACATTTTCAGGAAAATAGATACAACTGAAAACCACTGTGTTAAGTAAAATAAGCCAGACTCAGAAAGACAAATGTTGAGTATGTGCCCCCTGAACTTAAAAACTTATGTGTATCTGCCAGGCATAGTGGTGTACACCTTTAATCCCAGCACAAAGGAAAGAGAGTCAAGCAGATCTCTGAATTCAAGGCCAGCCTGGTCTATATAGTAAGTTCCAGGCCAGCCAAGGTTGCCTAGTAAAACCATGTCTCAAAACTCAAAAAAAAAAAAAAACAAATGTATGTATGTACTCACATGTGTGCTGGTGTGTGTGTGTTTGTGGTCATGAAAGATGCAGAGATTCCAATGGAGGCAGGAAACATAGTGGGTAGTGGAGGGTGTGTAACAAGAAAAGCTGACTGGAAGGTGAATCCAGGAGGAAAGCAGTAGGGCACAGAAACAGAGGAGAACAGGGTATAATGACATAGAGATGAAGATGCCAAGATTAGCTTAGTAATTGAAAAGAGAGAGAAGGGGCTGGAGAGATGACTCAGTGATTAAGAGCACCTGCTGTTCTTGCAGAGGACCTGAATTTAGTTCCTCACAGCCACACTGAAAGCTTCACATCTGATTCCAGTTCCTGGGAATCCAACTCCCTCTTCTGGACCCCATGGGCTCCTGTACTCACATGTGTACATACCCACACAACACACACACATATACACATAATTAAAAAATAAAGTATATCTTTAAAAAGACAAAAAGAGCCTAACTCCGGATCCCTGATGTTGGGGTGAAGAAATAATGGAAAGTCATAAACAAGAAGTTACGGTGACCAACGTGAACCATGGTGTTTACCATAAACAAGAAGCTATGGTAACCAACCAACATGAACCATGGTGTTTACCATAAACAAGAGGTTACAGTGACCAACCAATGTAAACCATGGTGCTTACCATAAACAGAAGGTTATGGTGACCAACGTGAACCATAGTGTTTTTACCATAAACAAAAGGCTATGGTTAACAACGTGAACCACGGTTTTTACCATAAACAAGAGGTTACAGTGACCAACCAACATGAACCATGGTGCTTACCATAAACAAGAGGCTATGGTGACCAACCAATGTGAACCATGGTGCTTACCATAAACAAGAGGCTATGGTGACCAGCATGAATCGTGATGCTTACCTGCCTGGCTTTTTGATAAATGACCCCAAATTTGAAAGTGTTGTTGACATCGTGCTCATCATAGGACACAATCATCTGAGAGGCCTAAAAAATGTAGAAAGGGAAAAAAAAATCAAGATTGACATCAACAGGAGGCAAGGAAAAAAACCAAAAGATATGTCCACTTTGTCAGAGAGTGGACCCAGACAGGAGACGGCTACACACGCAGAGGAGGAGAGGCAAACACTGGCCCATGCCAGGAAGCTGCTCTAAGGCCCACTCTAGCTCCCAGCACCTGGGCTTCCCCAGCAGAGGCCAAACTTCCCATTCTGACCCCATCCAGATGTGCCAGCCACAGCTGGGACATAAGGAATTCACTTTACCCCACGTATTTATTTGTAGTATTAAAAAAATAAAAATAAAGTCAACCCTTTTCCCTGACAACTGGTCAGCAAGGATGGCTCTGCTCTAGTTCATATTCTTTTCAGAAATGTAAGTTTGATTCAGTGTTCCTACCCAGATGTCAACCCATAAAATGGATGCACTCTAGGAAGATGTGCAAAGGTGGAACAAAAAAAAAAAAAAGAAAAAGCCTGGCCATAGGCTCCAGCTGCCTCACAAAATTGGTATATGAATTATTTAATTACTTAATTAAGAAATGCTTAAGTCTGATTCTGAATCCAGTGCTTTGAACCATGCAGTGTTTAGTGACCAGTCAGCCTCACTATGCACCAGCTCCCTCCTCGATCAAAGGCAGATGTGGAATTTCACAGACTCAACAAGACAAAGCAATACTGGAGAGCAAGGAGCAGCTGCCATTATCACCTATGGAACCCTCCGGAAACATCAGAACTGAACCAGTTTATGAGAAGGAGAAGATTACCTGAGGGCTACTGGGAAACCTCTACGACACAAAGGAGGGATTGGCCACGTGCTGTGCTAGAGGAAGAATCCAGCTTGACTGGGCTGAGATACGTGGCCAATGACGGGCTGTCATGGCACTTTACCTCTGCAAAGGGGTGCTCCCAGCTCTTCCAGTGAGAGCCCTGATAGCCACCCTAGAAGTTGCCCTCCATGACTGTCTGGGTGAGAAGGCTGGTCACAGAGACCTTCCACGGAACATGTAACTCTACACATGTGAAAACACACACATCTCATCCAGATCCATGTCTCAGCCGGACCTCAGTCGGCCTCAGACAGACAGCATGAAGTACAGCTGTTCTTCCATTCCACCAGGCCCTTCGGGCTTCCCAAGGCAAACCTATGAATGAGCACCCTGCAGCCTCTTGATGGATATGGCTGTGACAAGAACTGCCAAACCTGAATTCAGCTAGGCCTTTTTGATGGGGTTTTACTGGTTATTAAACCTCACTAATTCAGCTTTGATTACAAAGGTAGGTCAATGATGCAGAACGTTCTCTGGAGTGCAGTGTCTTTTTATTTGCTGGTGTCTACAGAAAATAAAACAATTCCAAAGAGGCATCCGAGAGAAGGGCTCTATCATCTGAGGACTACGCCACCAGCTCACCCCCACAGACAGCTTCTAACGCTGTGCCCCATGGTAGCCATTTGGGACCTTGGAAGGTGTTTCAAATGTCAAAGCAGGGTGAAGATCTTACTTCCCTGCCAGAAATTTCATCTCCTGGTTCCTGGTTGTCATAGCTGAGACTTGGGGGATGGACAGAACTCACCCCACAAGCTTCAGCTGCAGTGGCATTGGCTACAGCAGAAGCCATAGAGGAGGCGCATCTCTGCTTCCATTTCCTCCCAGAGCCTCTGCTGGCTTATGAAGCAGCAGTCAGTACATGGATGGGGTCTTTTCCTGTGGGCAATTTCAAGCAATTCTCCACTGTGGGTGATTTAAGCACTGTCATGCTGTAATTGCTGTTGACTACATTTGTTGGTTTGTTTTGTTATTATTGTTTCTCCCCACACACATCCCCATACTAGAACTGGGGTCAAAATCAGGCCAGTCGTAAGAGAGCCAATATCAGAGAATTGCCAGTTTATTAACTAAGGCCAGTAAGGCTCAGAGGACCTCAGAGCTGCAGTAACATGGACAACGGGGAGCCAGGGTTTGGCCTCTTATTTCCTAGTACATTTCTGAGTTCTGCACCCCATACCTCCATGGTGTCAAGGTGGATCTGACTGGCTTTCCAGGTGTAAATAGAATCTGCCCAACCCCAACCCTGGTCTCAGAGAAGTCAGCTGGGGAGAGGTAGAATCACTTCAAAGCTGCTACCCTCCCCCACCAACCTTCACAGCAGGCCAGGAACCTAACACTACTCAGCTGGGTTGGAAGCCCAGGTATGACTGGGGATGGTTCCCAGATTACCAGCTTGTGGAGGGCTAAGTGAGAAAAGAGGAAGACATAGAAGATCACCATAGCGACCCCACAAGGCCCCTCCATGATGCAAGGAGCTCCCCCATGGGGCCCCACATGTACAGATCCAAGCCAAGCTGCAGAACTGTGGACAATTTGTCCACAGGGACACAAGGATCCTCACCTTGGGGTACAGGACAGGATTGAATTTCAGCCCCACTGCATCATCACAGAAAGCCTGTGAAGGAAACACACGGTTCAAGAACTATGTCTATAACATACATACGGGCTCCTCTACCCACAGACAGAAAGCATCATGGGAAGATGAGGCACAGTAGGTCAGATTCTGCTGTTCACTAATGGGACCCAGGACACTCTGGAGTCCTAGGGTTTTGTAATAAATTAAAGGGAAGCAAAAAAAAAAAATGAAGTCTAGGAAACATTTCCATTCTTACTAGAAGACAATACCAAGAAGCCATCACTCCCCAACTCCCACAAAAGGCACAATTCTTCTGGCATTCCTATATTCAGAGTGAATATATTCTATGTATTCGGAGTGACTCCACTGTTCTGATTCCATTCCCAAGTACACCCATCACTCATACAGTGAGTGACATGAGCCTCTGCCGCGACTTCCCCTTCCTCAGGTCAGGGCTGGATCTGCATCACCCTCAGCCCAGCCCCCACCCCTCAGTGAAAGCACCGATGGCCACCACCGTCCTCCTCTGAAGCACTAGCCATGGTCAGGCCTGCCTTCCAACTTCTCCTGTCTCCTGAGTGGAGCAGCTGAGATGCAAAGATGAGATGGAGGAAGACAGAGGCAACTGCTAAGCCACCTCACTCCATCGAGGCAAAGAGCAAAATCGCCTCCCCGTTTCCAAAGGCAGAGCCTGCAACCCTACCCTAGAACCAGCCCTGGGCTGACAGAAAAAGCCACCTTCCCTTAATTTTCATGTTTTACCTTGGCAATCTGAGGGACGCTGGGCAACTTGCTCAACCCAGCCAAGGGGATCCGCTCGTGCACTGTCTTCAGTTTGGACCTGGGTACAGATAAGGGCAAGATGAGGGCACCCATGAAAGACAGTCTGAGAATACAGTGGCTGTGGTCACACCAGGCAGTGTCCTTGGTTCACTACCATCTCCCTGGAAACAGATCTGCCTTTCCAGCCAGCCTTAGGGATAGGGACACCATACTAAAGGTGTGTTCTCCAGGAGTGGTAGATACCTAAAGATCACACCTGAAAAACTGGCTAATGCAATTAAGTCCCTTCTTTCAAGGTCACTATTATTTTTTTGTTTGTAAATTCTGTTTGTTTTTTGGTTTTTTTCTTTTCTTTTCTTTTTTTTATTCTCCGAGATAACTGGGCCCAGCTTCTGGATATATTTACATTTTGATACGCAAATAAACCTTTATGAAGAATAATCTAATATTTGAAAATCTGGATTTACTTAAAATATAAATGGGATGGAATCTGCTTGGGAAAGGGATTCAACATAAGACTCTAAATTTAGCCTGTTCCCTGATTCATTTAGCACATTATCAAAGTGCTGAATTTCACGGAACACTTTCCGCGTCTGCTTAGATCATCATATGATTTTTAATCCGTTAACTTCGTGGGTTGTTTCGTTCCATGGGTGAAACACCGAGTGTTTGTGATATACGATTTTTTTTAATATTCTGCTGAATTTAATTGGCTGTTGTTTCTTTAGATCATCACATCTATGCTCCAAAACAACGCTGGCCTCTTTTTTCCTTCATGTACCTCCCTTGCCAAGTTTCCATAACAAGGTATTATTCCAACCAAGTAAAATCACAGGCTATTTCCTGTCTTCTGAAATGATGTGCGTGATACATGGATTTTCTTCCCCTATTTTTTGGTTCGCTAAAGGTTTGCTGTAGTGTATGTGTGACATCTCTGGGCCAACTATCCTTTATAAGAGGCCCCCTTACAGTTCTTTAACGGTAAACATGTAAGTTTTCTATGAGTCAATTTCGAGAATTTAAATTTTTCTATCCAAGTGCCCATGGCGTGCATTGCTATGATGTTGTTTTTATGATCTCAGGCTTCATTATCAGCAGCTGCGTCCCTCCAGCATAGCAGTAACCATGGCCGGTTCCTAGGCCAGTTTTCTGCTTCATCCAGTAGTGCTGAGGCTAGACGCAGGCTCTCCCAACTCAGCCACACCCCATTGCCCACCTGCATCCTTCCCACACTCTGATCCTAGCTGAGGCTTCCCTTGTCCACGTACGTACGCTCCCACGGCACATGCCTGTCCTCATCCTTCCTTCTCTTTCCCACCATCTTTTCCTGGCTTATCAACCTGTACGTTTACTGGCTTGGCCTTTCTTCTCTTTCACAGACACATCTGCAGCTCTGCATCTGTGTGTGAGCGCCACTTTAACCGCATCCCACACACTTTGATAGGTAGTGTTTTTATTGCCATCTTGATCTAAATATTTTGTCAGCTCTTTTGTGGTTTCCTTTTCTGCCCACAAGTTATTTAAAGGGGCCTTGGGAAAAATGCTTTCCAAATACAAGATTATTTTCCCCTCAAGTATTTTATCATTGGTTGATAAATTAATTGTCATATTCAGGGACATAATTTAAAATAATCTATATGGTATTATTTTAAATTTCCTAATAATACACAGACCTTTCTCTTCTCCTTTTTGCAGTCCAGGATATATTTCTTTTTCTTTTGTTGAAAGCAAGGATACAAGATTGAATCTGTTTACTGTACTGTTCAAATATTTTATGTGCCTCACAATTATCTTCTATTCTAGCCATTGTTTTCTGAAACTCTCCCACTAAACTGAGGGTTTTGTCTACTCCTCCCTAAAACTTTGCCAGTTCTTGCTTTGAGGCTTTTTGTTGCTGTTTTGTTCAGGAGACTGAACCTATGGTTTTGCTAGGCAAAGGCAAAGCTCATGAAGCTGTGTTCACAGTGCCAGTTTGTGCTTTTTAAACCCAAGACCACCTGACCAGTACACGTCCATGACTGTTGGTCCTCAGTGGTCTGTCCTCTTTACCTTTTTTCTAATATTTATTTTTGCGTGTGTGGATATTCGTTCTGTCTGTATGTCTGGGTGCCACATGCATGACTGGTGCCCACAGAGTCCAGAAGAGGGTGTCAGAACTCCTTAAACTCAAGTAACAAATGGTTATGAGCTGCCATTTGGGTGCTGGGAAACAAACCTGGGTCCTCTTAAGTGCTAAGCCATCTCTCCAGCCTCCAGTCCTCTTTACTATGAAGTAGGCTAAGGCCCATGTGGGAACCCATCGAACAGCATCTCTGTCTACTCTATCTTGAAGAAATTCAAAACAAAGCAACCAAGAAGAGTAAGGCAGTGAGGAGCTGGAATCATTCCTTTGCTACTGACAAAGACCAGGTGAGAACCGTGAAACAAATCTAGACAAACTTCAGAAACTACCTACAGCTCAGGGACTGTGAGGCACGCGGGCAAGACCCCTCCACGAGGAAGGGGAGAAGCAACATAACTAAACAAGTTCTTGCTCCAGAACCAGGGACGAGAACCGGGGCGCTGTAGAGCAGTGTTCCATCCACACAGTGGAAAACATTGGGAAGAAACACTCCCGGGAGTCAACGGTGTGCTCCTTTTATGTCTCTGCTTTGTCATGAGATTCTACACGGCATTGTTTGAATACTGCTATGCTGGCTTTCTTAGTCATTATTTGTCTCCTGCGCCTTTATTCCTTCCTTTATTCTAAACCTATCCATGCCATGTTTTTTTTCTTTTCCTTTTTTTTTTTTGTTTGTTTGTTTGTTTTTCGAGACAGGGTTTCTCTGTGTAGCTTTGGAGCCTGTTCTGGAACTCACTCTGTAGACCAGGCTGACCTTAAACTCATAGCTCCACCTGCCTCTGCCTCCCGAG
>JAQHUG010000288.1:843689-861176 GCA_028555095.1 Dicrostonyx torquatus
TTTTCGAGACAAAGTTTCTCTGTAGCTTTGGAGCCTGTCCTGGAACTAGCTCTTGTAGACCAGGCTGGTCTCAAACTCACAGAGATCTGCCCGCCTCTGCCTCCTGAGTGCTGGGATTAAAGGCGTGTGCCACCACCGCCCAGCCTGTTCATAATTCTTTATTCTGTTTATACCTCCATATCCTGCATCTCACAGTACACGTTTACAATTTTCCTGGCAACCTGAAACCCTTGCACACTTCATCCACTGACTTTTGCCCTCCTGTCAGCCATGCTATTTTTTGTTAAAAATAAATATAAATGCAACCTTCCTTTTAAACTTGCCAAAAATAATACCCCCATCAGCACTTAAACTTGTCAAGACTGTTTACCTATTTCTTGTTACTTTTTTAATAGCGATCCTTTTGCAATTCTCTTCTCTTCTGGCTAAAGTGCATCCTCCAGTAAGTCTTCCAGGGATACTCTGAGAGGCACGCCACTCTCTCTGTTTCTAACATTTGGGAACAGTTTAATTTTATCTTTAGTGACAACTTCTCTGGGTATAGAACTATAGGTTAAAGTATTTCTTCTTGTTCGCTCTGACAACACTTTAGAGAGAGCATCCCAGTGTCCAACAACTATTATGACCAGAGGGAAATCTGCTCCCCACCTAGCTGTCATCGCCTCAAAGACTGTCTTTAACCTCAACTAGCATTACCTTATTTTAAGCTTCAATTTCTGCTGTTTCGTTTAAATATGTCTACCAGTGTTTTGGCTCTGAAATCAGGATCCACAGTACTTTTGCGAGCTTTCTCCAACTCTCACAGGCTCTCAGCTCTTACAGGGGAATTATTCACTAGTGAGCCTCTTTGCTGCTCAGAGGCCTCCCAGGCTGCTGTGCACATACCTTATCTTCTTCTTACACTCAATCTCTTATCTGCACTGTGTTCTGAATGGATTCCTTGGACTATCTCCCAGATCACTCTTTGAAAAGTCTAGATTTTATCCTGTGTGTTAAGTTTATGTCAACAACTATTTTTCATTCTGATAATTCTAATTATCAGAGAGCTCTTTATATCCCCACATGCTCCTGATTTGATTCTCTGATCAGCAATTTATGACCCCTTTGAGAGATGTTCTTCATTCTTCATCTTTCTTTAAGGTTTTAATAAACGCGTTTAAGTCATTCTGAAAGCAAGCCATTCTTTGCATTTCATCAGCAGCAACTCCCTCTCCCATTTGTTGACATTTTGGCTGTCTCTTAATGTCACTTTTTCCCATGTGTTTGGAACTTTCCACCCACTTTTCTCTATTCTCAGTACAAGCCACCTTGGTTTAGCTTCCATCATGGCTGCCGGTCCGTACAGCCTGGGGGAGCCATTCACATTATACAGTCGGTTGGTGTGGATCATCACCTGTGCTCCCTGGCTCAGCTCAGCTCAGCAGCCTCCTGACCCACCTTCCTGCTGTGGCTTTGCCTTCGCTCCAAGCTGCGTTCTTCATTCTGGCCAGTCAATTCATTCTACACACCTGATCATGACGATCTCCCTTCTGTACCCCCCCACTACTCTGGAGATTTGGGGGAAAAAATCCAAACTTCCAAACACTGTGCATGGTCTAGCTTTCCTCTACCTCTCTAGAACAATCTTTTGATCATACACCTGCTCAGACACATCTCTCACGGGCTTTGAACCGTATCAGTAGCTATCAGCACCCTGAACAGTCTGTAACGATCCATGCCCACAGGAAGGAGGTAAGTAGGGCTGAGAGGGACAGGAGTATTGAGAGCAGGCGCTGAAGGTGAACTTCAATGGTAGAGTATTTGTCTAGCGTGCAGGCCATGGGGCTAGTCCTAGCACTCCCGCACATATGGAGTGCCAATTAAACAAACATTAATGAGTGATGTATTTCTCACAATAACTATCCTTTGCATTTTAAAATAATTCCTTCTTCACTATCTTAAGTATGCTTTATATTCTATGTAGATTTGAGTTTCTCCAGCTGATTCTTTGCTTAAAGCATTCTTCCGTATTTGTAAATATTGGGCACTATTGTTTTCTTTTTCTTTTTTATGAATTGGCATTTCATTTGCCTGTTTTTTGTTAAAGATCTTCTAAGCATTAACAAGTTAACTGAGAAGGCTTCCATATTTTTCTACTTTCTTGAACAGTTTAAGTAACATAAATCTGTTCCCTTAACGTTTAAAATATCTACCTGTAAGATCTTCTAGAACCAGGAACATTTAGAAAGAGAGTTCTCGGAGAACTTTTCTAATTTATTCCACAGCTGTTGCTGCATTTGGGTTTTTACTCTCATCTTGAGTTAAACTTGGTAAGGCATCCTTCCCTGGAAAGTCATCTGTTTCTAAAGGCATCTTCAGTTGAATGGCTTATGATATATACAACATTCCTTAATAATTATTTAATCTCCATATCTGTAACTATGTGTCATTTTTAAGTTTTATTTTTATTGTATGTGTCTGAGATTTGCCTGCATGTATGTATGTGCACTATATGTGTGCAGTACCTATGGAGACAGAAGAGGGCACTGGACCCCATGAGGCTGGAGTTACAACTGGTTGCAAGCTGCCACATGGGTGCTGAAAAGCCCAAATCTTTCTGGAAGAGCAGCTGGTGCTCTTAACCACTGAGCCATCTCTCTAGCCCCAACAATGTATCTTTTATGACAATTTTGTTTCCTTTTATCAGTCTATATATTTTTCAAATATTATCTACATCGAAATATTTTGAATATTTTTATCACTACATTGTGTATTTTCTCTATATGGGGAGTGAGATATAGTCTCATGCAACCCAGGCTGGTCTCCAATTCACTCTCTGGACAAGAATAACCTTGAACTCCTGGCTTTCCTGACTCTGCCTCCCAAAGGTTGGGATAACAAGTAAGCACTACCATGCCTGGCTCTTCGTCTCTATATTTGACTAGACAGCCATCTATATTGTCTTGTTTTCCCTGGTAAAAGATTCAGTTTGATAACCAAGTCATAAGTTCTCTTCATTCTAATTATTTTTCCACATTAATCTTTGTCCATCCTTTCCTCTTGATTCCCTTAGATACAGTGTTGATAATAAGGAAGCCAGCTGTCACTATCAAGAAGCTACCATATGTGGGGTCCAGACTCCCTAGGGTACATAAGTACTCAATTATTTAATAATTTCCTCATGCATGAGGGAGTCAAAACACTGAGAGGTCACTAATAGCAATAACAACTTGAAAACATCATTTTATTCAGCAATTGGCTGAGTAAAGCAATGTATTTTCTTCTAATGAGGGCTTTGAAGACAACTTACATTACACTATTATAAATGGCATTACTTTTTTAAACGTGTTTGGATGCTTTGCTTGTATGTATGTCTGTCTATGTACCATGAGCATGCCTGGTGTCCACAGAGGCCAGAAGGGGATTTTGGGAACCCTACAACTGGAGTTACAAACAATTATAAGCCACCATGTAGGTGCTGAGAACTGAACCTGAGTCCTCTGGAAAAACAGCCAGTGTTCTTGAGCACTAAGCTAGCTCAGCCCCTAAATGTCATTATTTATAGATATTTCAGGAGTTTGTGGCTTTGCCTTCCTCTCTGGAATAAAAATTACTTAGAAAATTATTGTGATTGTTTCTAAATGATTAAGTGAATTATCAAAAACATTACTTTGTTATGAATTTCTAGTTTTATTGTCAAATTTTAAGTGGATGTATCCAGCAGAGTGCTTGTGTTTTGAAACCCATTTAGACTTAATTCCTGGTTCAGAAGCTGTTCGATATACCTGCTGTCAGAACTACTTACAAGACCTTTAAAATAGAAATGTCAAGCTACAGTCTGATTTAAAAATGAACAAGCCTTATGAACAGAGTTCACAGCAAACAAATATGGTGGTCCTTAAGTACAAGAGGCAATGCCTGCAATAGGTGGGCATTCCCATGACACTCCAAGAATGCTGGCAAGCTCACCTCATTTTTAAGCTAGAGAGCTGGTTACTATAAATTTGGGGCACCAAATCAAATAACCCAGAGGTCTAACACTGGGATAGCAGTCACTGCCAACAAGAGAATTTCATCCCTGCTTAAGTCCTTCTTTGTGTCCAGTGAAGCTGCTAAGCCATGGAGCCAATTTTTCCTGCCTAGTTTCCAACTGCTCTGGCAATTAGTTCAGGTCCACGCTGTGACTGTCCAGTTTCCTGGCTGGTGTACAGCTTCTCATTGCTGACCTACCCACTGGCTTTCTGTGGGAGAGCCACATTTGTGTCTCCTCAGTTCCTGGGGGAACTGGTTTCAAATGCTGTAGGCTTAGAACAAAAATAATTTTATGGAGAAAGATATCCGGCTATTCATCCCTAAAGAGCACCAGATTCTTCCAGAATCTTCTATCGGGACTCACTATGTAGCCCAGACTAGCCTCAAGCTCTTGGTGTATGAAGTGTTTCAATTACAGTCATGAGTCACCAGGCCTAACTAACTTTGAATCTCCAATTACATGTATTCCACTCCATTGCTTTCTAAAGAAAGAGAATCAAGTTTCAACTCATTGTCACCTACATTTTGGTCCTAACTATTCAATAGGTTACAACTTCTTAAAAACTTGTGTGTGTATGTGTACATATATGTGTGTATATACATATATGTGCATATCATATAAGTCTGTCTGTCTGTGTCAAAGCATCTGCTGTGTTCCTGACACCTATCCCTAGCTTTTGCCCATGATAAACATTTCAGCTGAGATATAAGAGTCATAATACTAGAAAACAGAGCTTTGGGGAGCCAGGCAGGGTAGCATGTACCTTAAATCTCCACACTCAGGAGGCTGAAGCAGGGAGATCGTGTGTTGGAAGCAAGTACTGACTACACAGTGAGCTCCAGGCCAGCCTGGGCTACAGTCCCTGCTTCCAAAAATGTCAGCAAAGAAAGAAAAATTGAAAGGACCTTATGATCAGCTGTCAGATCACAGAAACCTAATGTAATCTTGGTCTGGTTTTTATTAAGAAAGAAAGACCTGCTTCCAGCAGAGGCTCATCGAAGTGAAGATCCTACTTAGAGACAGGGACCCAGGAGCTAGCCACTTGGGAAACTGTTCAACTAACTCTGCCATGCCTCGTAAATACAATGTCTACCCAGAAAAACACTTGCAAAAACAATGGCTTCCCTTCCAAATAAGAAGTAAATCGAGTCCCGCTCAGCTGGCAAAGCACAGGCCTCACACGTACAGCTACTGGAGCTTGTTCCCCAGCGTCACCTAGACGCAAACCAAATCTGGGCACATGCTGGCACCTTCCTCAAACACCTGCTCCCAAAGCTGTGCTCCCATATTGAAAACTTAAAATTAGGGCAGATAAAAAAATGTTACTCCTGGGGCTGGGAAGACGGCTCAGTCTTTAAATTATTTGCCACTCAAGCACTACAGACTTGACTTCAATTCCTGGCGCCCACATAAAGAGGCAAGCATGATGACATGTGCCTATAATCCTGGACCTGAGGAGGCAGAGGCAGGAGGATCCCTATGACTTGCATGTGATGAACTGGTGAGTTCCAGATTCAGTGAAACCCTGTCTCCAAAACTAAGCTGCCAAGAAATACAGGAATATATCCATTGGTTCCATGTACACATATGTGCAACCCATATACAACATGCACACAGAAAATTAAGTTGTTGTTCCTATCTTCAAATACCTTCAAGTGTGTCTAATTATACTCAACATAGTTCTCCCTGACTTCACCACATCTGACTCCCACCAGGTACCGAGATAAACATTTGGGTTCCTATAGCATCCTATACAAATGACTAGAACAACATCTGTGACATTTATTAAAATTCTGTTTCTTTCCTGTGAGACGGTAAGCCTTTGCAAAACAGAGACCAAGTCTCAGTCATGATTGTCGCCAGCACCTATCAGAGTTTCTTGTTCAAGAATACTTAGCCATCCCTGTTAGTTGAACCAAATAGAAACCAGTTCTAGTTTCCCTGCTTGAGGAGGTCAGGATTCAGAGAGAAGAATCTGATGTCAGTGGTCCTGCTGGGGACATCGCTCCAGCTCAAGGACCCCAGCACACACAACCTTTCCTAAGTAGGTGGCTAACAGGAGTAGCAATCTGGCCAACTCTCTCCCAGAACATGGGGCTGTGTACCACCATGATGAGCCACACTGAGTCATTCCTACTTCATCTTCCATCTCCTCAGAGTCACTGTCCCTCCTAAGAAAGACAGGAAAGTTCCAGAAGCTCTGGCCTAGATGACCTTGAGGCTCAGACAGCTGGCAGGAACACATGGTCACATTGCTTGGCAACATCATATACAACCCCAGGATTCTAGCAGTTCTGCCCCTCCTGTACAACCAGATCAGACTGGTCAGTCTGGTATTTCTGCCCTCCCCCCATTTTCCTTAACGCCAGGAGAGAGGTGTGGGAGAGGCGTGGTCCCTGCCAGTGTAGCAGCCCCACCTGAGGATGATCCGAAGGTACTCAATGCCCTCAGCTTCTTCGCATTTGATGGACAGAATCAAGTTCCCCAGGCTGCTGCCAGTACAGTAAAAGTTCAGATGATCCTAGAAACAGAAATCAGGTGTGAGCCTCCAGACATGGCCCCTATATCATCTCCTTCACCAGGCGAGAGAAGCCCCACACAAAGGAGGAAGAGAAGGATGCTACTGCTCCAGCATCGGTGATGGTGACGGTGATGGTAAAGATGATGATGACAATAATAATAGTGGTGGTGATGGTGATGACAAGGATGATACCAATAGGTGTCAACCACTAAGTCCTCAGGATGTGTCAAGCACCATCCCACAGCCTTAGTACCCATTATCCTCTTTAATCCTGACCACAGCTTTGTGTAGGAGATGATGTCATTATCCCCATTCCGATCACACAACCAGCACCTGACAGAGCCAAGCTCAACTCCACAACTGACTGGACTCCAAGCTCAGGTCCTTCACCAGCTGATGCTAAGCTCCCTTCCTAACCAATCCAAACCATGAAGGAAGGCTAGGAGGAACCCAAGAAGAATGCCAGCCTCTCTTCACAAGGTGGGGCTCTCCCTGGCTTCCGGGAGGCCACCTCCCAGGCCCACCCAGGTAACAATGAGCCCACAGAAGTTGCACTTAAACAATGCCCGCTGAGATTCAGTGAGGCTTGGATGGTTTCTTTTGGGTGAAATTGCAAAGCCATCATAGGCTAGGGACTTCCAGAGCTTCCCTTGGGACTTTGGGGAACATATCAAGACAAGAATGTATTTGAGGAAATACAACTTTGTCATTTTTAAAGAACCATCCTCAGGGGACAACATCCAATCTCAGTATTCAGGGAACCATCCTGAGAGAGCCTAAGAGATGGGCACTGTGCAAATGTAAACAGAGCCATCCAAGCAGGGAGGGCAAATTTTTGAGCACTTAAACTTGAACAGTATAACTCAAGCAGTTAAAATTCTAACCCATCCTCCTGTGCCCCCAACACTACTCATTTCATCACCTCACAAAACACTTGCTGGAGGTGGTCCCCAAAAGGACTCTACATCACTCCTAAGACTCAGTAAGACAGAGGCAGGCAGCGAGTAGTTCATAACAAAGAAAAGACGAGGCAGAGAAGACAGAGGAGCCCTGGAACAGAGATCCATGCCACCCTCCCCAGGGCAGGGTCCACTCTGGGAGGGTCCCCGAACTCACCTTGCCTAGGAAGTGCCTACGGTAGGCCCTGGCTTCACCCCTGCACTCAAGCTTGTAGCCGAATGTGTTGGGGCTCAAGCTGTCCTCTTCCTCCTCCTCATAAACGCTGCTTCCCAGTGACGTTGGAGTACCCACATTCTCTGGGTCCTCAATCCAGTAGCCTCCAAACTGGGGCAGGATGATCAGAGGATATGGGCCTCCCTTCTCCACAACCTGGGGACAAAGGAAGTTCTTGTCCTGAAGCCTACTCTGGACTGTAGTGGAGAGAAACCTCACCACCTCTGAACTGTTCCAAAGAGGAAGGCCTTGTATCTGAAGCCAAGAGTGGTCATTATAATGTTTCATGGCATCTCTAGATTCACTGGGATCCTGGGTTTTATAAGGTCTATACAAGAATCCCCAAGTTAAACCTCAAAAAAGCTTTGGTCACAGATGCAGATAAGAAGGATAATAAGGGGTGTTAGGCCCTAAAGTCTTAGGCTCAAGATTCTCTCCCATGTGGGGCTGGGAAGGGTCATGATCTCCTCAGGAAGAAATCCAGAGTAGACTGTAGTGCAGTCTGGACCTCCTACCTCTTCGATGCTGGGGTACGGGATATAGTCATCCTGCAAGACAAAGTTCAGGACACTGCCATTAGTTCCACAAGTGGTCATAACAATCTAACTACTGTTTCCATGTTCCTCACCCAGGTCTAGAAAAGAGATGTGTTAGGGGGGCCTAGTAGGATGCTGCGGGGCTTCAAGGAAGCAAAGTCAGCCTTCTAGAGGCCACCCCAAGGACTCAGCATCCCATGTTATTGAACTCACCTCCAAATCAATAGACCTCAATGCAAACCCAGTCGACCAAAGACATAGCACACAAAAGGCTCCTAAGGAGCCTGAGATAGAAAGAGAGCTGGGTAGCTGGATAAGTTGGCACACACCTGCAATCCCAGCTCTCTGGAGGTAGAGGCAGGAGGATCAAGAGATTGAGGTCATTCTTGGCCAATGAGGATTAAAAAGAAAAAAAAAAGAATCCTAGTCTCTCCCTGTCCCTGCCCCATCTCTTTAAAGTGACTGGGCCTTAGAAACAGGACCTGAAGCTAATATCTTTGGCCCATCAGAGTCCAGAATACAACAACCCTCAAGACTGTGTAGGTGCACAGAGAGAACAAGAAGGGGTCAATCTAGGCCTCCAATCCTTGGGTCTCATTTGAGAGTCTCCACCTAGCCTACTTGGAAGCTGCCTTAAGACACTGAGCCAGGGTTCCTCTGCCACCCACCAGCCATGAGTCTAACAGGAGTGCAGTTCTTAACTGGCTCCTGGTGAAAAGCTGATGTGCACGCAAAGTGAGCTCAACACACTCTCTGATCAGCCTGCCCTCTTCCTACACTGGCCCCTCCCTGGGTCCACCTGGCCACTCGGCCTCAACTGCCTATCCCACCTTGTTCTTCTGGGGTCCTGGCCGCTGCTCTTCAAGCTTGATCCCCTGTGGAAACAAGAAAGAGAGGATCCGCGTAAGCAGAGGTCACTGTGCATGGTTAGGAGCCTCTGGTAGGCACTGGAGCCTCCCACACTTGACAGATGTCGGTCCCAACACCAACCCCAGATGAGGTTGTGAACTGGCCAGTTAATACTTGAGCCAGATCAGCTGCGTTCAAATCCCAACACTGACACTTCCTAGCCCGGTGACCTGGAACAAGCCACAGACCCCTCTGCGTGACTCCTGCTCTCACCTATAAAGTGGGAACGAAGGCAGTGCCTTCCACTCCGCAGTGCAGGTTAAAGGGGGTAATGGGTTATGGATTTCTAACACTGACGGTGTACAGTAAAGCGTGTGGGTAGAATTAGTGTACGTGGGTAGTGTGATCATCTCTGTGCTCAAATACCTTCCTGAAGGTCATAAAGCTCTGGGTGGGAAAGGCGAGCGTCCACATCTGCAGGTGTCGGAGCCAAAACATTGGTCCTCCTGCCTTCTAGCCCCACCTTTTTCCTGGAGGTAGGGTGTTTGGACAACAGGCAGGAAGTATGGTCCTTCAGGTCTTCATTCTGCCAGGTGCTTCCTATTTGTAACCCAGGGAGTCTTCCTAGCTACATTTGTGGAATGAGGATTAGACCTCAAGCCACCATCTACATCTTCCAGATCCAAGGATTAAAGGGCTTTGCCTGCAGTTGCTGAAAATTCACTTCCAGGAGCAGCCCCTTGTCCAGCAGCCTTAATTGGGTTCTGACTTAGCTGGACTGTGCAAGAGGGAAGGCTTTCCCAAGACTGAGTGCATCAGCTGAGAGGATGAGCTGGAGGGTATCTGGGAGATGCAGTCCCCCTAGGGAGTCAGAAGTAGCTGACTAGTCACCACCTTAGCAAGGCCCTCCCTGACCCTCCAGAAGGAGCACCACTGTGGCTTCTTTTGAAAGCAAAACACTTTTTCCTCAGTGAGGAAACTGAGGGGCAGCTGTGTGCCAAAGGGCACTAAGTTAGTGAGTGCTAGGAACTGTATTTGAAGTTGGGTATATAACCACACACCCTGCTCCCTGGACAGCAGGTCTCCTGCTCCCTGGGTGGACGTTAATGCTGTTTCTCTGGGCTGCTATAATGAGTCATACCCCAGCATTGTCCAGGAGGGTGTGGGAAGGTCCCTCCCACTGACAGGTGCTTCTCACACACCCACAGAAAACTGCCTGGGTGGCCCCATAGACCCTGTCCAGGATGGCACACTGGGTGGGTGGGGAAGTTATGTCAGGAGTCTGTTTTGTTTGTCCTGTGTTAGTCATTCCTGTCTGGGAACAGTCCCCAGGGCAAACTTCTCTCAGTCTCACTGCCACTCCACTTCCTCCCCTACCAGGAAGCCCCATACATAGCTGGGCCCTTCCTCCTCCAAGCATTACCCTCTTCAGTGGGTGCTATCCTTATGCTCCCTTCTCCCTGCCCCCAAGAAGAAATGGAAGTTCAGAGAGGGAAATAACTTGGTAAAGGGCACTCTGCTAGAGGACATTAGGTTCAGACCTGAATCTGGGCTAGGAGACTCCAAAACATGTGCCCCAAACCCTCCTTCAAATGCCTAGGCATGGGCTGGAATTTGGGGTCCTAGATCCTAGTTTCAGAACTACCAAAGTGGCCCAACCACATAACTCAGCTATGTGGTTTCCAAGACTCAGTTTGCACAACGGTAAGACGAAAAGGCCCATGCCTGAGGTGGACTCCAGCCACTCTGCTGCCGCTCCCTAGACATAAGCTCCATCCAGGCAGCTGCTGGAAACTGAGTCCACTACAGCCAGTGCCTAGTGCACCATGGGTAAGTCTTACACATTACAACTCTGCTTCCCACCGTCTCTACTGAGGTGCAGCTGGCAAGCCATGCTAGGCATCACTGTCTGAGATAACCAAGAGGCTGAAAACAAGCCTCCTGCCCTAGAGAGGTTCCCAGTATAGCTAGGAAGACCAACCCAGCAGCCTCTCCAAACAGAGCACTTCAAGAGTCCACAGGGCTTGGGTTCTGTGGGAGGAGGCAGGGACTTCAGCTGCAGGTGAGGGTGGGTGGGCTGAGAGAGCAACCATAGAGAAGGCAAGTGAGCCACCAGCCCCTCCCGGTGATCAGAGATCTCACTGACTAGCAGGGAGATTCCCCAGCTTTGCTCTGCTGTTGAACACTTAATGATACCCTGTCTCCTGCCACCCGGCAGTACATAGCTTTTCCGCATCTAGATTATGAGTTCCCCTAAATGAGGAGAAAATGAGTTTGTAGTCCACAAACTACCGGGTGCAGAGGAGAATTTATCCCGTGGTAATGGCACAACTACTAACAATTACTCTCTCTTAACACATCCTTCCCTTCCGCGCCCTCTGATCTGTACCACAGGACCATGCTGGACCATTTCTCTGTCCCTCCTCTCAGGGCTTCCAGTCCCTTATTTCAATCCTTCCTCCTGAGATAAAAATATTTTAAAAAGAAGAAGAATGTAAAGCAGATTTCCTCCTCTAGAGTAGAAACAAGCGTCACTTTTTTTTCAGCTCTCCCCTGTGACATGGAGGCAGGAGAGCAGTGAGAAATCCAGTTCTGAAAACCTCATGAGGATAAAACAGACTCTTCGATCTACGATCCTAGAGGAGCGCTTGACATATGTATACCATGGTCAACCACTCCATCACAGTCCTGGCGACTGAGCCCAGTGTGGACAACAGAACAGCTCTGTGAGCCCTAATCTGGGGTGAGGGACATGGATATGAACACCCCGGCTACTCAGTGCCCTATGTTCAATGGCACAGCGTCTGCACAGAACCTGCACACATCCGTCATCTCTAGGTGACGTACAATCCCTAGCATGACACTGAGCAAACAGTGTTGCTGCCTTGTCCAGGGGAAAATGGCAAAGATAACATCTGTACATGTTCAGTTCAACTGGAATCCTCCCAGTGCTCGTACACAGTTGTTCTAACCCACAGAGGGATCTGAAGCTACGGACTGTGATTACCAAGGGCCCTCAAATGCTCTTCAAACACTGGCCTTCATGTGGTGCCCTCCAGGCATTTACACAGAGGATCTCATTCCATCTCCAACACTTGTCAGTGGGTATTTTTACACTTATTTGTTTCTGGTGACTTGGAAATGGCGAGCCAGCTGTGCAGTACGTGGCAGATGTAGGGCCTGAACTCAGATCTGCATCTCGCATATGGCTCTGCCTCCCCAACCTCACGTAACTCTCCTCTAGATGGGGCTTGCTTTTCAAGGGTTCCTTTTCAACTCACTCCAGAGCCGACATCTCTTCTGAGCCTTACCCACATCCCAAGGGTTAATGGTATACTGGACTGGCCCTCCATGTCCCAAGGCAGGAGTGTACCCAAAATTTCAGTACCACTCAATAGCATAGTGGCCTAAGTTGTTGGGCCTGAGGGTCCTCTCCCTCCATCCAATACTTCCTGGTACTAAGGCCCACAGCACCACAGCATCCACACCTGAGGATAGGCTGCTGACCCATTTTGGGGTACTCACCTGCATTTTCTCCAGCATCTCGAAAAACTCAGCAGACTAAAAGACATAAGGGGGGAAGGGTCAGTAAGAAGGGCTGCTGAGAATGCCTCCCACTCATCAACCCTCTGGAAACTGAGCCCCAGCCTTCCTTCCCCAGGGACAAGAATCATTTGGGTCAAGAGAGAAGCTAATGTGATTTTTGCCTTTGCAGGCCTGCAGGACCAGAACACTCCAGGCAATCAAAGAAGAAATAAAACAGGCCCCAGCTGATGATCAGTCCTAGAGAGTGCAGGCCCTCGCAGAAGGAGGTCATGCGGTTCCCTAGAGAAAATCCAAGTCCCCCACAATGCCTAGGAAGACAGCAAGATTGGTGTTTGGGATGTTTCCAGCCAGAAGCAGGGCCAACATGGCCAACACTCATGGTTTTCTGCTATTTGTGACACCATGGCCTTTTCTGTCTCCTATACAATCTCATTCAGGACCTGGCAGAGAGCCAGTAAATGCACAGCTGCTCCACCCTGACCCTGATGTGGCCCTGTGGCCCCAGTCCCTGAGGCATGGCTTTGAGACCTAGAGTGAGTTAGTGAAGCTGAGCTCAAGACCTACTCGACTGGGCCTCCAGGTCCAAGGAGGTTTTATTTTTAACTGCTCCAACACCACCTTTCCAGACCTTTAGCCTACATTGGTATCACCTGTGTAAACTCCAGGGGGGAAAAGGAACAAGAAAGCTGGGGAAACTGCTAAAGGAACACAGGAGTCTCTAGAAGGCCCCCACTCACCGAGTCAACACCACTGCCCACCTCTGAACCCTGGCACCTGTAAGCCGGTAAGTGCCCAGAGCAGACGGTCCCCAGATAAAATAGAAAAGCTAACAGTGATGGAGAAGAACACACACATCTTCATCACTTCTTCATGCACAGGCAGAGCCACCCAACACTCTCCAGGCTCTGCAGGTATCAGTGAGCTAGCTAGCCTGCGGTCCCACTGCCCTTAGAATCCTTCAGAAGGGAACACCAATGGGAAAGACTTCTGGAGAGTCACCTGGAGAGACTCATCCCTGCTTCTCATGCCAATCATCCGGACTAAAGCAGGACTCCTAATGGGGCAGAAAGCCTGCAGCCTACAGCCATAGAGGATGTACAGTCTGGAACCTGACTATCAGCGTACAGGAGTAGGCCTGGGGCACCCACACCCAACGCCCATGACCAGAGTAGACACCAAACATCCAGACTCCAAGTCTGGCCTTCCTACACACTTTAAGTATAAGCTGCACAGTATTCTTTTAGCTCCAGTCTCTAGGACACTGGGACTGGCAGACATAGAGTTTACACAAATCAATAAAGATAGGAGACAAGAGGACAGAAAGAGCCAGTGTTTATTTAAACAGACTCCTGCCTGACCCAGAAGCTACACCCAATTAAAAAAATCTATATCCTAACACATGTACACTATGCCAAACACTCATAAAAATGTTCATCACCACAAGATTATAACAGTAAAAAACAAAAACAACCTCAATGCTGACCTTTAAAAAATGATTAGACTACGCTACATCCATAGACTAAAGGTGCAAATACTATATACAACTAACTGTATGCTAATAAAATTAAAAAACTTACATGATATGGACAGAGTCACATGAAACCACAAAGTACAAAAACTGACTCAGAAAGAAACAGAAAGTCTAATATATATGTGTGTGTGTGTGTGTGTGTGTGTGTGTGTGTAAAACAAATAGTAATTTTAAAATTACCCTCAAAGAAAAGCCCCAGGACAGATGGCTTCAACTGTACATTCTACCAAATATTTAAATAAGAATGAATGTAAATTCTCATGATCTCTGTGAACACACACTGCCCCAGACAGGACCATGTGTCTGATAAGGGATCATACATGGAATATGTGAAGAACACAAACAACCCAATAATAATAATAATAATAAAAACTCCGTTTAAAAAGAGTGAATGTGGGGCTGGGGAGAGGGCTCTGAAGGTGAAGGGCAAGTGTGCAAGCATGAGGACCAGATTTTGGGATCCCCAGATCCCACCTAAAAGCCCAGTGGGAGTGTAGACCTACAGTAACTGTGCGTCACAGGAGGCAGAGACAGGGAAGCCTTGAAGCCAGCTAGACTAGTTGACCCTGCAATGAGAGACCCTTCCTCTATATGTACAGTGGAGAGCAATCAAGGAGATACCAGACATCAGCCTTGAGCCTCCGCGGGCAGGTGTACACATATGTGAACACGGTTCTACCCCACATTCACATATCCAAAAAACATACAAATATATACCACATGCATATATGCAAAAAAAGCAAATGTCTATACAGACATACCCCTACCCTGAGAAGAGACACAGACAAAACTCCACATCATCAACCACAATGAGACGCCACTCACATTGCCCAGGTGGCCACAATTAAAAGATGGGGGTGGAAAATCTGGGAGGACTTAGGGGGAGGATGGGGCAAATATGATCAAAATACATTGTATGAAATTCTCAAAGAATTAAGTTCCTTTTTTTATTTTTGGTTTGGGGCTGTCCTGAAATTCATTCTGTAGACCAGGCTGGCCCCCAACTCAGAGACTCTCCTGCCTTTGCCTCCTGAGTGCTAGGACTAAATTGCTGCATCATCACTTCCTGACAAGAATGAATTATTATTATTAACTAAATGTTTAATTATTAATTAAAAAAGGAGAAATAAAAACATGGCATTGGGGTCCCATGTTTTGCTGGTAGAGTGCAAAATGGCAAAATACACAGTAGAAAATAACTTTTAATTCCTCAAAAAAGTTGAACACGGAGTCAAGAAAGTGGCACATACCTTTAATACCAACACTCAGGAGGCAAAGGCAGGAGGATCTCTGTGAGTGAAAGGCCAGTGGAGTCTACATGGCAAGTCCCAGGCGAGCCAGGACTGACTATACAGTAAAAAGAAAGAAAGAAAGAAAGAAAGAAAGAAAGAAAGAAAGAAAGAAAGAAAGAAAGAAAGAAAGAAAGAAAGAAAGAAAGACCTATAGCAAGAAAGAAAAGTTATTATATGAAAATCTATTTTCAATAAAAAAAAGAAAAATTGAACATAGAGATGCCATCTGACATAGAAATTCTATTCCAGTGTGTATACCCAAAAGAATTGAAAACAGGGACTCAAATACTTGTATACAAGTGTTCACAGCAGCATTTTTTACACTTCCTAAAAGGTTAAAAATTCCAAATGTCCACCTGGAAAATGGGTAAACAAAATGTGACATGGAGATACAATGGGCTAGTATTCAGTCATAAAAGAGGAAAGAAGTATTGATTTGTGATCTCATATAGATGAATCTTGAAAGATTACAGGTTAAGTGCAAAAAGACAAACACGAAAAGCTACATAGTAGAAGACCCAGTCTATGAGTTTAATGTCCAGAATATGAGTGCCTGCACGGACAGAACGCGGATTAGTAGCTGCTGAAGGAGGAAGGGCCGGAAGACTAGAGGATGACAAACAAAAGACACTGTGTGTCTCTGAGAATGACGAGACCCTTCTATCACTCACTGTGGCAAGGGCTGTACGACTTCGTGGATGTACCAAAAACATTAAGTTGTACACCTTAAATGGGCGAGCTTATAGCATATGAATTCTCTCAAGAGGGATATTTTTAAACCCTACACCATGATCCAAAGAGAAAGAGACAGTTCACACTGTTTGTGTAACACATTCTTCCAGATTCATCAAGGTGTGGGAGAAAGCAAGTCAGGACACAGCATTGAATATGATCTCACTTTTATATTTAAAGAAAATAAAAGAACCTATATAGGTGCATAGAAAACAAACGACCTCAAGCTATCAAAAAGTAGTCATGTCGAGAAGGGCAGATGGGGCTGCTTCACACAGCGGAGCCACGTCACTCACACAAATGATACCTGCGAGGAAAACAGAAAGATGGGCAGAGGACCTGAAGCATCCACTAAAGGAAAAACAGAAACTGACCACAGAGGAGCAGGACAGATGCCCGGCTTCCTACTCACTAAAGGAACAGACATGGTGAATAATAAGGCAACATTGTTCATCTATCATGTTGGCCAGCATTGGTGAGGACATGGGGTGCTGGAGACAGGATCCACAGGGGCAAATGTAGCTGCGGTGATCTTTCTAGAGGACAATTTTGTGCTCAGTATCCAAAGTTCACATGGTTTTTGGTCCAATAAAGCTCTTCTAGGTGATCCTAAGAAGATATATGAGCAACCGCACAACGACAGGCACCAAGGGGTGCTTACAGGTTTAAAAAGAAAGAAAAAAGAAAAAGGAAAGAGTGGGAGTGCCCAGAGGAGAGAGGAGCAAATGATGGAAAGAGCATGTCCCATAGAGTCACAGTCCACAAGGGTGGGCAAGGTGGAGCGCTTAGGAGGTGGAGGTAGGAGGACCAAGAGTTCAACGTCATCCTCACAGTGAGTGTAAGGCCAGCCTAGGATACAGGAGACCCTATCTCAAAAAAGAAAAGGTCCCACAATAGAAATCTTTGGGAATTCTGCCCACACATATTCACAGTGCACTGCTAGGTGGGGGTAACACACTGGAAAAGAGAAAGGAAGGCAGTCCCTTCCTTTCAGTTAAACATAAACCAGTGTCTGCGTGGATGGGCAGGTCTGAGGATGAGCGTTCATCCAGAAGCATCTTGAGAGACACAGGCCCAGATGAGATCTTCGGTGTTTTGCTCTTCAGCATTTTTATAAATTGCTTTTTACATGTAATCCAGGTTTTAAAGATTTTTCACATATGTGGAGGTTCTGGCAGGTTTTTTTTTTTCTTTTTGCTTCCCCCAAACCCAGCTTCAGGTCCACCCCCCCCCAGCTTCCTAACAAGGAGTTCCTGAGACACAAGTCACACAGTCTTTGAAGATTAGAGAAAGCC
>JAQHUG010000288.1:862366-886788 GCA_028555095.1 Dicrostonyx torquatus
AGCCCTGGATTCAAGCCAATCTATCCTCAAGTACACACTTAGCTCTGTATATCACTGACTAAGATGCTTCCCTGAGTCACCCCTCACTCCCTGCTTACCGAGCTGGTAATCAGAAACCTCTTCCACAGTTCCCTCCTAAGGATCACTGAACCCCAACTGATGAAACACCTTCAAGACATGGACAGGATGATGGAAATACCAGGCAGGATCCAGATTCCCAGGAACCTGGTCTTCACTCTAAGACATAGCTATGCAGGGTTATGTTGCAGATGACCAGTCCACTTTGTTCAGAGGAGTGAAGCCCTTCTTACTGAGACACAAAAAGCCGTTCTCCCCTGCTGTGTAACAAAGGACTCCAGAACTTGGTGCTCCCAACCCACTTATGCAGCGTTCGAGAGTCAACATGGCATGTGGTGAGAATATAATTGCTCAATGGCCTCACTGGAGCTGGTAAACCCACATGAGCATCAACAGGACATACTTCATCGCAGGGGCCTCTCCACCAGCTGCTTGAGTGTCCTCAACATGTGACAGCTATGTTCTCCCAGAACAAGTGACACAGGAGAGGGGACACACAGAAGAAGCTGTGTCATCCTGCACCACTCAATCTGAAATCATACAACCATCACCCTCACATCATCCTATTATAGAAGCAATGAATAGGAAATCTGGCACACACTTGATGGACAGGGGACTGGGTTCTACCTCTTGAACAGAGAACTACAAAAGAATATATGGATGTAGTCCAGGGAAGGTGACTCAATCAATAAAGTGTGTGCCCCACAAACATGTGGATCTGAATTCAAATCCCAAGCATCCGTGTAAAAAGGGAGGGGCTGCAGCAATGTGCCTATAATCCCAGCACTGGGGAGAGAGAAGTGTATCCCGGAGGCATGCTGGATAGCTAGCTAGACACCTGGAGAGACTGTGTCTCAAAAGAATAAAACTAAGGTAGAGAAGCAACTGAAGAAGACACACCTACACACACAAACACACATACAGTATGTGTGAATATAACTTAAAAATCAACACATCAGGAAAGGCTCCAGCAAAACCCAGGATCCAGGCTGACCTTACAAGATCAAGAGAAACGGCTTGATAGAGAGGAATGCAGAGCACACAGTGGCCAGGGCGAGAAAGGAAAAGAATACAAGCATTTGATGAGCAGAGGATGATTCAGTCCATGATGGACTGAGGCCTCTGGACCAAACATCTTTAAGGTCGAATGGAAGGGACAGCTGGGACATAGACCTGAGAGACTCTGAACACCAGGACTAGGGCTCCTTGTGCAAGTCAGAGAAAGATAGGAGGCAGCAGAGCCCAAATCTGGGGAGCATCCACGCTGCTACTACCCAGCTGTGTGATAATGCTGTATGCTACTCTCTCGATTCCCTCCACTGAAAATTGAACCAAATAATCCTTGGCCTCCTAGGGTCTTAGCACCCAGCCAGGACCTGTTCCACAGCACATGCCCAGCAGACAGCGGTTACAGGCAGGAGTATCAGGAAGCTGGTAGAACACACTTCCCTTGCTGAGAGACATTCTAGCAGCTCCAGGATACTTTGCATTTCATGACTCCAGTAGTCTCCCCACAGATGGTATTTCTGGATGACTGTTACAGACAAGTGCCCCATGGCCCTAGGGCTGGCATGGAAGGTAAGAAGAGCCGTGATTCAGCCTCAGTTGTGAGTAACACACCAGGTGAAAGATTCCTTCGTGGACAATGCTCAGGAGCAGAAACCAGCCAAGGCAAGCTGGCCTGCACGGTGCTGGCCCAACTTCTCAGTGACTCGCTGAACTTTCCAATGGGACAATTCCACCGTTGGCAAGAAGCAGGTCTCCCTTTCCACCCAGGAGCAAGGTGACTCAGGCCTGGAACTGCACTGCAGCCATTTGGACCCACCCTCATCTGTCTGAGAATATTCCACCCACTCAAGGGCATGCAGCCCCATAAATGCTCACAGACCGCCTAGTATTTTCCTATGTATCCTGTAGGATAGAAGGAAGATCTGGCCTGAGCATCCTTAGGAAGGGGACCTCCTTCCACCCGGAAACCAGCCCCTGGATTTCACTGAGGAATGGCATCCAGTAGCAGTGTCAGCTCAGCTGTTTATTTTATTATTAGCAACAACTGTTGCCACCCAATTCAAAGCAGTGACCAGCCTTTCCCCCTGGGTTCCACTTTCACAGCCAGTCAACTAGGCCATGAAATAATCAGACAACCAGCCCAGCCAGGGGAGTCACAGGCTGGGCCCCAGGGTTCCATCCCGTTCAATCTCTGTCCTTGTCACCTCCCAATATAGAAACAGTCTGGTCTCCCCTCTGGAGGGCAAAGAGAGTCCTTGGGGAAGGTAATGCTGGAGGAGGGTGGAGAGAGCAGGAGCAAGCACAGACAGAACTACAGGGACCCATTTGGATTTAGGAAATCTCAAGAAATCATGTCTGAGCTCTCTCTTGCCGGTTCCCTGCTGCCCAGGGAGTGAATAAAAGGAAATGATGGACGGAAGATGGCATTTGTATGACACAGTTGTTCCCTGGTGCCTACAAAGGATTGGTTCCAGAACCCTCTGCAGAGACCAAAATCCACAGGTGTTCAAGGCCTTTAGATTAAATGCCATAGCATTTACATACAATCTACATGTGTCCTCCCGTGTACTTTAAATCCGTTCTGCATTATTCATAATATCTAATGCAATTTAAATGTTATGTAAATGGGAAGGGAACATATGTATGTGATCAATATAGACACATGCTCTTGCACTCTGTGTGTGTGTGTGTGCGCGCATGCACGCCTGTGAACCTAGAGTCTTGCACATGCCAAGCAAGCTCTCTACGACTCTATCCCAAGTTTTTAGTAGGTTTTATTTTGAGACGGAGTCTCGCTACTCAGTTGCCCAGTTAGCCTTGAACTCATTCTATAGCTTGGCTTTGTAATCCTCCTGCCCATGTCTCCTGTTCGGTTGGGATTATAGGTATACACTACCAGATCCAGCCAGAATCAAAATAAGCTTTTATTTGAACATTCTTGATCCAAGGTGAGTTAAGTCTGTGGCTGCAGATCCTGTGGGTCTAACTGCAGAAAACAATCAAGGCATTTTACCCCTTTGTGCCCTTCCCACCTGCCAGCCTCCCTCAGCCCAGAGAAGCCCTACATTGGCATGGTTTCTCCCTGAAGACAGTCTGTCAATTTATTTTTCTCTCTTTATGTTCCCTAGCCTGTGGGACCTCTACCAACATTCCCCCTCTCGTCCCATTTGGAGAAATGGTGCCCTCTGCCACCCACCTGCCTACTCAGCATGTGCCTGCTGAGCAGCCTGCTCCAGCCCTGGGCTCTGCTCCACCACTCCTCTGCTTGAAGAGGTGTGTTTGCCCGGCCTTGCCACACTCCTCTCTCAGGAGTGAGCATACTCCAAACACATGGGCAGCTCACAGAGCAGGACCTGGTACCTCAGAATGGGACTGGCCAGAACTACATGAGCTAGTGTGGGCACAGCACAGTCCAGCACTCTGCACTGACTCAGTGACTACAACCCAGGCCTCCTTAGCTCTGCACTCTCAGTCCAGGCACAGACTGAAGGAGCAAAGGCACAGGCAATGGCAAAGAAAAACCCCAAAGGTGAGTGAGGCAGTGTTGTGAATCCACACAGGTCCTGTGAAAATAAAGCAGAAATGCCGGGTGTCTGGTGCTGAGGGAAGAGGAATTCTAGTATAAGAGCAGGTTCTGGTCTCCATAAAGCGGGACCTCTTTAAAAACAAACAGAAAGGAGAGGGCTGGGGATATGACTTAATGGGTAAAAGTATCTGCCACACAAGTGTGAGGACTGGGGTTCAGATCCCTGGAGTCTACATAAATGCTGGGTGGGCATGGTGGTCTGCCTGTAACCCCAAATATATGGGAAGGAAAGGGAGGATTCTCAAAGCAAACTGGCTAGTTAGACTAGCCAAATGGTGAGCTCAATGTACAAGTGAAAGACCTGGTCCAGATATGTAAGATGAAGAGTAACTACTGAAGAAGACACTGGACTTCAACTTCTAGTCTCTGCACATACACATCACACACACACACTTGCACCCACATTCATATATACACCCAAGGACACACATGGGTGTACATACAGACACACACACACACACACACTACATATACATACACCATATATGTATACACATAAAAGAAAAGATTCTGGGAGTTTTGTCACTAGGTTATATAAATCTTGGAGAGGCAAACAGCAGAACACACACACACATTTACAAAGCTGCCTGAGTATCAAGTACACCACGCCATCCCACACTGCTGCTGCTTCAGAAGTCCCTATGCACAGGACCATAGGGACAGAGGACAAGGGCTAATGACCTGGTTGCTACAGCCTCATTCTTGGACCGAGATGTTCAAGAAATAAGTGCTGAATACATAACTAAAAGAAAGGCAAGAAGGAAGCAAACTGTGGAAACTAAATCTTAGGCCCTGGAGTGGATCAGACTGATTCCTTGAAACTGCTAGAGTTAATCTAGATTTTAGATAGTCCAGAGCTCCTGCTCCACCGAGCTGTCTGTCCCCTGACCACATATGGCCCACCTCGCCAGGGACAGTCAACTCTATCTCCTTCCAGAAGAACATGTAGTTCCCCCAAGCGTCACCAACCCCCACTAAAACATCGGCATGCTTCTCATTCCTCTCCTTAACTCACCCTCCCCAGCAGCCAAAGCGGGGCCAGCCCTCTGCTGTTAGAGGAACTGCTTCCCTGTGTCACCTGGAGTCCAGAGACTGCAGCAGTCATAACAACAAAACCACCTGGAAGATTCGCTAAGATGTAGCTTCCTTAGGTCCACTCCCAAGCATTTCTGATCCTTAGCCAGGTAAGGAGCATTACTAGGAAGCTCTCAGGTGGCGACAGACCCACAAATCGTGTTTAAGGAGGAAAGTGTGTAGTGGGGGTCATTCCTAAGCAGAGAGATTGACAAGCTTTCAGGTGGCCACAGACCCACAAATCATATTTAAGGAGGAAAGTGTGTAGTGGGGGTCACTCCTGAGCAGAGAAACTAGAGCAGAAATGGAACAAGATACAGAAGGGTGGGAAGACGATAGAGGCTTCATAAAGAGACCATCTTAATGATCAGGCAGACATGATAAACCGCTGAGACATGAGCGGAGATGCAAAGGCCTATCAGCTAGCAGCCAGGCCATGAAAGAGTAAATGGTAAGACACAAAGAGGCTAAATTGAACTTTACAAACTCTGGACATGGATATGTCCAAGGCATATCGCTCCATAGTGAATTCTACCAGCCACTTAAAGAGAGTTCATACCGATCTCCTGAAACTCTTTCCAAAGGACAAGAGGGGAAACATGTCCTGCCCCACCCACTGAGACCTGAATTACCAACACTACATAAAGGTAAGTCACAGACCAATAAACCTAAGGGACATAGAAGTAAAATCCAACAGCATATTCATTATATACCATGTTGGTTTTCATTCCAGAAATGCGAACTTGGTTCTACGTAAGAACATTCATGTAACATATGACATTAATAGAAGAGGAAAAGATAATTGTTTCAGTTAGTGCAGAAGTACTTGACAAAGTGCTTTCAAGATGTAAAACACTAGCCTGGTCTACAAGAGCTAGTTCCAGGACAGGCTCCAAAGCTACAGAGAAACCCTGTCTCGAAAAACAAACAAACAAACAAACAAAAAGATGTAAAACACTCAGAGGCCCAGACCATCCCAAAACAGCACAGGCGATTGCCATTATTCTTGACCGGCCACCATAGCTAGATAGTAAGATCTGCTGCTGAAGACACAACACACTTTCATTGTAACACAGAGAAATCAGGCTGGAACACTGATCTGGGCAGCTACCTCCCTGCTGGGTAGCTTTCATAGTGCTGGAAAGGCTTATGCAGCTCCCTGTAGTTGGGGAGTCATCAGTGGACTTACCCAAGGTGGACCCTGAACACGACAATACTGACCTGACCTGCAAGGTGTCCTGGTGATACAACACTGGCTGTTAGAGGGATAACCAACACCAACACCAACACCTTTCAGCTTGGATTTGAGGCCTGTTACGCAGAAGGGAATCCATACCTGGTACTTAATCAAATGCCCAGGTCTGGGGAGGTCGTAGCTACTTTGATTTTGCCAAATAGACCTATCATCAAATTATTTTCTAAATATTTAATATTTGTTTATACACATTGTTCTCAACCTTCATCAGATAAACTTCTTTTTGCAGACTCAGCATCAGAGACTCAGAATGGCTCAGAGCGCTGAGAATAAACTGATAAGAGTGTTCAGCTCTAAATGGGACATGATGTCAACCCCTCCCCCAGGCTCAGGGAACACTGAAGAAGAAGGGGTGGAAAGAATGTAACAGCTGGAAGACAGGAGAGAAAGGCTGAGAAACATGGCCTCAGTCACTACCGTTACCTGCGCAAGACTTGTACAAGACCAAGCCAACCAACATTCCAGCATAGATGGGAGAGAGGTACAGGAGGTTGTACCCACACCAAAAAGTTATTGGCAACTGACAGCTGCTGGGGGAAAGGGGATACTTTTCTTCAGAGGTGTGGGTGCTGGTAGGTTACCTGTGTCGGGTGGATGGCCCCACACCCATGCCCGTGTAGACAGCACTAGGACTTTAAGCACATGGATCTCAGTGTGATCCCCTAAAACTCATGTAAATAAAGCCAGACATGTAATCCCAGTGCCAGGGAGACAGAGACAGGCAGATCTTTGGGGTGCACTGGCCAGCAAGTTTAGACTACTCTGTAAATTCCAGGCCAGTGAGAGATGTTGTCTCAAAAACAAGGTGGACTGTGACCAGAAGAGAGCTGAGATTGTCCTCCAGCCTCCACATGAGTGCACTCAGAAAACGAAGAATGAAGGAGAATTTCTTCAACGTGACAAAGAGCCATGAGCACACTTGCTGGAGAGTGTGAAAGCCTTCTCACTGAAATTAGGAACAAGACGCCTGCTGCCACCACCCTGTTCAGAATGCTGAAGGTTGTAGAGTTAAGAAAGAAGCTTCCACGATGAAGAAATAAATGAAACTAATTTCCTACGGCATAATCCTATCCAGGCAACCAAAATAAAGAGAAAAGGGAAAAGGGGGTGCTCTGGAACTAATAAATGAAGCCAGCAAAATTTCAGGGTAAAAAAAAAATCAGGGGTGTTTCTCTACACTAACAATGAACAAAGTGAAAAGGAAAAACATTCCAAGCACAGCCACATTAAAAAAAAAATACACCTAGGAACAAATGTAAGCAAAAGACTTGAAACTGGAAATTATAAAACATTACTGGAAGAAGCTGAAGACACTAAATTAATGGAATGGTACACCATGTTCATGGACAGGAAGACTTGATAATGTTAATATGTGTGGTGGTCTGAAAGAAAATAGCCCCCAAAAGGAGTGGGTGTGGCCTTGTTGGAGGAAGTGTGTCACTGTGGAGGTGGGCTTTGAGGTCTCATACATGCGCAAGCCACACCCAGTGTCTCAGTTCACTTCCTATTGCCAGCATGATGCCTGCCTGCATGCTGCCATTCTGCCAACCACCATGTTCCCCGCCGTGACGATAATGAACTAAACCTCTGAAACTGGAAGCTGCCACCTCAGTTAAACATTTTCCTTTATAAGAGTTGCCGTGGTCATGGTGTCTCTTCACAGCAATGAAAACCCTAAGACGATCCATACTATTGAATCTGGAATGTCTCCTATAGGTTCATGTTTTAAGCACCTCTTTCCCAGCTGTGTGGCTATTTTGAAGACTTTAAGAGATAGGGCCTGGCTAGCAGAAGCCATAGGGGCAGTCTTTGAAGGTTACACCTATTTCTAGTTCCAGCCTGTTTGTTCTGTTTCCTGGTCTAGTGACTTTTTGAGAAGTCATCTGCCACAGGCTCTTGCCTACCTTGCCACAATGAACTTGAATCCCTCTGAGACCATGAGACAAGACGAACCATTCTGCCCTTAAGCTGCTTCTGTCACATCAGTAAGGAGCCAACCTCAGACAGTTAATACCAAACAATAAGAAGCCAACTTCAGATAGACAGTTAATACCAAACAAAGTAGTGTACATATTTATCACAGTTCCTAAAATACCTCTGGTTAAAAAAGATAACCCCAAATTTGATATGGAAATTTAAGGAATCCAAAATAGCCAACACATGCTTTTAACACAGGACCTGGGGATCACACTCAGGTCCTCAGGCTTGTTCAATATCAAAATGGCTATCTCCCCAGCCCTGATTTCTATACTGCTTAAGTTTCTTGAGTGACCTCTATATCGCTTTCCACAGCAGCTGCTCCATTTCACATTCCCACCAGGAGTCTTACAGGAGTCCCAATTTGCCCACAATCTTACCAATACTTATTATTTTGGGGATTTTTTTAGTTCTAGCTCTCCTATGGAGTGGGAGGTACTATCTCACTCTGAGTCAGTCTGTGTTTTTCTGACAGTTAATGGTAATGAATACCTTTCACATACTTGTTGGCCCCTTGAATGGCTTCCTTGGAGAAATGACTTTTAAAATCTTTAGCCTATTCTCAAGCATATAAATTAACCTACTATCTTCTTTTTAATTTGTGTGCGTGTGTGTGTGTGTGTGTGTGTTTGAGGGTGAGTGTATGCCACATGAGTGTGGGTAAATGCAGAGGCCAGAAGAGGGCATCAGATCCCCTAGAGCTGGTGTTGCAGGTGGCTGTGAGATGCCTGATGTGGGTGCTGGAAATCGAACTCTGATCCTCTGCAAATACAGTAATCACTCCTTCTAACCACTCAGCCATCTCTCCCGCCCCCATAGCCTCCTATCTTTTATGTAGTTTGCAAATATTTTCCCCACTCTACAGTGTGCTTTTCCCTCTGTTGCTTCTTTTGCTATACATAAACACGATTACTTCATTCCTAGAAAATAGCTAGAAAGCAAATAGGGTGCTAGTTGCCAGGGGCTGGGGGTGGAGAGGGGAGCAGGTGGGGAGTAACTGTTGAGGGGTGTCTATTTGAGGGTGATGAAAATAAAATATTTCAGAACTAGATAAAGGTGGTAGTTCGACCATATTGTGACCTTGTGAAACGCCAACAAATTGTTTACTTAAAATGATTAATATCGTGTTATATAAGTTTCACCTCGACTTTTTTAAATGGGATGGAGGAGTAAGCCAACATTAAAGCATCAAAACAGAGAGCCACTACTTATCTCTAGGGAAGCTGCCAAGTAGAAATGCAAGCTCAGTGTAGCTAGGGTTCTCAAGATTCGACAGAAATCCAAATCTTTAGACATTGGTAATCAACTCATTATTAATCAACTAAGTGTTTAAGAAACATCTCTGCATGGGTGTAACAAACTAAATTTAGAAGCCAATCAGCCCACAAGACATAGTATCACACTCCATTCTGGACATAATGGAGCCATTGAATATTCCTGATTCAGACACTTAGATGATATAAAGAATCTCGGGGTGTCTTCTCTTGGGGGTCATGAGATGTGCCAGCACTTTACAAACACCACCCAGCTCCTCTTCCTCACAATCATCAGGAGCGATGGCGAAGGGGCTGCTACAGAGCTGGAGATGTTGAGTAGTCAGGCAACTCTTCAAAAGAGAGCATGTTTAAATAAGGCAGAAGCAGGACCAAGACAAGACGCACTTTGATTTGCCAAGTCAGCCTCTCATCCACATGCTGGCATCCCAAACTTCACAAGGCCAGAATGGAGATCTCATTAAATCTTCCCTTCAAAAACCTTCATCCACCAGTCTCACCATCACAATAAATAGAAGACAAAGGTCTTGTGTTTTGTTTTGTTGTTTGTTTGTTTGATTGGTCTTTCAAGACAGGGCTTCCTGGCTGTCCAGGAACTCACTTTGTAGACCAGGCTGACCTAAAACTCACAGAGATCCGCCTGCCTCTGCCTCCCAAGTGCTAGGATTAAAGGTGTACACCACCACTACTGGCTAACAAAAGGTTTTCTAAGTTACCCTCCATCCCCACATTTGCTCGTTCTCCCATTCCCCACCACCACTCTGATCCTCCTGCAAATCCACAGCCAGTGTCCATACAGATCTGATGACATCTCCTTCTCCTGCCTCTGTCATTTTGTCACCCCCATGGCCATCCATGGGCTTCCTCGCTGGACCCCAGGCCTCCCTGACACTCCTTTCCCATAATTCCCCACACAGCAGCCATTTGACATCAGTTTCCAGCTTCAAACCCTCAAATTACCACTGCCTGTCCCTGCGCAGTCCAGAGAAGTCAAGCCATTTGTTTGATAACGTGGACATCGATCCCACGACTCCCATCTTATAGTATGAGATTGGGGAACTACATTTCCAAATATACGCCAGAATTCCCCATACTCATCCTAACCTGTCACCCTCAGCTCCCTGAAGACAAGAGATGACACAGCCAAGAAGGGGAAGAAAGCAAGTCAGTCTCTAGCCAGCGGGTGCGTGGATAGGGAACCTAGCAGCCCTGGCCAGGTTATATGTTAGTCTAGGACCTAGGTCACCCAAGTCCTCCGGAGCAGCACAGGGCATGGCTACCTCAGCCTCCACTCCAAGTCCCACCCCAACCACACTCTGATAGCTTTAGGCTAAGTAGAAATTAAGCAGAGCTCCTTTCGCTTATGTTCTAGAAATGCCAACCTGTGGTATGGCCTTTGGCGAGCAGGTGGGCCTTGGGAACCCTGGCACAGAGCCAAGAAGCCTTCTCAGAGAAGCACATTGGTGAGATCTGTCTGGTCCCAGGCCAGGATCCCACCTCAGATCCAGGCTAGGCAGGAAAGGTCTGGTCCCTGACTCTGTCACCTGTCCTCCCACACCCCTTCCCCCAACACATGCACGCACACACACACACACACACACACACGCACGCGCGCGCACACACAGACGCGCGCGCGCGCACACACACACCCCACACTCAAAACACAAATCTGTCACTGGCTTCTGCCCCTCCTTCCCCTGAGTGACAGGAGGCCTCTATGCCTGTGGTAGGCAAACACCCTCTCAGGGCTCCCTGCCAAATGGGGTTCTAGCTGGTTCTACCCACAGCCCCTCCAGCAGCAGGGTCTGGACAGGAACCCTTCACAGTCTCCAACACTCACCACAAAGGTCTTTAAGAATTCCATCATTTTTCTCTGTGCCTGGCTCTGGGAGGCAGGAGGAACCCCTCTGCTTTAGAAGCACTGCCGAGGCTGTTGCTGCTGTTGCTGCCACCAAGGTGGCGGCAGCTGCTGACGTTGAACAACTTCCTTAAGATCAAACAAGGAACTGCAGGATTTGGGTGTCCGCCCGCCCAGAGCTGTTAGTCCACATTGACTAGAGCCATGACCTTTGACCCTTCCGCTGCCAGGACTGCTTCTCTGTTTGGCAGAGTCACTACACACATGTATGTCATAGGACAAGGCGTCCCTCCCAGGCAGCGCCACACCAGAGGTTTATGAGAGGAGCCTACCTGTGCCCAGGGAAGCCAAGGGTGAGAAGCAGGCTCCCCTTCCACTCCTGCCTTGAGAACGGACCAGAGCAAGGGAGGCCAGTGGCCTCACTGGTACTGAAGACTAGTGTTATCAGGCATTGTAGGACTCGAGACAGGCCCCTCACGACCCCACCTGTGAGCTAAGAAGCTCTAAGTGTAAGGAAAACGAAAACAAAGTAAACAACAGCAGATCCCTACAATCCCTGTGGACCACAGAGTCTAAAACACCCATGCTCAAAGTAAGAGACACAGCTAAAAGAGTCAGCAGCAGTTGTTTGGAGGTGGGGGATTCGTGGGAAGGGGTGTAGAGGCCTGGAGAGCTATTTTCCACCGGGAACAGCCTGGATTCCTCTCTAATGTTAGGTGTATTATTCTGGGTTTTTAAAAAAATAATTCTTAATGCTCTTTTAAAACAGATAGCAGTTATTTTATCCCACAACCTCCTCCCCAAAGAAAATTTTAAAATAGGCTGGGCGGTGGTAGCGCACATTTTTAATCCCAGCACTCAGGAGGCAGAGGCAGGCGGATCTCTGTGAGTTCAAGGCCAGTATGGTCTACAAGAGCTAGTTCCAGGACAGGCTCCAAAGCTACAGAGAAATCCTGTCTCAAAACCAAAAAGAAAAAAAAGAAAATTTTAAAATAAATATGGCAAAAGGCCTGATGAGGCTTGCACCACATTTAAAGCTCAGAGCCAGTGGTGCCCAAGTTCTGAGCTGGGAGAAACCAAATGGGGGAGGGGCATCAGATCCTGGATCTTGGGGTCTCTTTCCCAGCATAAGCATGTCAGACTCCACACCTATCCAGCACCCTCGCCAGGATCAGCTCTGCAAGGAACACAGTTAAGGCATGAACTATTCAATCCCACAAAAGAAGGTTGCAGTGCACCAGGGACAGCCGTGGTTTTAGTGTGTGACAGACATGCTTCTCCTGCTAGTGAGTTGTGGGGCTAATTATTCAGCCTTGGCGTCTCAGTTTCCAGATCTATAAAACGAAGAAATACAGCCAATTTGCACAGTGTAAGTACTAAGTCCACAACAGGGCAAAGCGTGAAAAACCCTTCATAATGAAGAACCCTTCATAGATGCCTACATGATGATCAGCCATCCTGCCCCCAAGCTCCACAAACTCCAGTTCCCAAGACACATGAGAAGCAGCCCACCCAGAAGGCTGTCCTTGTCTCTGCCCCCACTGGCTGCCACCTCCTCTCTCCATGCCAGCCTGGCCTGTGTCTGCTCAAGGAACCCCCAGAGTACACCATGGAAGAAAGAAAGGTTAGAAGATGTGCTCAGGTGCTGGGGGAAGGCATGGCTCCAAGAGGCCTTGGCGCAGGTCCGTCTCTGAGGTTAAAATAACACTGGAGGTCAGAATGGGTGGGAAAGAGAGAGGCAGAGGGCTACTTGGAACCTGGGTCACCTCACTTGCAGGAGCCATGTGGGAAAGGGAACTAGAGCTCTGGAGAAGGCTGGAAATGTCCGTTCCAAATCTTGAAATGCTGATGTTACCGACAGTGTTAGAGAAGCCATGAGGTGATGCTCATTGGGCTTCTCTGCCCCTGCTGAACCCAAGGACTCAGTGTGGGACTCCTGTGTACTCAAATCATCCCCGGCTCCTCCTGCACCTGCTTCTGGCTTCTCCCTATTTATGTCTAGGGTCCCATGAATCATTCTGTAGAGTCCCCACACCACCATGCCATTCCTGCAGTCCCAGGAGCATAGTAGGCTCTGGCTAGCATGACACACGCGACACAGGATGCCTCTGCTGCCCTATGTGTATGGTCCAAACTCCTTCTGCAGTAAAGGAATGCATCAATAGGAAGTGGAGGGCAGGAAAGAGAGGCCTAACTTACTGATCTCTGGGCCAAGCACCACTAAGGATGGGGACTCCAGGAAGATCATCCTGAGTCCCTCTCTTCCTACTCAGCCCACTTCACCCAGGCCCAGGATCTACCTCTTCCCCCTCATGATCCAGCTGAGGAAAAGTGCAACTAAAGCTCAGAGAGGTTATGTGGCCTGTTGAAGGAGCCAGGTGAGTGTTCTAAGCAAAAGAGGGGGGTGAGGTGAGGAGGATGGCAAGGAAGGGAAGGCAAAGGTAGAGGAGAAACTGAAAGTACTTGGGTTTAACTCTGAGGTCAGGAAGGACTCTCTTAGCTCGCCAGGGAGGCCTTCAGCCCCAGCAGTGTCATGAGCAGAGGCAGCCCTGTGGCCGCACTCTGAAGCTGTTCCAGGGCCCAGGAGCCTCAGGACTTCCAAACAGAAGAACAAAGGACAGAGGCCAGGGAGACAAGCAGCCATTCCTGTGATGCAAAAGTAGTCACTGTCCACAGACGTGGAGGGTGCAGAGAGTAATACTCATTCAAATTTCTCCTTGGTTTAACGAGACTCTCATCTCTGAGCCAGACCCCCATTGCCCACCTACGCCCACTTTCTTCCAAACCAGAAGCCCTGTCACTCAGGACACGGCATGGTAATGATGTGATTAAAAAAAAAAAAAAAAACCCGGCAATTTGAGGCCCCCAATCAGTCAGACTTCCTTTCTGGCCTCAATTTTTCCCTAGCAGCTGTGGTCCAGGAAAAAGACCCGCTGACAGTCAGAGAGACTAGCATCCAAACCACAGTCAGCCATCAGCCAGTCCTGCGACTTCCAGTCTCATTTTCCTGGTTTAAAAAATGGAATAATGATCCTACTCCACACCCTGGGTGTCCCCCAGGAGGAACTGAGACAGCAAGCGCAGACTTGTCTGCCACACACAGCAGGCTAAACACCGTGGATAAACACTGTTGACTTACGGAATTTACTCTGGGGAGGGGTGCTGACATTAACTGTGGTCTCACCACATGTGCCAGGCCCCGACTAAATACTTCACACATGTCCACCTACCTAAGTCTCAGCACCACCAGGGCCACAGGCATGCTGGTCCTGCCCACTCTACCCACTCTACAGATGAAGAAACTGAGGCTGAGAGGTGAATAACTTGGTCAATAGTCAGCACTGCAAACCACGACCACTTTTCATGACCAGGGTTCAAGTTTTATATCCGCACACTAATGTGGCTTGGGACAGTGAAAATCTTGGTAAGGTCCAAATCCCACTTGACCTCCTGAAAGTCTATCTGTGTGTGTGTGTGTGTGTGTGTGTGTGTGTGTGTGTGTGTGTGTGTCTGTCTGTCTGTCTGTCTGTCTCTCTTTGCCTCCCTCCCTCCCTTCTTCTCTCTCTGTCTCTCTCTCTCTGACTCTGTCTCTGTCTCTCTGTCTCTGTCTCTGTCTCTGTCTCTCTCTCTCTCTCTCTCTCTCTCTCTGGTGCTAATGATGGAATTCAAGTCCCGCACATGCTAAGCACACACTCTATCCCTGGGCTGCCCCCCACAGCCCCTCAAACCACTGGGGAGCTCACAACCTAAGTCCCCACAGCACTAGACTTGGTTTATGTCGGTATCCAAATACAGTTTAATTCCTCCCGACTGGAAAACCCTGGTGGGCAGAAGCTGTGTCTACACACAGCAGACTTCCTCACATCTACAGCAGCGCCCATCGAAAGATACCACATTATCGTGTGCACCACTAACAGACCAGAAACACTGGCAACTGCAAACCCTGCAACACTATTGCTCTTGTGATGTCCCTGATTTCAGAGTACTTAAACCAAAGGGAAAGTCTGTCTCTGAAGCGAGGCCTCCAGCAGCAGAGGCTCAGTGAGTATTTGTACACAGTGATTTCTTTCTTGGGATTGGAGAAAAAAAACCATGAAGCTTAAAATCAGGCTTGTGCCCTTACTGGCTGGCTAAAGGAAATGCTTCATTTATTTCTCCAGGCCTCAATTTTCTCCCATCTGTAAAATGGGAAAATAACGGGTTCTCTTGCAGAGCAGCTGTGAGAATCGCAAGAGTTTAGGAAAGTGGCTTGCAAACCATGAAGCACAGCACCAAACTGAAATCCGACCAGTATAAAACCAAAGATGGATGGGGGCGCAGCTAGGTGAGGATGTGGACTGAGTGTGTGCCCCAGGTCTGAGTGTAGGAAGTTGAGCCCCACTGTGCAGTCCTGAAGGGCAGAAGGTTAATCGATGAAGTCATTGATTAAATTAATGAAGTCAAGTTAAGAGTCTGGAAACTGATCAGGATGGGACTAGACCATCAGGGTGGAGCCCCATTACTCTGTAAAAGAGGGTCCAGCAGAGAGATGCACATGCTCCCTGCCATCAACACCATCACCAGATACCAGCCTTCCACTTTGAAGCCCCAGAATCAGGAGCCAAAATCAACCTCTTTTCTTTATAAAGCTGTGTGGTCTCAGAAATTTTGCTACAGTATTAAACACACACACACACACACACACACACCTATCACAGCAGCTGCATAGATGGCTCACTAGCTAAGAACATGCTATTCAGTTCTCAAAAGCGGACCAGAGTTCAGTTCCCGGCACCCATGTGTTGCAGCTCACAACCACCTTGAACTCTAGTTCCTGGGGAATCTGATGCCTCCGGACTCCACGGGCACCCGCATTCATCTGCACATACCCACACAGAGACACACACATAATGTAGCCAAAAACCAGAAAAATAAATCTCAAAAAAGAAGCACGTCCACAGTCTCCATCAGTGGTTATCAAGAGAGGCCACAGGCCTTCAAAGGGTGCCATATGAACAACCCCACTTTCCAGGATGCAGCTGAGCTCTAGCTGCCAAGCCGCCCAGTGCTGGCTGAGGCGCAGGCATTGGCACTGTGGAGAGGCCCCTGGCCATGACGTCCTCTGGCAGAGTTCTTGGTCTTGACCCAGTGTGTGGCCTGAAATTTCCAGTTTTCCCCACAATGTGGGACTCGGCTTCAACAACCTTGTCAAGGGGGGGAGGAAAAAGGGGGACTAAAAAAACAGCTGTGTGAATCCCTTCGGGTCACTGGAGACAAACCTTCCTGGACTGTGTTGGGGACTTTTGGGTTCAGCAGACAGGGAGGTAAAGAGGGACAGGTGCAGTTTTGACCTCATACAGGCTACAGGGTCACATGAGACTTCCTGCTGGAAGAAAGGAGAAAAGGAACAGACCCCAAAGCTGAAAAGGTGGAGCCTCTGGCCTCCCAGGAAAGCCTCCTTGGCCCTGGTAGACATACAAGGCTTGGGCTGCCTCCTGGCCAGCCTGGTGGGGAGTCCAGTCATGTGGACTCCTGGCTTCACAGTCTCCTGCATATCACTACACTTCCTTCCCCCATCCCTTTGCTGTCCCTGCCCCCTGCTCATTTGCTTGCTGGCACTTGGGACTCTGAACGAGGAATCAGCCACCAAAAGACTTTCTGCCTGCCAACTATTCCCTCCCCCTTTTCAGGCAAGTTTAGGACCATAGGTGCTAGCCATTCCCATCCACACCAGCCTCCTCCTCTCTAGTACTAGCCTGGAGTTGTGCACAGAAAGAAATGAGGTGAAGGCACCTGGGTATGGTCACCCAGACAGAACTCATGGCCAGATGTGGCACCTGTACCTGGCCCACGTCTCCTACGTTCCTCTCACTATCTAGCTATCCCTGCCTGAGTAACCTTCCACCTCCCTACCCCTGAAGAAAGAGTCTCCCTGGGGAATTATAAATTTGGCTACCCCCCAGGGAGGGTTTCTGAGTCCTGCCAGTAACATGTCTGTGAACCCCAGCTCAGCACACTGGTCCCCAACATGCAGAGCCATCTAGCCCACCACCTGACTCATTACCAGAGCTGCTTAGAGATGATCAAGTCAACAGAGTCCAAGCTCACACTGTTCAAATGTTCATAGCTGAATTCCCAGACTACCACCCACTCTCCCTGGTTTTTGCTCTCTCTGTGCCTCAGTTCCCATTCTCCTCCAGAGGAGGCTGCTGTTGTCCCCTGAGCAATCATTAGGGGCACTGTTTCTAGCAGCAAGCCAGTACTTACTGGCCCAGTGCCACTCGGCCTTGGAGACCTGCAGTTGCCCAGCCTCTGCTTCAAGGTGAAGCACCTACCCAGGCCAGCACTGTCACTCAGCGGTGAGCACAGGCTAAAGGGCAGTTATTGCAGAACTGCAGTAGTCTGGGCTCTTCCTCTGAACACCTTCTTCTGAGATTTACTGCAGCTTGTCTCTCACCAAGCACACAGTAGGTGTGCAGCAAATGTGCTGGGCTAAACACTGAGTCAACTGCTTTTGGTACCATTAGGTTTAGCTTGGTTTAGCAATGGTTCTTAACCTATGCGTCATGACCCCTTTGGGGAGTCACATATCAGACACCCTGCATATCAGATATTTACATTGTGATTCCTAATAGAAGCAAATTACACGTATGAAGTGGCAATGAAATGGTTTTATGTTTAAGGGTCACCAGAACATGAGGAACTGTATTAAAGGGTCCCAGCATTAGGAAGCTTGAGAAACACTGGCTGAGACCTAAGAGAGAGACCCAAAAAAAAAAAAAAAAAGCTCATGAGAAATGGGGTGGGGAGACACGTGATTCTTCTGATACACCCAGGAGATGTCATCTCAGTCAAGCCCATCAGGCCTGGCCACTTTTAAAAGATCCCCCAACCTTCCCTCCCCAGAGAGCCATGGCAGAGGAAGACTGGGGGCTTCAGCCTTCCCATCAGCTGGGATCATCACTTCAGGTTAACATGCAGGAAGGGAGAATATCTGCAAATTGCATGTTCCTTTCTTTTCTCATCTTCTAGTTAATGATTACCTAAATAAGTACTTCAGTCCCCAAGCTCCAGCAACCTAATTATACATGTACAAAACATGGAGGCTTCAACGCTAGACAGCTCTCCTCTCCACAAACCATATGTCAAATAACACGATTGCCTGCCCTGCTTTGCCAGCTGGGATGATAAACGGAGTGCAGGGGCAAATGAAGACCCTAACTAGGTTTACGGGAGGAATAGTGGGCTGCCTATCCCAGGCTCAGTTGTCCTGCTTGGGGAAATCATTCAGTTGCAAATGCATTCAGAATGCAGACTTCCATAATATCCACCCCAAGGCACCCCCAAACACTGGGGTGGCATAACAGAGTGCTACCCAAAACATTTGCATTCAAGTCCACCCCCACCACACACACACACACACACACACACACACACACACACACACTAAACACTCACTCATCGCAAACACACGCCCAGTCCCTGTGAGGTTTATGAGCCCCAAAGACGAGAAAGAAGGGACCAGCTGCACATGCTTGTAAACAGTTATCATGTGCCGTCGGTTCCAATGTGTCTCCCCAGTTGACCCGGGCTCAGGATCACAGGCAACAGAAGAGGGGCTCAGAGTGAAGGAGCATCAAGGGAGTCCCTTACCTTTTTGCCCAATGCCTTGCTGGCCAAAGTGATGAGCGTATCCAGGGCATGTATCAAAAGTGGTGAGGAGCCTGGTCCCCAAGGGCTCAAGCCACCTTGTTGACCCGGGACTCAAAGCTGAAAGCAGGGCAAGACTGAAACAGCAAACCAACCAGCAAAGCAAAGAAGGTGGGGCTCACCCTTGCCCTGACAGAGGAAGCTGCTTTAGCCTGGCCTCAGGTATAGTCTAAAACTGCAGACACTCCTGAGTAGTGAGTCTGGAGGTGGGCATCAAGGGTCTACCCAGCCGTCACAGTGCACCATCAGTGAGCTCACAACCTCCCCCCCAGCCACAGGCTACCATGTGTCATTGATGGTGCTGGCCACGAGGCTGGGGAGGGTCTAGGGAGCTCCAGGAAGAAGCAGCCCACAGCCAGGGGTCAGAGGAGTGCCAGATTACCTCCAAGCCACTCAGTGGGTGAGGCCAGACAGAGGATTGCCCAGCACCCGATAAGCAGATCCATCCAACAGTTCTGGTTTTGCACAATCCTAGGCAGACCTCCAGGTCCTTTCAGCTCCCTAAGGAGCAGGTCCCCTGGGTCAAGGCACAGACCTAACTCCACTAATTGTTTTTGTTTGCTCTTTTGGTTTTGGTTTTTAAACAGTCTCACTCTGGAGCCCAGGCTGGCCTTGAACTTCCAATCCTTCTAACTCAATCTCCCAAGTGCAAGTGCATGGATTACAGGTATATACCACTATCCTGGGCCATTTTCATTTAATCAAGGGGTCCCTTGACAAGTGGTACCCTGTGAGTAAGTAATCTGAAGGGACCACCAGGAACATGAACATCATGACTTGCTCTCCCAGGCCTGAAGAACACGATGTGGCTGCTGTGGTGGCGGCAGGGAGGAATACAGATGAGCTTAGCAGGCACAAGGTGGAATCTACAGAGCGCCACCTCCTGGAGCTGGCAGGCAGCATGGGTCAGCCACCTCTAGACAACAGATCCCCTGGGTGGGGAGGGAGCCCTTTGTCTTCAGCGGGCAGAGCAGGCACCAGAACGCAGCACTTGAGAGACACTCCTCCTTCTAGAGTGGGTAGAGTCTCAGGCCTGACCACCTTCTCTGTGGAATTTCACACACCCCACACCTTATGTGAGACTCTTCCTCTCTTCTTTGGCCAATCCATCCAGCTTCCTCCCTCTGCTTCACCTACCCCCAGCCCACCAGCCCACTCCATTGTCTTGATCTCTCTAACTCAACCACCTTCCACTCATTCTTGTCACCTCCGCTGACTGCTCGGATCCAAGGCCCTCCCTCGATTCTAGCAATAGTGTCTCTCACTAAGCCCCCTCCTCCAATGCCTGCTGATCAATAATCTGTTTCCTACACAGCCGCCATATGTAAATCACATCTCTCTGTTGATTAAAATCAAACCCCTGAGCCAGCAGGTAAAGACTCCTGTGACAAAGCCTGACCACCTAAGTTCCATCCCTAGACCCCATGTGATGGAAGGAGAGAACCAGTTCCCAAAAGCCAGGCCCTAACCACACCACACACACACACACACACACACACACACACACACACGCACAAGCACACACGCACACACACACACACACTCAAACATACATAACCAAAATATAATATTTAAAAATCCAAACCCACTCTTAGGCCCCACATGTAGATGTGTTCCGCCTCCAACATCCTCCCTCACTCATGCCCCTACAGCCACACGTAGTTCCTTCTGTTCCCTGGATGCAGGCTCCTACCTGCCCATCTAACTTTTCATTTGTTATATCCAGAGTCCAGACTCCAGAGTCCCTTTCTGCCCTTCACAAAGCCCTTCCTTGTCACCTGCAACCTCCCTCTAGGCTCTTCCTAAGCCTATGGGAAGACATTTGTCTTTCCCATTTCTTGTGATTGTATTTTTGTCAACTTGACACAAAGGAAACCTCAGTTGAGACAATGCCGCGCGTGCACACAACACACACACACACACACACACACACACCCCAGAATGAGTCTTGGGCAGGCCTGTCATGCATTTCCTTGATTGAATTGATGATTGATGTGGTAGGACCCAATTCACTAAGTGGTGTCGCCCTTGGGCCGGTGGCCCTGGGTGCTATAAGAAAGCAGACTGAGCAAGCTATAAGAAGCAGGCCAGTAAACAGCACCCCTCCATGGCCTCAGTTCCTGCCTCCAGGTTTCTGCCCTATGTGAGTTCCTGCCCTGATTTCCTTCAGTGATAGCCCGTTGCCTGGGAAGTATGAGATGAAATAAGCTCTTTCCTCCCCAGGTTGCTTTTGGTCACAGTATCTCATCACAACCCTGAGGTGCCACCTTGAAGTCATAACACTGAAATACAATGCATGTCCCTCCCTTGGAGCACCCATTAGAAGCTGCAGTCAGGTGTCGGGTTTCTGTTCAGGGTCTCTCTGTCCAGAAGGCAGGCACATGAGATCAAAAACTATATCTGCTGTTTCCTGCTGTGTGTATCCCCAGGCCCTCGGTAGAACTCACCCATGAAGAGTGTCTAAAGTGCATGCAGGGCTCCTCCTAACACCCTGCGGTGTGAGGTGCAGAAGCCCCAGTAGAAGAGTGCACAGGAAGCTGGCTAGGGGAGGCAGCATCCCAGCTGTGCCTGGTGAAGGGCCATGGGGTGGGGACAGGATGGGAGACATGCATAAAACCCACACAAGTAAGAAAAGAATCATCAGACTTGGTCTTGTCCCCCAGCGCTGGGGTCACATGATCCCTTCCTTTCAGGAAGGAGCCAGAGGAGTAAGAGCACTCCTTGGATGCCCGAACTATCTGTGTAGCTCTACGGAAGAGGAGTCGGCCTACTGTTCTGCCACACAGATGGAATGGATCTGCTCACTCCCTTGATCCTCTATCAGGACCCCCACTTTGAGGACCCCTTAAACCACCTCAGGGAGAAATGAGGCTGCAGAAGAGCCAGTCACATCACACCTGGAATCCCACCTTCAAACTCTAAGATTCAAGCAACTTATTGAAGAGTCTCCTTTTACAGGAGGTCCCACTGAAACAGTGGTGGACAGCCTTTGTGTGACCTAGAAAAGCGCTCTTCTCTGAGAAGTAGCCTTTCCTCTCAATGGACATCATCCATGACAGGACGTGGCCTTGCTGGGTTTCCTTCCTCACTCATCGCCCTTGCTGGGCTGCCTCAGAGACACCCCCTCAAGGACAGGTCTGCGCCAGCCAGCCCAGGCCTCTCAGGAATCTGTTCAGAGGTATCAGGGTGACAGTCCTCGTGAGTCAAGCACACCCCACCCCCAACCCTGTCCCTCACAACAGCTGACGGCCAATTCCCAGAAGAAACCATCTGGGTCTCAGTACATAGCCCCACCCGCAAGGAGTGGGGAGAATTAGAGATTATCGGTGGGCTGGAAGGCCCTGCTGGAGTGTTTGTCAGGCCACAATATTGAATTTTAAACATGTGTGCCTATTCTCTCTCCCCACTGGAGCCTCCTGTAGCCAGGCAACGCTATCTGACCTGGGGGTCCAGGACGGGGAGTTTTCATACCAGGCAGGTCACCTGGGGTTATCTAAGCACAATGAATTGCCTCCCTCTCCACCCACCCTCAGTCCAGTGACCCCAGGCCCACATGCTCGCCATCACAGATGTCCACTCCACTAACAATGAGATGACAGGGGTCTTGGGGGCAAAACTGTACTGTGTTTAGAACAAGGCAGAAGCAGATTATGCGGATTAGGTGTCATTATCTACCTATGAACAGATTCGCAAATTGAGAGACAGCAGGTTGAATCTGCAGCAAGAAAAAGTCCGGCTAGACCAGGGGAGGGTGACAATGCAAGCGATGACACCTGCAAGAAAAGATCAGACGAAGGCTAAGCATGATGGTGCTTGCCAATCACAGCACGCGGGAAGCTAAGGCAGGAGGGCAGTGAGTTCCAGGCCCACTTAGGCAATAAATAAAGTCCAGGCTGGCCTCCAAAACATGCAAGACATTGTCTCCAAAAAAAAGTAGGGCAGGGATACAGCTCCACTGGATAAATGCTTGGCTAGCATGCCTCACGCCCTGGGTTTAACACCCAGGATCTCCAGCACCACCTAAAACTAGGCACGGCAGTGCCTATCTGCAGTCCTAGCACTTGGGAGACAAGCTGGAGGCCAGGCTAGACTACATGAGACTAGTGAATGCCTTTAATCCTAGCAATTGGGAGACAGCAGCAGGCAGATCTGTAAGTTCAAGGTCAGCCTGGTCTACATAGTGATTTCCAGGCTATCCAGGGCTACACAGTAAAAGCCTGTCTCAAAAAAAATATATATATATATATATATAAACAAATAAAAAACTGGACAAGACTGTTAGAGCTAAGTAAATAAAGTATTCTCTTTCATTCTCTCTCTCTCTCTCCCCCCTCCCCCTCTCTCTATGTGGGACCTGCAAGTTTGCTAACTAAAGACTACAGAACGGTCATGAGGCTGAAAAATAACTCAGTTATTTTTCCTTTTCCTGAGGACTTGGGTTCAATTCCCAGCATCCACATAGTGGTTCATGACCATCTAGAGCTCAGGTTCCAGGGGATCCAGACAATGCCCTCTTCTGACTTCTTCAAACTCCAAGAAGGCACCTAGTACGTGGGCATATGTGTAGGCAAACACTTACATATATAAATTAAAATAAATCTTCAAAAATTATTTTTAAATAAAGGTCGTACCTCACTCTAAACTGAAAACAGGTGTATTATGTGGCTTTCTTTTCTCTGTACAAAAATGCATAGAACATCCAACAACCCTCCAACCTCAAGGCTGTACGATCAGGGTAAGGCCTGTGAGATCTCACCAGTTACAGGTTCACAAAACAGTGAAACCTGGATGGAAGAACCTCAGTCACAGGTCACAGAATCTTTCGGAGACTAAGCTGGTGTGTTCCCTGTCTTACAGGGAAGGCCTGAAAATAGCCAGGTCCCTATCACTTAACTTTAAGGATGACACAAGTGCCCCCAAAGAGATGTCCTCATCCTGATCCCCAGACCTGTAGGTGTATGGCCTTACCCAGCCATGAGTGTTACAGATAGAATCAAGGCTGCCTGTGGCTGATCCTGATACGGGACAAGAATCAAGATGACCCAGGTGGGCCCAACATCATCATGGGCAGAGGAAACCAACAGGGTGACAACACGGAAAGGAACTAGTCTAGAGTCACTGGCTTTGAAGACTAAAAGGCATGAGACCAGATGCTAAGGCCACAAGGCTAAGAAATAGGTTCTCCCAGAACCCCCGGAGCTAGGAAATGGATCCTCTCACAACCATCAGAGAAAACGCAACCTCTGGTACCCAAGGAGACGCATTTCAGAAACAGGAGGTGATGAATCTGCAGTCTTCAGACCCTAAGTCTGTGACCACTTGTTACAGCAGCCAAAAGAAACGGATAGAGACCTAGAAGTCTCAAGACCAGTCTGCCTCTGTGGAGGGGGAGCTGAGACATTCTGGAAATGTCTCTGGTAACCATTCACCGCTCCTCAAAACTGAAATGCCAGGCCAAACATGGTGGCACACACCTGTAACCACAACACTCAGACACGAGAGATAGAAAAATCATGAGTTCAAGGTCATCCTCAAGCACATAGCAAACTTAAGGCCAATCTGGGTGTGATGGCTATTCTTGGTTGTCAACGTGACTACATCTGGAATCAACTAAAACCCAAG
>JAQHUG010000288.1:890317-917705 GCA_028555095.1 Dicrostonyx torquatus
GGTTGGGCATCTCTTGGGTATATTCCCAAGAGTGGTATTGCTGGGTCCTGAGGTAGGTTGATTCTCAGTTTCCTTTTGTGTACAACCCCATTCTAATATGGATCAATCAAGAGACTTCATCCACCATTTATAGGTGAGTATTTGTTGAGCATCTCCTGTGGGCTCCCTGAATACTGGGTTCTATGGCAACCAGTATGGGCATACAGCCTCGTCCCTGACCATGCAAGCTGTAGGGCCAGGTCCTCCCAAACCTGCCACATTCTGCTTGTTCCTTTGTAGGCAAATAAATACAAGTCACATTTGGTCTCCAGCTACAGAGTGGAACAAATGGAATCAGTGTCTTATAAAAGGGCTTGAGGGAACTATGCAGACAAATACAGTCACACACTAAAGGAACACATGTGAGGCCAACAACAAGGTGACATTGTGGAAGCAGAAAGCAAGCCTTCACCAGACACCAAGCCTACTAGCATCTTGAGTTTGGATTTCCCATCCTCCAGCACAGCGAGAAACAAATTCTAATGTTTATAAACCACACAGTCTAAGACAAAGAAGCCCAATGTGACTGAAACAGCTCTCAAGATGCAATCACCACCCTGAATTACCTACCCAGAGGGGTTTAAACCAGATGACAAATATCCACACATACAAAGTAGAGACACCCAGGGAGACAAGATGCCACAGGACCATGGAGGAAGAGGGAGGCAAACAGTAACGTCAGAGCTACCACAAGCCAGAAGAACAAGCAAGGTTTCTCCCCCAGACTTTGGTGGGAGCAAAGCTCTGCTGACACCCTGATTTCAGACGTCTGGCCTCAAGAGTCGTGAGAGAATATGTTGCTGTTATTTTAAGCCACCCACCAAGTTTGTGGTAATTGTTAGAGGCTCTAGAAATAAACAGATACCCCAGCACCCAAAACTCCACACTCAGCCTGGAGCAGAGAGCCTGCAGGAGGTCAGAGCCAGAGTGGTGAGAGACAACAGGAAGGAGACACGTGGGATCTAGCTATTGGTGCTCGGAACTGCACCAGTGGCAACGCTTCAAGAAGACGTCACCACCCACTGGTTCTCAAGCCCCAGATACTAGACTTGAGGAAATGGAAACACTTGTGCAAAGGGTAGGAGTAGGCTAGGGACAGAATATGGTAGCACCTGCTGCCAAGTGGTCTCAGGGTAGCATGTACGGTAGTTAAAAGAAAAACCATGGGTTTGTCGTGAAAGTCACCCTACAGATGTTTGAGTCACTAACCATGACAACAACTGCTAGTTTCTATGGAAACTGAAATATACTGCCTCTATGGTGTCCAGACCACTACAAAGCCCTTGCCAGCCCATGTCCTCCTTATGCCTCACAGTGACCCAAAGGGCCTATGTCAGAGCTGAGGTTCTCAGAACACTGTAGATCTGCACTGAGAGGCACCATTAGTTATTAAACTCTGGGATCAAAGGGAAATGAGATGACTCAGAAGATAAAGGTGCTTGCTACTAAGCCTGGCAACCTGAGTTTTGATTCCTTGGGCTCATATGATGATGGGAGTAAAGCAACTCCCAAAGGTTGTTCTCCAGTCCCAACAAGCACACCATGACATAGACAACACACACACACACACACACACACACACACACACATACACACACACAAAGTAACTTTGAAAACCAAAGTTCGGGTTCAGGACCAAGACTCTGCACAAAGCCAAGCACTACCTACTGGTCAGAGAACCAGGTGCTAAGTTCTGGGGCAGAATGAGTGGTGAGACCTCCAAATAAGTAGGATGCAGAGCCCAGGAGGCATCCCCACAAGACATCTGACTGTCAAGTATTCCATCGAGTTCTGAGTATGAGAGAGTAAGGCAGACCAGTAACTGAGCCTTGACCCACCTCCTCCAGGCACCCAACGCCCAGAAAACAGATAGCTCGAACAGAGTTCTGCAACCCAGGCTGTACCCAACACAGCCTCCCAGAGCCGTGACGCCCTACCATCAGCCTTCCAACGTTCCCTACAACATCAGCATCTGCCCAGAAATGCAGGCTCATTTCAACATCAGCTGCAGAAAGGGAACCAGGAGGGGGGAAGCTCTCAGTAGGCACCAACAGATCAGAAAACATGCTCCAAGGCCAACCTCAGAACTCCCCCCATAGTCCTGGACAAGGCAAGTCTCGGCACAGTTCCATTCCACAAGCCTCTGTGAGATTGATGACCTTGAAGGTCCTTCCTGTGCCCATAGGAACCACCTGGACTATAACTCCTGTTAAAATCAGATCAGCCTTCCTGAGATTCAACAGTCCAGTCAGAAGCTTACTGAATACCACTCCTCCTAGCCTGCTGGGTAGGATGAGCTGGTTTCTACTTTTATCCTCTTCAACGCATCCCATGGATATTTGTACCTAATGGGTAGGAATTTATGTCTGAGATGGGGCGCCCACAATATCAGGTCCCTCTGGTGTGGATATGTGGTAAAGCGGAGGACTGGAAGTCCTCAGAAGAAACGTGGTAGCAACAGAAGAAATGAGGTGTACATCCTTTCCTAACCCAGCCCTAATAATAATCCTAACCTTAACCCTAGCCATAGCCCTAACCCTAACCCTAACTCTAATCCTAACCTCAACTCTAGCCCGAGCCCAAAGCACTGCTATCTTAGAAACCAAGTGTCACCCTTCAGAAAGAGTTTTTTTTGCAGGAACAATAATGACTTTGAAGCACCACAAGCTACACACATGTGTTCTCAATGATAAGTGCAAAGAATTTCAACCAATGACAAGCTCCAGGCACCCACCATGTGGGAATTCTTGCTGTCCCTACTCTACAAATGAAGGCGGTAAGGCTCAGAAAACTCGCGCAGATAAGAAGCCCCTTCATCTTGAGCAGACAGACTACAAAAACTGTGAAGTTTACCACTTTATAGGTCTGATTACTCTGAAGAAGCCCTTTAGGGACCAGGTCACAGGGATTGGATTGGCATCCATACCAGTTGGGGATCACGGAACCAGTGTGAAAGTGTGGAAATGGGGCTGGGCTGTCAAACCAAAGAAGAGGGGAAAGAGATCCCCAGAGAAACAATTCAGGGAGCCCTGCTGTCCTGACCAACCCACTCAGAGAGGGTACAGGGTCCTGGAGGCCTGGAGACCTTGGCCAAGGCCTGTAACATAGTCTCTGTACTGGCTGGTTTTTATATCAGTTTGATTCTGCAGTCATTCTTAAAGAGAACCTCAGTAGAGAACATGCCCCCACCAGATTGCTTGTTGATAATTGATGTGGAAGGGCCCAGCCCATTGTGAGTGGGGTCACTCCTGGGATGGTGGTCCTGGGTCCTATAAGAAATCAGGCTGAGCAAGTCATAAGGAGCAAGCTAGTAGTAGCATCCTCCATGGCCTGTGCAACAGCTCCTGCCTCCAGGTTCCTGTTCCATTTGAGTTTCTGCCCTGACTGTGATGTGGATCTGTAAGCTGAAGGAAATCCTTTCCTCCCCAAGTTGCTTTCAGTCATGGTATTTTATCACAGCTATAGAAACCCCAAGATAGTCTCCATTAGAGACTTCTAAAAAAGGGTTAGAGCCATCTGTCGAAAGGACAAGGGTTCAAAGATAATGGGAATGGGCAAAGCTTCCACAAGCTAGTGGCTCTGGGTTCCATAAAGAGAAGCAGTGATGATCTGATTCTTGGGGATAAGAACATCACACAAGTTGTCATTGTCATCAGTCACCACCACGACAGCACCTGCTGTGTCATGGATTGCATCACTGCTCAATGAACTGCCAAAACACACCCACTGTTCCTGTGGGTGTCTGTTGTCCCCATGATGGCGGGAAAGAGTTGGAGTCAGGGAGTCTATGCACTTGCTCAGAAGACTCCCTAAGAGTGGTAGTGTGTGGTAGTGGTTAGAACATGGGCTCTGGTGCACACCACAGGCTTGCTACTGAGCAGCTTCAGGATCTTCAACGAACAGCACAACCTCCCGTGACTATGTCAGGCAGAGGTGCCTCAAATGACAGCTCCAAATGACTATGGGGGCTTCCGGCTGAGCTTGGTTGGACAGGACTGTGACGTCATGTGGAAGCTCTCAGGAAAGAGCACCACAATCAGCATGATCAATGACTGATACATACACAGGGAAGACGGTGAGTCATCAGCAGGATCAATGACTGATACAGTCACAGGGAAAAAAGTGAGTCATGAGCTTTCAACTCCTCAGATAGAGGAATGCCATGGCTGGCAGAAACGCTCCATAGTGCACATCTATGGCCAGCAGATATTTTACTAAGGCGTCCAAGTAATTTAACAGGGGAAAGGAGATGATCTTCTCGACAGGTGATGCTGGAACACTGGGATGCCCTAACATCAAGCTACACACAAAGTAAGTAGACATAGATCTCCATTGGGCTCAGCATCATCAGCCATTAGAAAGATACAAATTAAACCATAGTGATCTGCTAATACACACCCACTGAGGAAGCTAAAACACTAAAGATTGGCAATGGTCAATACTGGCAAAAATATAGAGCACCCAGGACCTAATGGCACTGCTGGTGGCATGTACAATGGTGCAACCACTGACAGTCTGTCAGTTTTGTAAGACATTGAGACATTGAGGATTCAGAAGGACACAGCTCAGAGGTAGAACACTTAACTAGCATACACAAATACCACAAGAAAGAAAGAATAATAATAAAATAAAGATAAAGACTCAGGCCAGGCATGGTTGCTCATGCCTGTAATCTCAGCACACAGGAGACTCAGGGAGGCAGATAGTTGTAAAGCTAAGGCCAGACTAGCCTACAGAATGAGACTCAGGTCTCAAAGAAAAACAGCAAAAAGTCCACCTACTCTTTAATGTAATGATTCTATTCCTTGATACTCCAAGAGAAAAGAAAACACAAGTTCAAACAAAATTATACTACAGCAGTCAGAGTTTTTGACTTTTAGTATAGGCCAAATCAAAAACAATTCAACTGCCCCTCAAGTGGAACACAAACAAACCAATTGTGTCTTCATATGACAGAGTATTGCATCATCATCATCATCATAATTAATAATGGGCTAGGGGCTGGCATGGGGACAAAGTTGAGAGATGACTGGCCATGGGTCAGTGTGACAAGTCAAGGAAGGAGACAGTAGTGAGCTCAGAAGAAGGTGAGCTGGAGCCTCAGCCCAAAGGGATGCCAAAAATGTCCTCTAATGTCCACTTCCTTTACACAGCTGCCTCACCTACCATTGAGGGAGAGTGGGAGGAAGGATTAGTGGCTCTGGGAACAAAGCCTGAAGGAGCAACATAGGAGCAGACTGTTGGCACCTCTCTCAGGGGAACCTCCAGCCTCCACCACCTTATTCTCCAAAGGAGAACATCTGACCCGGAATGCCTCAGGCTTGCATGAGGACAACTTGAGAAGCTAAACAAGGGTCCCAGGCCAGCTGAACAGCCTATTTGGGACTCCAAGCACAACCCTGCCAGTTCAGGACACAGTCAGCTCAAGCCCTGGAGAAATCAATGTCTAGGAGATGCTTCTAGGGCATTCCCAGTGCCTAGCACATTCTTCAAGAGAACCTGAAGGTCAGCCCTAATTCCTTCCCCTCCTCAGTGCAGCAAGATCTGGTCTACAGTCCCAAGGGGCCGCCTAACCATGCCTCCCAGGGTCTTCATCTCCTTCATCTCCAGCTCTTCCTCTCTTCCTCACTGAGAATCTACTTTTTATCTGTGGGCTTCTCACAAGGTGAGCCATATGGCTTCTTTCTGCTAAGTTAAGGTCCCCTGTGGAGGCTCTTTGAGGGTCAAGGACCAATGCTTCTGGGTGGTCCCAGGGGGGCCAGTAGAAAGCCAGACATACTGTGGGGTCTGCTAAATGCCTACCGGTCCTTTTGGATGTGGAAACCAAATTCACGAAGAATAAAGCTCTGGCAGCAATCTACTGCACACTCAGGCAGCCAGTCCCCAGCCCCACTCCTAGCCTACACTGCCCATTCTCAGCTTGGGCTCTGGCTGGGAACTGGGCTCCTGTTTCAGCCCATCTGCTCAGCTTTTTCTCAGCTTCATACTGGGGGTAGGAAATTCCCTAGGAAAACAAGCTGCACGGAGAGAGAGGAGGACCAGTCTGAGACTCCACCTATCCAAAAAGGAAATGGATCATCATCAATCCCTGACCCAAACCAATCAACCAAAGGAGTATTCTGCACCTGCGTCACGCTACCAAGGGAACCAGGTGAGCCCTTCTCTTGCTTGGGTGGCAGAAAACTGAATCAAGGGACTAGGGAGATGGTTCACTCAGTAAAGTACTTGCCATGTAAGCATCAGGACTTAAGTTCAATCCCCAGAACCCATTTTAAAAAGCCAGGCGTGGGGCCAACAGATGTAGCTCAGCAAGTAAAGTAAAAGGCACTTGCTGCCAAACCTGACAACGTGGACTCTCGGATCCATATGGTGGAATGAGAGACAATTTCTACTAGTGGTTCTCTGACCCCCATACTTGAGATGTGGCATATATGTACACAAACACACACACGAGAGAGAGAGAGAGAGAGAGAGAGAGAGAGAGAGAGAGAGAGAGAGAGAGGGAGAGAGAGAGAAACAAATAAAGTTAAAGCCAACTGTGGCAGTGGGTACTTTTAATCTTAACTCTACAGAGGCAGAAACAAGCTAGTGGGCTAACTGGATAGATAAAACATCCTGGGGTTCGATGGCTGGCCAACTTGGCTTACTTAGCAAGCTCTCAGCCAGTGAGAGATACTGTCTCAAAAAATAACATGAGCCAGGTGGTAATGGCACACACCTTTAATTCCAGCACTTGGGAGGCAGAGGCAGGCAGATTTCTGTGAGTTCAAGGCCAGCCTAGTCTACAGAGTGAGTTACAGGACAAGGCGCCAAAGCTACAGAGAAACCCTGTCTCAAACAAACAAACAAATAAATAACATGAAAGTAAGAACGGACTTTCTGTAAAGAACACAGGTTCAATGGACATGCAAGGGTGAAAGTAAGAAAAGATAATGGGGAGTGGGCATCATCAAATATAGTGTGTCTCTCTCTGTGTGTGTGCATGTGTGTGTGTCTGTGCGTCGTTTTCAAAGAACAAAAAGATCAAAATAAAAGTATGATTGTTTGATGCCACCCTGGAAAACAGAAACAAAAACAGGGAAGCATAAAAAGATATCCTAGCTATAAGACAGAGACTTGAGAGATGGTTCAGTGGTTAAGATTGCTCTTCCAAAAGACCTGGGTTCAATTCCCAACACCCACATGACAGGTCACAACCATCTGTACCTCCATTTCCAAGGGGGTCAGACACCCTCTTCTGCCCTCCACAGGCACTACATACACAATGCTCACAGATCTACATGAGGGTAAAATACCTATGCACATTTGCAAATAAACAAATAAACAAAGGCCCAGAGCACACTCCTTCAACCTAAAGGTTTCATGACAACTCAGCCACTCTAAACCAGGGGTCAAGGGCCCCAAAGACCAAGAAAGGGTCCCTCCAGGAGCTCAACGCCAGGCAGGATGAACAAATCAGCAAAGAGAGCAGCACTGATGCTGCTCCAATCTGTGCTGAACCATCTGTGCTGAACCAATCAGTGTGCTGTGAGCACTATGGCTTTAAATCCCAGGAAAGCAGTTAGCTTCATACAATGGGAATATTTCCTAGCCGGAGAGTCAAACCGTAGCCACAGAAAAAATATGACAGAAACAAAGAGACCAGATACAACAAGCTCCAACCCCAGCTACATACAAGATCCCCACCCAGAATCTTTTTTTTTTCTTTTTTCTTTTTTCTTTTTTGGTGGATTTTCAAGACAGGGTTTCTCTGTAGTTCTTGGTGCCTGTCCTGGAACTAGCTATTGTAGACCAGGCTGGCCTCAAACTCACAGAGATCCGCCTGCCTCTACCTCCCACCCCCAGTGCCGGGATTAAAGGCATGCACCACCACTGCACGGCCCCACCCAGAATCTTTAAGGCAAACCCAGCTCCCTCATTTCCTAGCTGACCCTGCCTTTGGAGTCTGGACACAAAAGTTACAGACTGGGAACTTCCTGAGCTGAATCCTCAGTTTTTCAAAAGATGGTGTCTGAAGCAGGGGGATGTCTTCTGATTGTGAGCCTTAAAGTTCACTGAGGATGGTTGAGGGTCTGTTCTGGGCCTGCCTGAGGCTCCCTCCCTGACAACCCCCAAAATCCCCTATAGTCAAAGTGCTCTCTCCCTCTTCCTCTCCCCTTCCCTCTCCCTCCCTCTCTTTTCTCCCTCCCCCTCCCTCTCTTCTTCTCCCTCTCTCTTTCTCCCTCCCCCTCTCCCTTCCCCTTCCCCTCTTCCTCTCCCTTTCTCTCTCTCTCTTTCTCCCTCTCTCTCTCTCCCTCTCTTTCTCCCTCCCCTTCCCCTCTTCCTCTCCCTTTTCCTCTCCCTCTCCCTCATCCTCACCCTCTTCCACTCCCTCCTCTCCCACTCAGTCTCCTACCATTTGGTCCTCCCTTTCCCACAGGTCCACACACTAGTGTCACCCTGTCTCATGGGACTGTCGACACTCTCTGACGCTATCCACTCACTCCTCAGCACTGCCATCTGCTGTCACCCCACCTCTCCAGAAAGGGCCTTAGTCACATCCCAGCAAACACCTGGCCATTCTGCACAGTGTTCCTCTGTGACATCCACATCACACTTGGCCTCACCCCAGCAACTGGCTCGGCTGTCCATCCCTTACGGTGAAATGCTCTTCCCTCTGTGTCCAAATGCAGCTTCTTCCACCATACCATCCTCAGATCATCTCCTCTCCCACTCCACACCCTCCTTAGACAGCTGCCTCAGGCCTGTGAACAGAGCATGATCAACTTGACCTTCTCCCTGCTAGGCTATCCCACCTCAGATAAAGCTTGCACCAAGTTCCATCGCTCCAGACCTCAGGCCCATTCTTGCCTCCTCTCTTCAAATCACCTTGTCTCACCAGCCTACCAATGAGAACTCTGAGCTCTATTTCCAAATAACCCTGGTGGCACCCTGGACAAAAATCCCACCCTCTTCCTCTGTCCTCCAGCAGTGACCTCCAGTACATCTGCTGGTTCACACTCTGTTCCAGTCCTCGCAGCAGTCAGGGTAAACGCTGGCAGGCCCATCACAGCCAGGGGCAGTGGACACCTATAATCCCTGCATTAGGAAGCCAAGGCCAGAAGGATCAACAGTCTGAGTTACACATTAAGACCTTGTCTAAAACAAAATGAAAACAAAGCAGCACCTCTCCAATGCCCTTAATTAGGAAAAACTCTAAAACCTTTAGCAAAACTTCTGCTTGACCTATAGTCTGCCTTCAGGCAGACTCCTCACCCCTAACTCAGGATGCTCCAGTGCTTCCGGTCTTTTCCAGTTCCTCTCTTTCCTTCCACCTCACCCCTGGGATCGCTGAGCTGCTCTGGGTCTCTGGTCACCAGGAATGCTGGTGAGATGCAGGTGCCATCGGGCAATCTGAAGCAGGGCCTGTGACGGCATTCCTGAGAGGGGCTCCAACACTGCAGGTGTGGCTGGTCCTTTCACCTCACTCTGAGTAGCAAGGGTCTTGAATGCCGCTCTGACTCTACCTTAGTGTAAGGCCTCCTCAACCCTCAGAGCCCATCTGATCTGAAACAGCATTTCCTCAAAGAAGCCCCACCTGGCCCTCTCCAAAACCTCCTCAAGTCCTGCCCTTTGTCCTCCCTGAGGGATATAGGGCTTCCGCTGAGGACATTCGCCTCCCCTAACTGTCCATCCCTCATTCTTGCCTTTCCCTTTTCAACTTCTGGCTCCCTGGGTGGACTATGAACTCCAAGAAAAAAGAGACCACAATATCTTATTCATCCCTGCCTGGGTCACTGAAGACCTACCCAGCACTGGGCCTGTGGTCTCAGCAGTCCCTGCAACGGTCCTGTCTACTCTGTATCCATTTCCCCTCTTGACCGGTGCTTCAATTTTCCTTCCAGGAGCCACTCCCCTCCTTCCCTCAGTTTCCCTGGTGTAGGTCATGAAGTTCAAGCCTGTCCAATCACAGAATTCCATTTCACTAGCCAGTGAGCTTCCTCCCTGGGTCTCTGTCAGAACTACTAGCAAAAAGCTATTCTTTTTTCATGAGGCTACTTAGTCCATAGGAGCTGCCGCCACCATCCCACTGTCACTGTTAAGCAAAGCTTAACAAAGAACAAAACATCACAGAAGAGAGCGAGCAGGCAGCTCCCCAAGATGAGGCCATTCCTGGGAAAGTTCCTAGGCTGATGTGAGTAGTGCTTCTGTCACTTACAACCAAGAGTCCTACTAACGCAATGCTCCAATAAACAACGGGTGTTGAATGAATTAAACAGTCATGCAAGCAGAGTCTGCCAAGAGAACTCGCTGACTCCTCCTAGGCCTCCTCATTCTCCCTATAAACACTTGCTCGCCATGAGCAGAGATGATCTTCCCACGACCAACTCTGCAGACTGAAGGGCTGGAACTCAGACTGACCACATGGTCCTCGGTGTTACTCTGTGCCAGCAAACCACCCCAGCAGCTGGATCACATACTATACCAGACTAGGCTGGCAAAGGTGGCCTGGTTTTGGACGCCCAGGTATACCCACCAAGAAAAAAGTTGTACCATCCATCTTGTACCCTATCCCACCCACATCCCACCCACCTCTGAATGCTGGGCCCAACCCAGGGCTCTGCTACCATTGTTAATAGTCTCACAAACACCATGCTGCTCAGCATGGGGTAGACACATGCCATGGGATGGAGTTTATCTGCTGCCTTTGGGGTTTCAGGGAAGAAGGGAGCCACACAAAGCAGCGGGGAAGAGATGCCAATCACTTCTTGGAAGTCATCTCAGAGCAGAGCCTCAGCACCAGCATACCAGCAGGCCTCGAAGGCCTTCAGGTGATGCAGGAGGCAGAAAACGTCCTCACATCTAGTCTTTACCCAACAAAATGTGAAGCTGGAAGTTGGGGTGGAGTGCAGCTGAGCCACCAGTCCTCCCTGAGGCTCAGCCTAGGGTGGACACTGAAAGCAGAAGGGCGTGGTAGGGGGGGATAAAGTCCCCTCTCTGGGAAGGGGAGATCCTAGGCTTGGAACCAAAGTTGCTGAAGCCTCAGAACAACTCACCCACAGAGACTAAAGCAACAGACAACTTTCCCACAGAGACTAGGACAACAAAGCCATCTTAGAAGGGCCTATCAAAGGCAGGCAGAGCAGCATTCAAATGCTAGAAGTCCTAGAGGGCCCGCCTAGGTCTCGCCTGTCTTGGATGGCGGCCCCTATTTAATACCTAGTTGCATCTGTCCTCTTCTTCCTCCAATGTGGACTCCTTGTTCCCAATCCCACCATTCCCCATGACTTCTCACTAATCCAAGCATCCTGCCAACCCCGCTGCAGACCTGGTCTGCTTCTTCACTGCACCTTGACACAGATGCCACACCTGTCACACCTTCCTTCCACTCACCCAACGTAACAAGACTGTCTCCAAAAGCGTTGGACACTCTATGGCCCTCACTGGAACAGAAGCAGCTGGACATGACGCTAAAACAACAGCAAGACCACACGATGTTCCCAGGCATCTCCCCCTGCTTCCTGACTTTGAGCCTCTTACCTTCATGGTTGGGGGTGCAGTGAGAGGAGGGGACAGTGGCCGATCTGGGAGGGTCACATCTGAGCTGTTGGCCAGCTCCTGCTTCCTGCAAAGAGATCAGAGGACACAGAAGTGGTGAGCAAAGGCTGTCTTGAACCTTCCCTCTTGATCTAAGAGTGGCTGAGCTTGAAGACATGGAGAATGATGCAGAAAACTAAAACTGACTGCATTTCTTCCCTGGGATGTACTAACACTGAAAGCAGTAATAGGGCAAGTCCTAGTCCACCAGGACATGTAAGTCCTCAGGGCCATGCCAGAATCTCCAAGAATGGACCCCAAGAATCTGTTTTACCTAGCTTCTCACATGGTTCTGATGTACCCAAAGTCTCAGAACCACCAGTTTTAAAAGACACAGGACTAGGGTCAGAGAGAGACGGGGAGAGGGGTCATCATGTTGAATTCATTTTCACATGAGCATCTCTGTCCATTTGGACATGCACACACACACACCAAAAAAAAGAAAAAAACCTGCACGCACACACACACACACACACACACACACACACACACACACACCCTGGCCACAGACCCAACCCTTTGCGAGGACAGGGTTGCCTACTATAGAAGCTGCAGGTAAAACTTATTTCAGTCCATATGGGATAGAACCAGGTTTGAGGCAGCTAAACAGAGTTGAGTTACCATGGAAACGCTGCTCTCACACACTCCCCACTTCCCATCTGGCCCTTTCTGGTCACCAAAGAGAGCTTGTTTGCTGTCCCATCACCAGGCAGACTGCTTAGGTTGGGAGAAACCTCCAGAGCGAGTTATGCAACAGGGCCATCTGGGCAGAGATGAGGGATTTCCCCAATGGGCCATGGACTCTGATATGCCCTAGAGGAGAAGAATGAAAAGGCAAGACAATAACCCTGGGAGCCTACAAAGAGCCTACAAAGACAAAGCTGTTGAAGCCTTTAACTCAGAGAAGCCCCACATGAAGCACCCAACAGGCAGCCATGTCTGTGTTAAAGGACCAAGACCCACCATTCCCCATTGGAAAGAACACTCTGTACCTCTCCCCAGATCATGTCCTACCAGTAGTAGTGACAGCCGCAATCCAGGCTGCTCCATGAAGGAAACCAACATTCCCTAGAGCCATACTCCCCAACTTTCTGGAGAGAAATCCCTGCCCTGGAGCCCAGATACAGTCTCACACTGGCTCCCCAAGATCACAGGCCAGGACAGTCTAATATTTCTTGAGAAACCTAGCTAGGGACAGCACCGTACTGTCTACCACAGAGCCCCTTATTTTGCTTGCAGCCAGCTACCAGCTCTGTCCTCTAAGAGGCCAGACAGGGAGATGGGTGAACATCTGGCTTGGCTCAGGAACCACATGACTCCACTAACCTCAACCCTGGCCAGCTCCCTTTCTCTCCTCCATCTGCCTGCGCCCTTACTTCTTCCAGCACCTTGGTAAGAGGACTTAAGGGGAAGAGGTCTCCTCCATCCTGGTCCAGACTGTTATTGGCCCAAGAACTAGAAAGGACAAGATTCAGCAATGTACGTGTGTGTGCGTGTACGTGTGTGTGTGTGTGTGCGCGCACACACACACACACAAATGCAGAAGTTTTGTCTGCCTCTCAACACAAGTCACCAGCCTCACTTCCCATGTATCAACTCAGCCGTGGCAGCTCTGCTGCCCTCACCTGCCTCCTGATGAAACTGGCCCAACACAGCCTCTGCCCTCTGCCCTCTGCCACTCATCCCTCTTTCAAGCAGTCACTTCTTCTCTTGATGGGCCTGTCCCATGGGAGCCAGAAAGGGGAAAAGGGAAGGTTGATCAAGGGTGGGAAATACCATACTCAGGTACCCCAGGCAGAGATTAGGGCAACTCTCTTGGGAGTTGGGAGGCTGGTAGGGGATGGAGAAGAGGCAATCCTCCATGAGAGAACACGGGCTGCTCTGGGCTCAACTGAGAACATCCAGCCAGGCCTTGGTACGTAGATGACTTCAAGTGCACCTATAACAGAGGCACACTTACCATCCCTCTTGGCACACTCTTGTCTCCTTCCCTTTGCCAATTTAAGAGCTGAATGTCTATTGTCAGTTAAACTGTGTCCCCTCAAAAAAGGGTATATTGACATCTCAATCTGCAACAACTCTGAATGGGGCCTTATTTGAAAGCAGAGTCTCTGCAGGTGCAATTGAGTCAAGATGTGGCCGTGAGATGGGCCTTTACTATGCCCAGTGCCCATGTAAGAGGAGACCCATGTCACTATGTCACCATAATGGCATGATGGACTTAGTAGAGTGATGTGGCTGCAGGTGGAGGAATGCAGAGGATTGCACCAACCGCCAGGAACTAGAAAAGACAGGGAGGACTCTTCCCCACGGTCATCAAGCAAGTGTTTCTACTGACATCTTGTTGGAGCCCTAACTTCCAGAGCTGAGAAAAGGAATGTCCGCTGCCTCTAGCCAATTCTAGCACTTGGTCACAACAGCCCTGGGAAAGTAATAACACAGGACAAATTCTCACATCTATCCTTGTCCTTGTGACTGAAAGACCAAAATGAAGAAGGTGAAACCCCAGCTTCTACCACAACCCCACCCCCTAATCTGATCAGCTGAGTCTGACCTTGCCCTGTCCCAGCCCTCATGACAATGACATTTCCATGTGAGCTATTGCCACCCCCAGGCCAGACCTAGGCACCAGCTGGCACAAAGATAAGATAAGGTGAGAGCCACACGCGCAGTGCGGTTCCTGCTCTTTCTGGCGCGCCAAACACATCACACAGGTGAAACTGATGTGATTCTATCCAGAGATAACCTTGACCACGTGATTCTATCCAGAGATAACCTTGACCACTCTCACTGGTTATAAGCAAAAGGTAAATCATTAGCAGAAGCAACAAGATTCTTGTGATCCACAGTGTCGTGACTCTGAGGTTGAAAACTGCCCCTCCCGCTGACCCAAACATGAACATACGCTGTAAGGACACAAGGCCCAGGATGTATAGAGGAAATACATAAGGAAAGGTGCTGGTGATAGGGACAGGCGGTGGAGAGGGGAGGAGGAGAGAAGGATGGAGAGGAGGAAGAAGAGCCTACTCTCAGCTGAAACAGAGAGGCATGCAGGCACTAAATGGGCAGGTCACTGGGGGTTTCTGGAGGCACTGCCCACTCAGCATATCTGCTGCCGCAGAGCCAAATGGGCTAATGCTCTTGACTCTGAGATTGGCTCCTAGAAGCCTGGGAGATCTCAGGACAGAGGGGAGAGTGCAAAGTGGCCAGGAGAGGCCCCATCTGGCTTTAACAAAATGCAGTCTAAGCATAGAAGAACAGTAAAGTTGTGCAGAGCCCTTGGGAGGTCCCTATGATGGCAGCTCAGCATCTGGGATTCATGTGTCTACCCTCACAAGGCCTGGACGTTTTGAAACAACACTTGGCCTTTTGCACACCACTATGCATTGTCCTACAGCAAGAATCAAGGGATTCCTGGGTTCAAGTTCGGTTCTTCCTGCTACTCTTGTCACATGACCCCACCTCTATGCCTCGGTGCCTTCAATTGCAAACACAGGAGTAGCAATGTTCGGAGGAAGTAAAAGCAATGCTGTAGAATAAAAATATGAAGTCCTGTACAAATTTAGACTAGGGTAGTGACAGTACGATTCATAAAATCGTGATGTGGGACCAGCAAAATGGCTCAATGGACAAAGCCACAAAAGCCTGAATTCAGTCTCCAAGCCCCACATGGCAGAAGAAAGAACTGACTCCCACAAGTTGTCCTCTAGCTTCCACCTGCACACTGTGGCATATGGGCACACCAGTGCACACGCACACACAAAGAGGTATGAGTACTGGAGCACACTTAATAAAAAAAACTAAGATATCAATCCTAAACAAAACCAAATGGTGATCTAGCCTCCAAGTGGAGAAAGAGAAGCAAGGACCCAGGCTGTTTAAACATCTTGAAAAACATTTCTATCATCCCAAATAAAGCAACAGTCCTCGCCCCTGGAGATCTGCTCCCAGGATCATAACCACCCATTGGTTAATAATCAACAGCAAGAAAATACCCACCTAGCAACAGATGGCCCTGGGGCCAGGTGCAAGGCCTCTCCCAGCAGAGTTCTCACAAACCTTCATCTCCCAGCACCCGAGCTCCCCAGCCACCCGACAGGCATTTCCACTTGCTTTCCAAATCAGCCAGACTAGAGGAATACAGACAGCTGTATGCTTTGACTAGCTTCTCATGAGAAGGAAACAAAAAGGGATGTAAAACATGAGACACAGGAGGAAAAGGTAGAAATGGCCCAAATGTCCCAGCCAATGAGTGATGGGCCAGATGCATGCCGTCTATAAAATGGAATATTGCTTCACCATAAACAACAATGATACACAGATACACATATGGTACGGATGAACTCTGAAAGCATAATGTTAAGTAAAAGCAGCCAGTCAAATAGGGACAATGCTAGCTCAGGGGTTTTCAACCTATGGGTTGTCACCCCTTTAGGGTCACCAAAGAACGTCAGAAAATACATATATTTACATTATGATTTATAACAGTAGCAAAACTACAGTTATGAAGTAGCAATAAAAATAATTTTATGGTTGGGGTTAGCACAACATGAGAAACTGTATTAAAGGGCTGCAGCATTAGGAAGGTTGCAAACCCTTGCTCTAGATAACTCCCTTTCCATGGGAGGTCCAGAACCGGCAAATTCAAACAGAATGCAGATTAGTAGTTGCCAAGATATTGAAGGAGGTGGGCAAAGGGAACGCAGCTAATGAGTGGCTAAAACGTTCTAGAACTAGTCTGCCATAATGATTGCACAGCCCTGTGAGTGCAGTGAGACCCAGAGAACTCCACATACTTTCAAAGGATGAATGTCGTGGCATATGAATTATATCTCAATTTTGGAAAAACGAACAAGCAGGAGGGGGCTGGAGGTTCCTGCTGCTGCATTTCTTCTCCAGCTGTCCTTGAGTCTACTAGGCCCCAAGTGATGAGTGGGTCCTTGCTTTGCAGCAAAGGTGGTGACCACACATGGCGCTGAGTGGGGCTTCCTTGCTACTGTCAGCTGTGAAGGACCTGTTCTGCCCCGCAGCCAGCATTCTTAAGCACCCGCAGCTCAGTCATGTGTTAGGAGAAGAGTTAGAGTTCTAACCTTTCATATGTCCCACCCCATAGAGCCAACTAAATCAGAAACGTGGGCTAAAAACCTGAGCAAAATCAAATGCTCCAAGAGAATTCATCCTGAGACACAGACAAAGGAGGGAGAGGTGGCTGAGAAGTCAGGCTGAGCTCTGGTCCTGGTGAATGGCACCCTCCAGACAGAATGGGTGAGTCCTCTATAGGACTAGACTTCATGGGAGCAGAGAGTCATGTGGTCACAGGACAAGCTGGGCAAAGCACAGACCGCAGGGACCAGGCAGTGGAGGCTGAGAGTTCATGCTCAAAGAAGTCTGCCAGAAGTCAGACATGGTGGTATAGGACTTTAACCCCAGCACTCGGGAGGCAGAGGCAGGCGGATCTCTGAGTTCAAGGCCAGACTGGTCAAGTTTCAGGACAGTCAGGGCTACATACAGAAACATTGCCTCAAAAAGAAGAAGGGGATGAAGAGGAAGAGGAGGAGGAGGAAGAAGAAGAGCTGCAGCTCTTACCTGCTGGGCCAATTACAGAGACCCGGGACTCAGCAGCATGCTCACACGGCCCTCATTCCAGCACCCAGGTAATGCTGCGATGTCATTATGGGTGAGAAGCAAAGTCTTCCAAAGTCCATGCTAACTTTATAAGTTAGAAAGCCAGGCTCCAGCCCTGAGGGAGGGGGCAAGCAGGCAGTTCAAGAGCACTAGTATGAGTGTCTGACAGGCCTGCATCAGCACTGACGAGCTATGTGGTCAGTTTATTTCCCTTCCCCTCCTGTCAGCTTCCTCATCAGAAGTGGTAGTAGTCTCCCTACCCTGACATTCTGAAGAAGGTTTGGAAAGCCCTCAGAACAGTGTCTGGGTGTACACAACAGAAACACATTAGATGATCACTGTTGTTCCAACTGGCAGAAGTAAGTTTGATGGAGAAGGAGCAGGAAGCCAGTCAGAGAGCAGAGGTGGACCAAGGCAGGAACAGATATAAAATCTCGGTAACTTGGATGTGGGCACGCCTGAGTCTAGGAGGATGGGTGTGAGAGCCCCACTCCTACCCTGGAGAAAGGGCACAGATACCATGAGTGTGCACAGGGGCCAGGGCATTTATATCCGCCTGGCTATGTGGGAACCAATGTCCAAGAAGGGCAGGACCCTTGAAGAACTAACAATGCAGAGAGGGCAGTGGCACAAGATCCGGAATGAGAGGGTACAATGGAAGAAGTCCCTTGATAAAACCTACAGCACAGAACAGCAGAGTTGTTGACCCAGGTGCTCCATCTCATCCTCACGTATAGTCTAAGGTCACCCAGAGATCCAAAGCACAATGCTGGACTTTGGTGACCTGAATCTCTCCCAAATAGTAACCTACCCCAGCCAAATTCAAGAAGAGAGCAGCAGCACATGGGAGAAACCCAGGAGATGTCGTCTGATAACTTAATTATATAGTCAGAGAATAACAGAGATGCCTCCTTCCTTTTCTTCTAAGAGAAGTCAGCATAAGCTGAGCATGCCAAAAATGAGCAGCCACAACCCCAGAAAATATATCAGGAAGCTCTCCACATTTATTGACAGACATTTACAAAGCACCTGCTGAATTGCAACGCCCTATGTAAAGGAAGAAAAGAAGAGGGGGCTAATGGAGTTCACAGGTTCCCATAAGATGTGGACAAGCAGAGGCTCGGGCTGGGGAGGAAAAGGCCCAGGGCTGCACGGGAGATAGTTAGGTATGCTAAGCATAGACCCTAATACAGGTCACTCTCAAGTAGCAAGAAACGCCAGCATCTGGGAACCTGGGGAAGCCTGCTCGAGGTGAGATAGATGGCTGCAGCATCTCTTTGGATGTGTTGATTACAGATGACCCTGCCCTTCCCTAAAGAACCTTGAAGCCCTAAACTGGAACAAGGGTAAGAGAAAGAGCAGCCAGAAGGCACAAGACACAACAGGACCAATGAGCCATGGAGAGCCAGCTGTGAGCAGCCAATCACCGCCTGTGGGGCACCCACATAGGCAAGTCATCCTGAGAAGGTGAGCCTTTGCTGAACAAGCAACTCTTAGGGCTGGCTAAGGCACTACAGCTCACACATGAGCAGGCGGGAGCTCCCGGGGTTCAGTGAGGGCCTCAAGTCACAGCATGGAAATGAGAGAGGTGGGCTTTGCACCCCAGTTCTCTGACATCACTCCCTCTATTCTTTCCCTTCACCATGAGGAATGCATCTCAGCCTAGCCTGTCTGTCATAGCAGGAGTGGGGGGGCACCAGTGTGTGCCCTCTCCTGCCCTCTAAGCTTGAGTTTTGGCAATCAAGGCAGGCTGACTCTGCAGAGTCGGGATATCTGGGTTATTTCCAAGTATCCAAGAAGATTCAGGCAGAAACAAAGAGCACAAACCATCCTAGTGGCACTCTACACCCACATAAAGGAAACAAAGATACATAACAAAGTACCTTGAGGTCTAGGGAACATGGAGCCTACTGAGAGACAAGCTAAGGTAAAAGAGAGGAAGTGACAGCTATCCTCCAAAGGCTGACACCAGCAATCCACAAGGGCTTCTCATTAACTACTCACCAACATCCTTTGGCGGAAATATTATTGGTTCCATTGTGCTGATAGGGAAACTGAGGTTCAGATATGTTAAACAACTTACCCATGGTCGTGGTACTGGAAAGTAGCAGAGCAAGCCTTGAACTAGGGTCATCTGGCTCCAGAGTCCTTGACCCTGACCACCTGACCACCACCAGCAGAAGGGGGATCTCCACGTTGCTCTGCTTCCCTGCATGGGGTGCATGCAACCCTGCTGGCTCCTGAGATGGTGTGGGACAGTCTGCATTGCAACACTCCGGCTTTTACAGGAACCTATTCAGAGCAGGCCATGCTGATTGTCCTTTTATGGTAATGGCTCAAAGTTGCCTTCAAGAGCGAGTCCATTAAAGCGAAACAGAGCCAGTTAAAGAAAAACTTTGAAGAATGTGACAGGAGCAGGGAAGGGGTCTAAAGACAGCAGAATAGGTGAGCACGGGCACTAAGCAATCTTAACTCTACCTGGCTGGTCTCCAAAACAGGGTCTGGGTGTTCTGCCTGTCTCCAAGAAGTGAGTTTCAGGGCAGCAGAGGAGAAGGCTGGAGGCAGAGAGAGGAAGGAAATGGGAGGAGCAGACTGCTCATGGCCAAGGGAACGAAAGCATCTGATTCCTAAGACGTTAGAAAGGGCAAAGCTAAGAGGGTCTGGAAGCTGAAGAGGGGAGAGGAGGCGATGGTTACACAGCAAAAGATCCCGTTTTCAGAAATATGCGTGATGGCTGCTTTGACCATGATGCGCGAACAAGAAAGAAGTGATTTGCAAAAGGCAGATGATAAGGCAATTGCTTCAGGCACCGAGGGATAAGGAAAGCATTGGAGCCTAACCAGAAGCAGATTCCAGAAGCACGGAGGTAGAAGAGGGGACCACAAGAGGAGAGGAGGCCCAGGAGGGCTGGTGGGGCTATAAAAACAAAGGGAACAGGTGAGGAGTCCAAGTACCAAGGAGGGCACAGCAGGCAAGTCACCTGCTATACCAGAGCTCCATTTGCCCAGCACTTAAGACAGCCTTACCCAGCTGCACCTGTGCCCTGCAGCCCTCGCCACATCATTTGCAAACTGCCAACAGAGCAGCTCTGCTTGCCACTACCTGGCCTCAGCTGAGAATGACGTCACGGTCCAAGCTAAGACAGCCAGCTCACAAGGTCACAGACAGCCTCAGACTCAAGCATAAAAGCACAAAGTCACAAGGGCACAGGATATCAGCGTTTTCCCAAACTGACGAGCATTTCTTAACCTGGATGGCAAGGGTGTGCGTGTTCATTTAATGATTCATGCAGTTTGAGTGTATGACATTTATCATAATGATATATCACTTGTAAATAGTGATAAGTATGTTCCTTCACTTCCGTTAGGAAATAGAAGCAGAGATAGCTTCAGCTCAGACTTCTGTGATGGACATGTCAGACTGACCACATGCATTTATCTCACTTCTTCCAAACCCCCCGGAAAACATCAGTGAGAAGGTCTGAATTGCTAAAACAAATGTAATGGAAGAGGAAGGTCTGGCCTATGAAAGAAAGGGTGCCCAGAAGATGGCCAATGAGTGTAAGATGGGGGCTACCCATGTCATTGAGAAAGATGCAACTGAAAAGAGCATGCTTCACCTCAGAGGAACCCGGGAAGGTACCAGGTCCTGCACCTGAGATGTAGAACCAAAAGACGAGGTGGCGGGAAGAGACTGATAGATACAAGAAAGGCTAAGTCTTTGGAGCCCCACCCCCAGTCACTTCCCCACTAGCCTGATGAGGTTCCCCAATCTCTACCATCATGGAAAGTGAAATATCATTAAGAAAAGGTAGAATCTAGGTTCCTTTAATGGCTAGATCAGCTTGCTAATAACCTCTATCACCCCATCACTTTGCATGAAGCCCAGAAGCAGCAAGCCAACTTCCCCTACTAAGCTTCGCTTCCTAGTATCTCACTCTTGGACACAGAAAGAAAGCCTGACATGGTGTCAAAATAAACAAGAGGGACCTTAAGAAAATGAGCAATGGGAGGAAGCAGGGGACCTTCAAAAACCACCAGGAATTAATATCCTCAGAGAGGTGAGACAAGATTTTTTAACTGTGACACACGGAGAAAATGTTATAAAAATAGAATGGTCAGGGTACGAGAAAAGGGGTCTTAGGAATTAGTAAAATAATGGGAGGCCTGAGGTTGTAGTTTAGTAGTAGAGCATTTGCCTAGCCCTAGCATATGCGGGAACGGGGGGAATAAGGGAAGGAAAATGAAAATACCAGAGGACCTAATATTTGACTAATGAGTTCCAGAGAGCAAGGTAATAATAATTTTTTACCGAGGCCTGGGAACAGTCGCCCAAGTTGATCTCCTGGTGAGGCATGTCCCTTGATAATGATGCCCTTGGATGCACTTTGTTTAAATTGTCCTGGTTATTCAATTCTGGCCAAGACAGAAGAACTGAAATACCATTACTTAACTTCCATGGCTGAGTCACGAGAATTCTCGAAGCTTCCACCTTGATCTCTAGGAACATTTACTCTAGGAAAAGCAAGCCAGCCCATGAGGGCTGACCAGTGACAATTCTCTGCTGTGTCACTCCACACGGACAGATCGTATGGAGAAAGACACACGTGTGGCCAGTTCCGAGATGTTCCAAACACCCTAATCCCTGACACAAGAAGAAACTATCTTGGACATTTCAGGCTCAGCAGATGCCACGAGGATGAGAACCTGGGAACTGAGCCAGAGTCAAAGCCTCTAACATATGTCCCCAGTGGAGCGTCCCAGCCACCTCCAATACCTGAGCCAGAAAGATGAGGTCCGAGATGAAAAGAGACTGGCCACTGGGCAGTGGTGGCACATGCCTTTAATCCCAGCACTTGGGAAGCAGAGGCAGGCAGATCTCTGAGTTTGAGGTCAGCCTAGTCTACAGACTAGATGACCAGAGCTACACAGAGAGATGCTGTCTCAAAAAACAAAAAAAGAGAAAAGAAAAGAGAGAATGGCACCAGCATGCATCTTCAATGTGCCCTAGCCAAATCTCCAATCCACAGGATATGAACACAGTAAAATGATTACTCTACTATAACAGGATAAAGTTATCAGAGAAACAAAGCAAGAACACTTCCCAGGGATGTGGGTCCTAAGCCTCTCGGTCCAAGTGCCCAGGACAATGAATAACACAAGATCTACCCAAAGACTCAGGACACATGGATAAAAAAAATTCAGTGACTCCAGGGAATAAATATCTATGCATAAGAATATGAGTATGTCATCAAACTTTGCAATGACAACTCTAGAATGTAAGGATATCAAACTTTTTGAAATGATTTGAATATAAAATTTTATATTTTATATAATTCAACTGGCTAACTATCGACCAAATATGGGAGTAGAACAGTGATATTCTAAGATACCTACTTTGGAACAAGAGCTCCAAAAACTTTTTATGTCCTTTCTTGAGAGGCTATCATTAAAAAGTAACCATTCATTCAAGGACAGAAGGTTCTAGAAATAAGGTCCCTTGCTAGGAAAAAAAAATACATAGAATAAAATACATAGGTGCAAGCTTTTAAGGGGAAAAACTGTTATAATTGAATAAATCACAATAAAACAAATACGGGAAGACACATGGAAAACCTTGTTACTTTCGAGACCTAGAAACATGAATTAATCCTTAATTTTAGAAAAAATAAAAAGTTACCCACAAAAGGAAATTTAATTGTAGTTTGTTCCATGGTTTATTAACCATATTTATGCTGTCATAGTAAGTAAACACAGACTATTGGATGGTGTGCACAGACAAAAGATTGGTGTACTGGGAGGTTACACTGGATGTTGAGAAGTCTCCGTCTTGACCACACCATCACTTCACTCCACTCTAAAACCATCTCCCAAATCTTAGCTCTTCTGAACAAGCGACATTAGATTAGGGGTTTCCATCCCTGGCTGAACCAGAAAACAGTTACATGGTGATGGCTGAGCACTTCAAGGTGACCGTGTCAGGTCTCGTCGATTGACAAGTTGTCCCTCATCTGTGATTAGAGGGATGGACACCTAAGCTCTTTTCCCAGTCCTGAGACAGCGCACGAGGCCCATGCTCTCATTTGCCTTTCTTTGCCTGTGGCCCTGGTACAATACTAGAAGATAAAATGTCAAGGGCGAGGGGCTCCACCAATGGCCAAGCAACCAAGCACTGAAAACTCAACCCATAGTGACCAGGATGGCCACCTCAGCTTAATAACGCTCAGAGCCACCACCTATGAGCCAAACCAGGGACAACAAAGCTCTGCCTCTTCCAGAGCTGCCCTCTTCCTTTCTAGGGAGGGAACAATGAAAGCTCGCAGGCCTTGCCAGCAGATCTTGCCATACTCTGTGGCTGGAGGGCTAAGGAAAAGGTTTGGCAGACGAGACCACCACTGGATAAGCCACACCAGAGTTCCCTGCCTTGCCCTTCATCTGGTCTGCCATGGGGATCCCACCCACTGTCTGTCCCTAGCATGATGTCTGGTACTGAATGAACTGGGAATGAGTAAACAAGAAGCTCCCAGACCCTGACAGCTAGGGAACTAAGTTGAATCTAGCCTCCCCTGTAAATGGCTGCCCACCACCACTTCCTCGGCCAGGCTCAACAGTATGAAACAGAGCTCACTCCCTTCCCTGGCAATGTGGACTGTTATTAACCTCACATCCCTCCTTAGCTTCCTCCTGTCCGTGGCTAACTGCAGAGATAACAGGAATACCTACCTATCACCCATCAACTAACGTTTACCTACCACTGTGTTAAATGCTTTGAGTATATTATTTCATTTCATCTTTTCAACAGTCTATGGCACAGACAGAAAACGAGTCTCCCATTTTATAGGAGAAACCAAAGCTCGCAGAGCCTAACTTCCACAGTAAATGGGTGGCAGATCTGGGATCTGGCAGTAGAAGATGGTTTTGGTGGATTCCCCTCTACCCTGGTCTGATGGAGCTCTGGGGTCATTCATTAACCCCTCTGTTGGGAAAACGGTAGCTCAACGCCTTGGGGACACCTTCCTAGACAAACCTGATGTCCAAAACAACGTTGCTTGGGAAAGGACTTGGGATGAGAATCACCTTCTTCATTCTTTTTTAAAAATTCCTTTTTTCAAGACAGGGTCTTACTATATAGACTAAGCTGGCCTGGAACACACAGAGATCTGCCTTGGCCTCCAGTGAGCTGGGATAAATTAAAGAGACATGCACCACCACATCCAACATCTTGTTTTAAGAGGATATTCTTTCAATTGCTTTATTATTATGTTTATGAGTGTCCTGTCTGTGTAATGTGTGAGCACTAAGCAGGTGCCTGGTGCCTACAGAAGATACCAATGGTTGCGAGCAGGCATTTGGGTGCTGGAAATGGAACCTGGGTCCTCTACAAGAGCAACAAGTGCACTTGACAGCTAAGTCAACTCAACAGCCTACCAATGGTACTTTTTCATCTGTTAAACGCCTATCACGTCTTTTTATAACTCCTGCACTTCAGCTAGGAGACAACATCTGGGAGTTTGTGAGTTTGAGCCCAGACTGAGCTTCATAGTGAGACTTGTCTCAAAATCACAAGGGCAGAGGATGTAGCTTGTACTAGAAAAATAATTCTCAACATGGGGGTCAAACAACCCAGGGTCATAGATCATATATTTACATTACAATTCACAACGGTAGCAAAATTAATAGTTATGAAGTAGCAACAAAAATAACTTTATGATCGAGAGTCACCACAACATGAGGAACTGTATTAAAGGTCACACAGGGTTAGGAAGGTTGAGAAACACTGAGGTAGAACATTATTTGCCTCACAGGGTAAGACCCTGGTGGCTAACATCCTATTTCTGATCTTTACATTTTTTTTTCATTTATTTATTGCAGAGGAGGCAAATATGTGCCATGGTGCACACAGGAGTGAAAGGACACCTTATAAGAGTCAGTTCTTCCAATTCATCATGTGGGTCCCTAAACACAAACACAGGTCCTTGGGTTAGTTACAGCCATCTTTACCTGCTAAGCCATCTTGCCAACCCCCATCTATCTTCATATTTCTATTGTAAATATAAATACATACTCATAAGGGAAAATTCTTTTCAGAGAATCAAGGCATCTAATAAAGTGGCCCAGGTGGGGGTAGGGACCCTGCCACATCTGCTTTCTGTTTTTCTGAAGTGACACGTCAAAGGACAGTGTCAGGCCCCAGAGAGCAGCTCCAGCCTGCCGCAGGGAATCAGGGCTGAGAAAAGGCTGCCATGTGGGGCCTTCCTGCTGAATCATTCTTAGCTGTCCTGGTCACTTAAGTGACAAGACGATACATCAATGTCAATAAGGCTGAAGGGTCTGCCCTACAGGCAGGGTTCTCCCTCAGTGGCACTGAAAGCAGCCTCAGCAGGAGCCAGTGAGAATGAAGGATCCCTGCCCAGGGCCTCTGTCTCCCCCACTCAGATCCGCTCTGTGCCCCAGTTTGCAAGACCAAATGATGACAGGAAGAGACCACTCCTAGGCCAGCCAAAAAGTTATCCAAGCAAACAGGCATAACTTAATCCCCTAAACAAGGAACTAAGTGCAGGCACAGGAGGGACTCACAGAGTCTCTTCCTACTAGAGGAGCTGGTCACAGCTTCAGGACTCAGAGGGGCACATGGCCTCAGCTCTGCTGGTCTCTGACATGCACCCACAAATCACCTGGCTCCTTGGAACATCTGGAGACTATTTGTGGAAAGAAGAGCTCCTGAATGAGTGCCCCGGGGAAGGCAAGAAGAAGCCTTCTGGGCAGATCCTTCCAGAATTGGGTCTATTTACATACTAGGCTGTGGGTACCCAGAGCAAGGACTGGGGACTGGGACTGCCTCACCAACTTCTTGTGGCTTCCAGGGTTCATTCCTACACTACAAACCCTCAAAAAAAAAAAAAAAAAAACCTGTTTGCTCATTTTCATATAACCCTCCACTTTTTAAAATAATTTTTACTATTTTATGTGTATGGTTATTTTGCCTGCATATTTAAGAACCACATATATGCCTGATATGCGTGGCTGGCAGAAGAGGGCATCAGATCCCCTGAAATTAGTGTTACTGTTATGATCTGTCAAATGAGTGCCCTGAGCTCCAGCCCCCTCCCGTCCACTTTAAGACATTTCTACCTATAATGCTGAACAAAGGCAAATGCATGGAGTTGTTGTTTTGTTTAAGGACTATGGGAAGAAAATTCTGCACATATTCAGTAAGTCTGTGCATGTGTGTGCGCATGCGTGCATTGCGTGTGTGTGTGTGTTTTCAAATACTTTGAATCTATGGTTGGATGATTCAGGTTTGTGGTCCCTGTGAATATGGAGGGTTGAAGCCACAACAATTTGCAGTGACTGTGTTTATGTGTTTACTACGGTCATCTCCTCTGCCAAACACAGCTCTGGGAGGCTGATCAGAATGAAGCATGAACTTTCCTCTCATCTAGGGAGGAGCTGACCAAGGCACGGCAGAGGCTGAACTAGATAAAGGAAGTGCACCTAGTCCGTGAAGGAACCGCACCTTAAGTCCAGAACTCTAACTAGAAGGCTTGGCCTGAACCACCTGCAATATGCTGGACGGAAGGAAGGGACAAAGGACCACGCAACCCTGAGCTCTGTGTTCTCTTTGCCCTTCCCTGTTCTCCCAGCCCACAGCAAGACATTATAGTCAGTGCCCTAGTGCACACTTACACACACTACACTCAGTGCCCTAGTGCACACTTATACACACTATACTCAGTGCCCTTGGTGCACACTTACACACACTACACTCAGTGCCCTTGGTACACACTTACACACACTACACTCAGGGCCCTAGTGCACATTTACACACACTATACTCAGTGCCCTTGGTGCACACTTACACATATTACACTCAGGGCCCTAGTGCACACTTATACACACTATACTCAGTGCCCTTGGTGCACACTTACACATACTACACTCAGTGCCCTTAGTGCACACTTACACACACTATACTCAGGGCCCTTGGTGCACACTTACACACACTACACTCAGGGGCCTTGGTGCACACTTACACACACTACACTCAGGGGGCTTAGTGCACACTTACACACACTACACTCAGGGGCCTTGGTGCACACTTACACACACTACACTCAGGGGCCTTAGTGCACACTTACACACACTAC
>JAQHUG010000288.1:938596-970022 GCA_028555095.1 Dicrostonyx torquatus
CCACCCCCTTGCTGGCGCTCTCTAGGTTAGGTGCACCCTGCACCCTACCCACCTCCACCCCCTTGCTGGCGCTCTCTAGGTTAGGTGCACCCTGCGCCCTACCCACCTCCTGGAAATCCTGTCTACTCCTCATGGGACACCTCCAATGTCAACAACTGCATGCTGTCTTTCTCAGGGGTTCCCCTGACTTCTGGCCTCCCAGATACCCCTTCATATCCCACACTTCTTTGCCCTGGGTTCCCCCTGGCATACCAGGTCTCTCCTGCTTGGATCAGGAGGGTGGTCTTGTCCCCCTGAGCCCTGTCACATGGTACCTAGCACACACCTGCACTCCACAAACACCAACAGGGAAGAACACAAAGTTGGGTATTTAGAACACACCCCACTTCCACGAAGGGCTGCAATTTGCATTTGTAATTAAGAGAGGAAACAGCCAGTGACACAGTGAGGGCTAAAGGCACTTTTCAGAAGTGAGGTATGGTACAGGGGAACGGCCATGTGGAGCCAGCTGCCTCTCTTCCCATTGCTTGCCCCAGCCTGTGTTCAGTCTCCACGTGGCCACGCTCTTGGGAGACCTTCTCAGCTATTAGTCAAAAGCTTTTCCTGGAACACCTGCAGGTCCTCTTTCCAGACAGCCTGTTTCAGTTACCTCTGGATTTGCAGTTTCTGCCTTTGCGTCTTGGGTTAAATATCTTATTAAAATATATGTCCTATTAAAAAACAGAACGTGTGGGTAACTGTGGTTGCAGCCAGCCCTGCAATTCCTGTCTAATTAGTGAGGACAGCTGCCTGGCAGCCAAGATGCCCTTTAGTATTTCTGAGGTCTAACATGACACACCCTTTCCCAACCTGATGCTCCCTCACCCCTCGGCTTAGACCCATCATTCACAAGTCCTGCTGCTCTAGACACCTATCCTGTCCCTTTCTTATACGTGTGTGAGTCTCTGTGTGTATGTGTGTAATATGCTCAGGTGCCATGGGCTTGATGTTTGGAGTTTTGTCATGAGCCTGGTCTCCTCCTCTACAATGCCCTTCCTTGGCACTGAAAAGCAAGTGCAGCAAGCTAAGTACTTCAACCAGGGCCACTACACACTGAACAGGAGGAGAAAGGAGACAGAACTGGGCATCAGACTGTCCCAGGGCCACTACACACTGAACAGGAGGAGAAAGGAGACAGAACTGGGCATCAGACTGTCCCAGTGCTGCTACACAAGCTGGGTGACAGGAAACATTATGAAAAACAGACATGATAAAAATAATTGACATACAGGGAACAAAATCAAGTTAGGTCCAGGCACCATCCCAGTGCATGACCAGAGTTGACTCCATCTGTATCCCGGACTAGTGCATGCCCAGAATGGGGCTCCATGTATGTTCCCAGTCCAATGCATACACAGAGTGAGCCTCCATCCAGGCTCTGAACCCCCACCCCCTATATATTTCCTTAAGCTTACGTAATACAATGTATACACTCTGCCACAATTTCTGTCACTTTCTGTGAGGGTCATTCCAGGGGTAAGGAAAGAGGAAATCTAAGGGCAACCCCATCCGGCAACCCAGCTCCTACAGCTTGGCTGTAGGTTTCCTTGGTCTAATCATAATGCACCTATCCCAAGTCAATAGAGCCAAGGGACACGCAAGGCTGGGGTGTAACCCTCAGCCTTTAGGCTTAAAGAGTTACCCTGAGAGCTCCACCCTAGGCCTCATGCCTCGCACATGCCATGTCCTGTGTGTCACTGCTGAGACAGATAGCACTGTGCGCAGGTGTAGACACATGGGGAGGGTCAGTGAACAGGTGGCCGGCGTTTTAGGGATGGCCCCAGCAACATTGCCAGAGCTACTGGTTTCTCTGGGGAAGGCTGAGCAACAGTTATAACATGAAATCTACAATCTTAAAATAAAAACTTAAAAGCGGAAAAAATAAAGACAGGAAAATTTCTGTGACTTCAAGGCCCACCCGGTCTACCTAGTTCCAGTTCAGCCAGACGGTGAAAACTTGTCTCAAAAAAAAGAAAAAAAAAAAAAGGTGGTGGAGAGAAGGCTCAGTAATTAAGTAATTAAGGCTTTTCTAGAAGACCTGAGTTTGATTTCCAGCACCCACATGGCTGCTAGCAATTGCTGTAACTCCAACTCTGGGGAATCCAATGCCCTCTTCTAACCTCTGTGGGTACCAGGCATCATGTCCATGGCATATCTGCAGGCAAAACACTCATACACATAAAATAAAAATAAATAAATCTAAAAAAAAAACACCAAAAAGCCAAGCAGTGATGGCACAGACCTTTCATCTCAGCACTCGGGAAGCAGAGGCAGGTGGATCTCTGTGAGTTCGAGTCCAGCCTGGTCTACAAAATAAACGAACTTGACACGGACTCTAGAGGATGGCAGTGCAGGACTTTGATTCTATACCATCCTCCCTATATCCACAGCAGCCACCACAGTGTGTGCGGCAGAGGACTCTGCAGGAGCCACTTTCTGATTTCCACCTCAGGTGCAAGCTCCTAGATGCAGAGATGGCACTGCTGTCGCAGTGAAACACAGGGAACCCCTACTGCCACTCCAACTATACTCTGTGTCTCAAATCTGTTGATGGACTGGAGATAACAAGAATGACCTCACAGAGCTGTAGAAACTGCTTTGCTATCAAGAGTACTCGCCTGTGACCCAGGACCCATCGTCAAGCCCTGAGTCTACCTTAGAGCATTCGGTATGGATAGTAACAATCTTTAAAGTAAAGAAACAGAACAAGACAAAGGCAGAGGGAGAGAGAGACAAGGGAGGGGTGACTCTCACCAAAAGGCCTGACCCTTCTTCCTACAGAGGAAGTAGGCTAACTCCAAGGCTTGGTAGGGCCAGCTATCTCGGAGCACACATGGGACCAATGTGTCTCCAGAGACGTCCCCAGATCCTGGAGGGCTCCAGGCAGGACTTGGCTGAAGCACCAGCCTTCATGAAAGAGTGTGTTCACAGCCGATAAGCTTAAAAGCAAGTGACAATTTTTCAAGGCACCCTTGCTCCAAGGGCAGTGAATAATCACGGCACTGGCTCCAGGTTCTCGCTGAGTATGTCTGGAGAAGAGAAGGTCGAAGCAAGTTCACTCAGCCACAGAAATCAGGCTGGGTTCTCTAATACTGTTCTCCAGAGAGATGACCCAGGGCTCCCACTCACAAACCCCAATGTTGAGCTGAACACAGCGGCACAAAAGTGTAAGTTCAGTCCTTGGAGGGACAGGGGCTGAAGGATCATGACTTCAGGCTAGCCTGGGGCTGGACAGCAGGTTCCAAGCAAACCTGAGCCACTGAAACAGACGAGGTTTAAAAAAAAATCTGTACTTTTGATCTGGGTGGTGTCTACTGAAGTCAAGGTTCATCAGGTCAAGGAGTGTGCCACTGCGTGTGCCGCTGAGTGTGCTGACCTACCATGTGCGCTACTCAGAAGCTACACGATGGAAGTAGAGAACCAGCGTCCACAGAGCTGACCTCTGACCTCCACATGCACATCCCAGCATGTGCAAGAGCGAGCACACACACACACACACACACACACACACACACACACACGCGTGCAAAAACAGATACATGGAAAAATAAATAATAAAAGCACGATGCAATGGTCCATTATATGCCCCATGCTGGCCTCCACAGTCCTGGGACACGGGTGTTTTGTAGCCCATTTAGTCTGTAAGAAACTGTCCCCAAATCTCAGACACTTACACATCATCTTCCCGATTTTCCCCAAATCCTAGCACCACCTGACAATGACTTCTCTAACAATTTTCTTTAAATTGACTTGCAATTTTTGACTTAAATTTGCTTTTTTAAAATGTTACGTAACTGCCATGCATGGAAAACCAGCGTAGCTTGCCAGAATTCATTTTTCAAAATAGCTATTAAAATAAAAAGCACTTGTCCACCTGAAAACATCTTGCCTACCTCAGTCGCTTTTTATGGCTTGGGCAGCCAAGAACCTTGATTGGTGTGGGGGAGGGGGGTGTGGATGGATGGAGGCCTCAACTTAAAATGACTTAGAATCTTCTTGGGCCCTTGGGCAGTTCTCGTGTACACAGAAGTGATACTCGTTGGTTGAACCAAGCAGGCCTGGCAAGCCCTCTATTTGGCAACACCATGGTAGGCAGCCATCTGTGCTCCATGCGGACTCCAGAGACATAAAACTGTATTTAGAGAGAAAGATGTATTAGCTAATGGCAATTGTTCACTAATTCAGACGCCCACTGGCCTCTCTGCCATAATGGAGGGAGTCTGCTTTTGCCTTTCAAGATAGCAGCTCAAGAATGAGAGATCTAGGAATCCAGGGCCCAGGACAGCCCTGGTGCCCTGCCTAGCCTAGGGACAACTGGGGCTGAGCCCAGCTCTTCGTGCCCATGGGTCTCAGTATCATGCACGAGCAGAGAAGGGGGTCGAAAGAATTATGAGAAGATGAGCAAGAATGACCCTGAGGTCACATAGAATGACCTGAAATGAGAAAGGGGCACCTTGAAACCTGCCTCAGAGAAGAGATGCAACATTGATGGGCTGTTGGGGACACAGGCAACAAGCACATTTTACTTGGGGAAGCCACAGCCTCTCAAGCCTCACTCTAACCATTCAAGAAGTATCCCACTACACACCTCCTACTCTGGGCAATGGTGATTCAGCAGGGTCACAAGTGAGGCCAATGGTCTCCATTCACAGCCTGGAGAGAGCAGTAGCTATTATATTTATTGCATAAACTGGGTGTCAGTTCACATAAGCACAAAGAAACAATCACAGGAAAGCAAGGGCAACTGAAGTGAGTGGCTAAGACTGCCTGGCCTTGGGAGCTTTGGAGGGGGTGGTGCAGGGGTTAAGAGTCCAGGGGAGGAAGCAACAGCCAATTAAGTCACAAACAGCAGGTGCAAGGGGCCTGGGGCAAGAACATGCTGACAAGTTCCAGGGACAGAAGGGAGGACTCTGCAGCAGAAAAGGGATCATGGGGCATGGTAGGAGGCAGGAGGAGGTAAGACCAGTGTTGGTTTTCCTCTGAGACAGAATGAAGAACCAGAGAAAAAGCAGAGCCTTCCTCTGTGGGTAAAAGGCTTGATTTTATGTGACTCTTTCAAATTCCCAGATAAGAGCTAAAAGCAAGAACACCAAATAGGACAATAAACTAATATCCCAAGCCTGTAGAGGTGGTTTATATCCCCAAACCCAATACTCAAAAGCCTAAGACAGGAGGATTGAGAGTTCAGATGACCCTCGGCTACAGAGTACAACTCTATCTCAAAAACAAACAGTAGTTCAAGAGAAATCAAATCAATTCATTTATGCTTTGGATTCTGTCCATTAAACTCCAAGGGTCTGACTCTCAAATGCCCAGAGAGATTAATCACTGAACACTGATTAAAAGGAGATCTTTAGGTTTGGGGGGGTGTTTTTTGGGGGTTGTTTTTGGTTTTGTTTTTTGAGACAGGGTTTCTCTGTAGCTTTGGAGACTGTCCTGATACTAGCTCTTGTAGACCAGGCTGTCCCCGAACTTACAGCGATCCACCTGCCTCTGCCTCCTGGGTGCTGGGATTAAAGGTGTGTGCCACCACAGATCAGCTGAGATCTTTGTTCTTTAAAGCAAGGACAGCCAACCAAGCAGGTAGCATCCAAACACCAGATGTGAAGAAGCAAGAGACTGTCCCATCAGAAACAGAAGGCCCCAGCTACCTCCCAGGAAGTAGATGGATTCCTACCCTGTACCCCTTCCAGCTCTGGAACTCTGGGACTGAGAGGCCTGGGCTCCTGGACACCGCACAGGTTCAGACTTTGCATCAGCTAGCTCACAAGGCTGTCTCCAAATCAAGTCTCCTCCTGGACAGCAGGTACAAAGTCCAGGAACAAAGCAATCATGGCTGGTAGCTCACCAAAACAGACACCAAATACCTTCAGCAGTATATCATGCAATCACAACAGTAAACAAAGGAGCCAAACTTAACCCTGACAGAGCCTTTAGGCTGGACCTACATGATAACTTTACAGGTGGCATGGCAGACGGAAGAGTTTGTTAACAACACCAGGAGTCTCTGATCACAGAGTCCTGACTACAGGAAACTTCACCTAAGGTATGGTTCCATGGTAGAGAACTTGCTTAGCATAAGAAAAAAAGACAAAGGAGGCAGAGAGGGCTCATTCCTTCAATAAATGAGTTGTAATGAAAAGAGAAAGAATTAGAAGAGGAAATTGTATAGATTGAGAAGTACACCCATCACACTTGATTGCCTGAATATTGACTCAGAAACCCTTTTATGACAATGGGGAAATTGGAATAATGACTAGATAGATTACGGAATTACTGTGGAGCTGGAAAGATGGCTTGGTGATTCAGAGCACTCCTGCTCTTGCAGAGGCTGTGGATTCAATTCCCAGCCTCACCACGTCAGGCTGCTCACCACTATAGCTCCAGGGATCTGAAGCCCTCTTCTCGCCTCCATGGGTAATCACACACATGTGCACAGACCACACAGAGACATGCATGCATATAAATAAAATTAAATATTTTTTAAAAGAGTTTACTGCTGATTTTGGAAAGGTTTGATAACTACTGAAACCCCTCTCAAAAATGCAAATGGAAGAAGGAAGTGATCTAACATCTTGGATTTGCTTAAATATAATCTTTGTGAGGAAGCAGGGTGGCTAATGAATGAATCAAGACTGACCATCAGTTGATGACCACAGAACTGAGTACTACACCATACACTTCTCTGTACCTTTGTGAACTCCTGAAAGACCTCCAGGCTGCAATGATAAGAGCATTTGCCCAGCACACACAAGGTCATAGGCTTGGTACTTTAACATGCCCAAAAGGTTTTATGTTATTTTTTTAAATAAAAACTAAGGAAAAGCAGGCTTTTTCTAACAACACATACAGAAATGCCCCTGTAAGTTGCACCCCACAAAGAGATCCACCCTCAGAAGCTTCTCTGCCCCACACCACTGCCTGCCAGCAAGCATTTGCTAAATGATGAGAGAAGCCATGTTTTCCTCCTTGGGATCTCCAGAATGGGAATGGTCCCAAAATAACTCCCTCTGTTTGTTGTTTTGTTTTGTTTGTTTGTTTCATTTATTGCTAACTACCTTCTGATTCAGAATGTCACACCTGCCGGGCCGTGGTGGCGCACGCCTTTAATCCCAGCACTCCGGAGGCAGAGGCAGGCGGATCTTTGTGAGTTCGAGACCAGCCTGGTCTACAAGAGCTAGTTCCAGGACAGGCTTCAAAGCCACAGAGAAACCCTGTCTCGAAAAAAACCAAAAAAAAAAAAAAAAAACCCAGAATGTCACACCCAAGGCCACACCAAATTCACCACATCTGAGTTAGTGAACAAATACCATTAGCTAATACATCTTCCTTCCTACCAAAGTGTTGCTTTCCCCCCAAAACTACATCTTCCCCACCACCGACTTTTTTCATAACACTGGTCCCCCACACATCGGCACACATGCTGAGTAAATGTCCTACCACCAAGCTGCATCCACTATCCCCTTTTTTACTTGGTTTTGAGACAGGGTTTCACTAAACTGTCCAGACGTCTTGAACTCACTCTGTAGCCCAGGCAGGTTTTGAACATTTGATTCTTCTGCCTCAACTTCATGAGCAGCTGGGATTGCATGCCTGTGTGACAAGGCCCAGATTCCCGCCACCCTCACCTAATTACGAAGAAGTACTCTGGGCCTTGCCTCATCTACCAAGCTCTTCTCGATGAACCCACATTAAAGGAACTCCTTATGCTGTGATTTCAAGCTACAGTATCAGAGAAGATTGGAGATCCTCTCAAACACAGGACGGATTTAGAAAGACTCCCTATGACAGAACCTTGCAGGTAGCCAAAAGGGGACAGAACCTCCAGGCTGTTCCAAACTCTGGAAAAGATCTGCTAAGACTGAGAAACTAGGCTGGTGAGACAGCTCAGAGGCCACGAAGATGAATGACCTGAGTTCTAGCCACAAGACCCACAAGGTAGGAGAGGATTGACCTAGCAAGTTGTCCTCTGAATTCTATATGTACTGAAGGATAGGCATGCGCGCGCGCACACACACGCGCGCACACACACACACACACACACACACACAATAAATTAGCATAATAATTCTTTAAGACTGACAAACCTCATGCTCATTTCTAAAATGGGTAAATTGGGACTGGAGCTGTGAGCACAACTCTTTAGGACCTACCAGACCCTGAGAAGCTCCTGGTCTCTTGCCTTTGGTACACCTGCCTCAAGGCCATCTTCCTGGGCACAGCAATCAGCCCCTTTGTGTGTAATATTTTCAAGCAGCATAGAAAGAGGATGACAAGGACCACTAGAGCATCCCTGCCAGTCACACATCACCATTTCAGCCCTAGAGGCAAAGAGCCCAGAGTGTTCTCTGCATATGCCTGTCAATTAGAGGTGCTGGGAAGATCGATGAATGGATCGAGCCTCTGGAAGGATGGGGAGGGGCCTGAGTCTGAGCTGACCCCATGATGAGAAGGGATGGAAGGAAGAATTCCGCAAATTTAACACCCAGCACGGAGTTTAGGGAAGGCTTAGCAAGAGCTAGCAGCTGCCACCTGCCCCCAGATTCCCTGTGGCCAGTGGGGCACCCGCAGAGCAAGGGTCAATAGTGTGCTCCACAGATCCCAGACACTTAAAGATACAGAAACTCCAGAATAAAGCAAGAGAAGAAACAAATGCTACTTTACACCAAGATAAAACTGATCCTCTCTCTGAGGAGGGTAAGTGCATGGCCAAAGGCATCAGGTTATAGCAACAGAAGCACCAGATGAAGCAAAAGACGGTGGGGCCAACTACTGTCTGCCTAGCTGTCAGACAAGAGCATCCACAAAGGGCAGATCACCATCAGGCATCCTGAACCCAGCAGACCTCTCCCTGGGCCCTGTCTGCTACCTCACGGGGTACCCCCCAACCCATGTCCATCTCTCTGCCTCCTCTGCCTGTGCACAAGGGGCCTTGACCACTACTGGTAGGGTTGTAACCACCAGACATCTTTCCTTAGTCGGCAAGGGCACAGGGCCTGTGAGAGATGGGAGCCATTCAAACCACCTCCCCTTCATCCATACTATGGGTGAAGACATAGCCCTTTTAGCTACATCTCCACCCATAGTATAGCACTTGAGCCTAAGCAAGCCTTCTGTGTGCAGGCAGAATGTGAAGCACAAGCAGCTGAAATTCATATCATCACCTCATAGTCAATAGATGAGACAAGGCTCAAAGTTCTACGCTGTGCAGGGTACTTTCTACCCCATGACATAGTCCATCTTCGGTCAGGAACTGATTGCATGTGTCTGCCTTCTCTCCCATCCTGGTACTTGGGATGGACCCTCATGCTAGGAAAGGGCCTGACCACTAGCTGAGTCACATTCCCAGCCCATACTGGTCCTGAATTCACTCTGAAGCTCAGGTTGGTCTTGAACTTGTGATCCTCCAGCCTCAGCCTCCAAGGTGGTATCACAGGCATTGTCTGCCAAGCCCAGCTAAACCTGCCTTTCTATGGAGCACATTTTCCTTTTCTTTTCCCAAAGCAGAACCTGAGACCAGCCACTCATCCATCCTTCTAGTGTCAGGGGGCTATGGCCCATTCGTGCCTCCTCTACAGATTAGGTGGAAAAGGGAAAGAAATCAAGATCTATGAGCAAAAAGGTTCCAGACCCAGAGCACTGGGTTCCTGGGTCTCCCATCAGCCTTCCTACTGAACACCCGTGTTCTCAACATCAGACACCCAGAGTTCACTGACCATATTCGGTATCACTTATTTTTTTAAGATTCTGTTTTATTTGAATGTACGTGTCTATGCTGGAGGGTTGCACATGTGAGTGAAGGCACCCTGGGAGGCCAGAAAAAAGCTTCAGATCCGCTGGAGCTAGACTTACAGGCAGCTGTGAGACACCCTCCACACCTCACCCTCCTCACACATGGGTGCTAGGAACTGAACTAGGGCTCTGTGGAAGAGCAGGAGATACTTTTAACCACCAAGCCATCTCTCCTGCCTTGACACATGTTTTTACTACAACTGCTTCAAATGAACAAACACATCCTCAGGATTGCCTACAGTTGATGCCTTATATTATTGCCACAAATGGAAATATATAAGTTCCACTAAAGGTAACTAGGAGGGACTCCTGAAAACAAAATTATCTCCCCTCTAGGCAGACCCTCTCTCCCACTTCAAGAGCGTGAACCAGAGCACTCTTGTGGATTACAAAGGGAACATAAGCAAGAGGCCAGCGGGTTGGCGGTGGCACATCAGGACGCAGAGAAAGATGGATCTCTGCAAAATCAAGGCCAGCCTGATCCACAGAGTGAGTTCCAGGACAGCCAAGGCTACACATGGAAATCCTGTCTCAAGAAAACCAACAAACATATAAAAAGGGGGAAAAAAATCTTGAAGCCAGACTACCACCATGCTGAAGCTGAAGCTTTCCCTTTGAAGGAATCGTGTGGACTGGTAGGGAACTGGGAAGAACTTTCTTAGCAAATGACTCAATGTTACTTCATACTCAAGCACCTTAATCATTTCCCTGGCATCTCATCCTCTGCTGTGGGAAACATCTCATTAATCCACATTTTGGAGAAATGGGAACAAGAAGAACAAGACAAGACCTAGACCATATTCTTAAAGCCCTCCTCTTTGCTGCTCAACACCCCAGAGACAGTCACCACCTATGTGTCTGTAACGGTAATACCCGTGGGGGGTCTATGGGAAGGTGGCACTACCCACCCCAAAACTCCTCCAGCAGGACCCCTGGAAGTCAGGCAGTAGGTTCCAGTATTCTAGGTTGCTAGAACCCTAGCATAAAAGTTAGGTTGTGGCAATAACCTACAAGAGCAGGTCCCTGAGGTTTAGTGGGTGTCAAGTCTACATCTGGAGGCTGGAGCCCAGGCAGCTGCCTCAGACTCTTCTCCCTACACACACACACACACACACACACACACACACACACACACACACACACACACACACACACACACGTTCTCCCCTCCCCAAAACAGGTGATCAGGGTGTCCCCTGAAATAGCCTGAGAAAACAATCTTTAACGCCCGGGAGCAAACAGGAGAGCGAGCAGTGACAAGAAAGAGTCAAAGAAGGGAATACCCAAAAACAGACACTGTGGGGAAGCAGGGGCTGAGCCACCTCCAAACTTGGTCCTTGCCTGCCGGCACCCAAACGCAGAACACGCGGAGCCAGGCAGGCAGCTGAGGGTTCAGCCAAGTTGCGGAGAAGCTTGGGCTGAACCAGTAGCTCTACACTCTATCCACGGCAGGCTTTGGGATGGATACCTCGATCAGCAAAGGCAAGGTCTAGGAGCCCTCTGACTCCGCTAGCGTCCCGTCTGAGCCAGCCAGCCTTTCTCTTTCCATCCAAGGGGAGTCAAAAGGAAAAGTCTATCCGAAAGAAAACTGAATGCTTCGCAAGCGCAGAGGACAGGGGAGCAGGATGATGCCAGCTTTACCTTTTCTCTTTATTCTGCTTTCGAGATTTGTGCAGGAGTCCAATGAGCACCACGGCGGCTCGGATCCCCGCCTTTCGGCAATGCATCCTCCCGGCCGGCTGGGACATGGCGAGGCCGCTGGCGGTGCCCGGCCGCGCCCTCGCCCGCCGCGCGTCCCCGCCGCCTCCCCGGCTCCGCGCGCTCCGCGCTGCCCGCGCCCCGGCCTTTGCTGCCCGCCTCGCATGAGCCCCGCCCCACCTAGGTGCGCCCGAGGGTCAGGTGACTGGGCGCTCACTTCCCGACGACCTTCAGCGTCTCCCTGGGGGCCGCGGGGCGGCCGGTGTCCGCTCCCCAAGCGCGGGCATTTCCGAGGCTCGCTCCGGGTGCGGTTGGCCAGCGGCTCCTGGGCTCCCGCTCTGACGCACCGCCCGCCCCGGCCCCGCCCCGGCTCCGCCTCCCGCGCCGGGGCTGCTGACTCCCCAGCAGGCAGAGAGACCGGGTCAAACAGAAGACCCGACCCGCGCGAAGCAACCCTAGGGAACTCAGGCGGCAGGACTCGGGAGAGCAGGGAACCGGACCCCGGAGAGCGCAGGCGACACGACCCTAGGGAGAGCAGAGAATCGGATCACGGCGACTCGATAGCGCTGGAAGCTGCGGGGCTCGACGCCCGAGTTCGCAGTTCGCACACTGCCCTGAGAGCACTGGTTTCCGGCCTTTTCTCTCCTGTGCCCCGTGTTTGGGTCCCGGTCGTTGTCTCCCGAGTTCCTCCAGCCACCTCAGGCTCCCTCCCCAGGCTGACACACTCTCAGGCAGGCGCTCCAGGATACTTCTCCGATGCTGTCACTGGCTTTATAACAGGGGAGAAAAAAACACACGGAGAAGAAACTGCGCGTCCGCCACCACCCTGTCACTGTCCCAGATAAACTGCCTTTGCGTAAGACCACCACCTGGGCCTCCAGCTCCAGGGTCTTACTGTGGATAGTCACTGGGGTACTCCCGAGACCAATCGAGATTGGAGAGGGAGGGATTTGAGGAGAGCAATCAGGAAAGATGCTACGTCCCCTAGCACCACTCCGAGTCCGCGAAAGATTGTCGTGAGCGATGCTGGAAGGACCGGCCTCGGAATTTAACAACAGGGTTTGTGATCAGCTTTACCTGGCCTTGCCTCCTCCTAGAGTACCAGGTTAGTCGGCGAGCCTCGGGTCCTCCGCCCGCACCCACCGCGTCCGACCCTCAGATCTCCAGCACACGGTGTGAAAGCTCCATCCTGACTTGAACACAAAACGTGTTCTTAGCTCTTAGCTAAGGAAAGGGCTGTGGCCTGAGCCCTAACAGCGTTGGGCTTCACTGGAGTCCCCTCCTTGATTACTTCCATTTGCTGCGGGGCCTCCCAGCCCTCCCTCTCCCCCTCCCCTTAGCCCGTGAAGCATAACTAACTGCCTTGCCTCCTTGGGGAAAAGGAATCGGGCATTGGGGTGGGGGTCGGTGATGGGAATTAAAACAAGCCAATTAGCCCATCTTTGGAAACAGCTCTGTTGGGGCCAAGAGGTCCCTTAGCAATTTCCCTTGTTTTTTTACAGTGTGGTGTTTAAGAAAATACAGACAAGGAAAAGGACTGTATTTGAGAGCGGAAGGGGGGCTCAAATGAACTCCAGGGCCCTGGGCTTCTGTCTGGACTCTCCACTCAATACTAGAGCTGGGGCAGAGAGAAGGAGCCAGCCCCAAGGTGGCTCCAAAATGCACCTGGTCTACTTATGAAGCATCCATTAGCAATGGCCTTGGGCCCTCCTGAATCAGGTGAGGGATCAGAGACACAGTCACGGAAGTCTATTTATAACCCGCCTGGAGTGACCCCCCCAGGCCCCACCCATGGGGTAGACAGCTAGGCAGGCAGCTGCGAGGATTTCACTGAGGGTGACTTTAGCATCTGCCTGGGGGAAAGAAAAGAGTGAGTGTTCTCAAATGGGGAAACAGAAATAGCCCCAGCACAGGGTGCAGGGCCTCTGGAGCCCCTACTATCACTTAGCACCTCCAGGTCAGTTGACAGGCAGTTTCAGGACGTGGCAGGGAGGGTGGCCCAGTGTAGGGTATATTTTATCCATGCACAGAGAAAAGCATAATCTGACTAGACCATCCATCTGCTGCTGCCAGAAGCAGTTCCCACCCATCCCCCACTGCCTGGGAGTTAGTTCAGGTCAAGTGCACAGCAGGTACAAAGGCATGAGACAAAGGTGCAAAATCTCTCTCCATCAAGTAGTTTTCATTATTCATTCCTGTTTGGGGATTCGAGGTCCTCTCAACTCCTTCAAAGTCCCAATGGGGGGAGGGGTCTTCAAACACCAGCAACTTTTAGATCCTGGTCTCTGGAACACTGAACTGATGCTTCCTGTGAATGGTAGAGCCCTGTTTCCACCCTGTCACCATGCCTGTCAGCAATAGGATTCCTCCATAAATGCCTGCTTCATCACCCACAGCCCATCAGACCCATGTAACGGACCCAGGAAACACAAAAAGGCAAGGAAAGCAATGCCAGGGACCGCGTGTCCATCTCTCCTGGGTCTGCAGCACCATCGGCATCTAGCAAGCAAGATGACTCCAGCTCCATGCAAGAGATGAGTGAGAGACAGAAATGGAAGACGATCCTTGGGCCATTGTTATCCAAACAGGTCATTGCTAACTGCAAAGAGCCACCACATACTTCTTTGCAAATAATGCTATGTGTGACAAGCACAAACAGTGTGGCCCAGACAGCGAGCCCCAGAATTCAGCCATTCCCGTGTCACCTTCACAATTGTTTACTTATACATGTGTTTTCATTACATCAAGTTGCTTCTTTACTGATGCTAAAACATTGCTATAAATATGATAAAAACAAATGGACTTATTCAATTCTACCTCCATACTGATCGTACACGTTCAGAAAAACAGGTAAGTGTGAGGAGTCAGCCAAACATTTGCACCAAACCAAAGATGAGGTCCTTGAAGAAATCACAGTTTGAAAAAGAAGTGAAGCCGGGCGGTGGTGGTGCACACCTTTGATCCTAGCACTCGGGAGGCAGAGGCAGGCAGATCTCTGTGAGTTCGAGGCCAGCCTGGTCTACAGAGCGAGTTCCAGGACAGGCTCCAAAGCTAAGTGAAAAGGGGACATTTTTCACATTAATGACTGGAAGGTGTTTTGGGGTCATTTGGGGTAGACCAAGAAAACTGCTCATGTTCAGGCCAGAGGGAAAGAAGACATTGAAGATAGAAGTGGTCACAGAGAGGTCTCCTTCGGTGCCGCATCCCATCCTTACCCCCAGTAGTATTCTCACTCACCATCCCTAGAGCCCACAGTTCTCAAAAACAAAGTGCCAGGCAGCTGGCAGCCTGGGTCTCTGCCTCAGTGCAGGGAAAACCCAAAGGCTTGTGGGGCCTGGGAGGGGAGTGCAGCAAGCGAGTTAATCATGAACAGAAGACAGACAGCTGCGCTGCCACTCAAAGGCCCAGCAAGTTCAAACACACAGACATGCGTGCCTACTCCTGAAGAAAAGGGTTCCTGTGGCTGGGAACCGACTGAGGAAGCCCGTGAAAGCCAGGGTGCAATGAGCACCCCTGGTCTCAGAAAGACACTCCCTCCCACATTGAGCTGAAGCACCAGGAGCTTTTGGATCCAGGGTAGGGCCAGATGTCTCTAGATGCCATACCCCTCCCTTTCTGCCGAAATAGTCTCCAACTATCCTCTGCATCACCGAACCTTAAAGGAAAAGCAACAGTTAAAAAACAAAAATGTCAGTCAGCATAGGACAGCAACAACACACTCTTCTGCTTGGGGGACATGTGTGTAGGTGTACACTCACACTGGAGAAATCACTCCTAAGCCTCCCTCTGGCACCTCGCACTTTGACCAGGACCTCACACCTGTGCACTATAAACAGGACTGACTTCCTTCTTAGCAGGTACACCAGCGCCCCCTTCTGGAAGGCAGCGCAGTTAGCTACACTATCAGATGAGGAAAAGAAAGCTCAAGAGGGAGGCGGGAAGGCAGACGGAGGGTGGGAAGAGGGAAAGACTGAGAAGGTCATTCGAGGTGGGAGAGCAGTTTCCATTTTGAAATGAGAGAGAGGAAGAGTCTTTGCCAACACACCAACTCTCCTCTCGGCAGCTAACAGCTCCTCCCAGAGCTGGCAAGCGGCCCCTAAAGGGGCCCATACCCACAGTGACAGCTACAGGAAGCAAGCCATCCACCGGAAAGACTCCAAACAATCCTTAGGAACTGCTGCCCAGGCTCAGGCTCCCAGAGTCACACACCCCTGAAGCAGCCGTCCAGTAGGCAAACCATCCCAACAAGCAGAGGTCCCGCCCCAAGCCGGCGCAGATTTTGGAACCGAGTTTAGGAGAGCTTGTGGTATTTCTAAACTCCAAGGGAAGGAAACCACACAGAGGAAACCCACAGATCCCATTCCAGCTGGGCACCCAGCCCTCCACATCCCTTGTGTGCCCAGAATCTAGTGAAAGCACTCAAGGTGTGATTTCAATCAGAACTTTTCAGATATCTATTTGAGGAGTTAGGGAAAGAGTGTTTAGAAGGAAGACAAGAATGCTTAAAATACCGCTTGAATTTCTGAAGATATTTCAAATTCATACGCTCTCCCTCTCTCCCTCCCTCCCTTGCGGATTTTGGGATTTTTACTAACTGCATGACTGATTTTTCCCCAACTGGAAACATCTGAATGAGACTCTTTTTGTTGTTGTTCTCTTTTTTCAAGACAGGGTTTCTCTGTGCAGCCTTGGCTGTCCTGGAACTCTCTCTGTAGACCAGGCTGGCCTCAAACTCACAGAGATCCGCCTGCCTCTGCCTCCCGAGTGCTGGGATTAAAGGTGTGCACCATCACCTGGCCTCTGAATGAGTTTTTTTGGGGTACCCAGTTTAGCATAGAGGGTCTCCAGAGATCATTCCAGAAAACCAGGAGCTTGTGTGATGAAGTGGCCTACAGCACTCCCCTTCTTTCCAGGGTCCCCTGGCCCCCATCTTGCTGATCACAAAACTTTCAACTGCTGCTACCTGCTAAGTCACTTGCAACCATACAAGTCTCCAGGGCTGAGTGGCAAGTCTCTGGGAGGCTGTCTCTCCATAATATTAGTAACATTGCTTAGCAACAACACCCTTCGAAGCAAGAACCAGCAGACTCTCCAAAAACCTTCTCTGCCTGGCTCCAGAAAGAACAGAGCGGATTCTAAGGCATGTATTATTTATATACTATTCCACATGCCCAGCCACTGTCTGGGAGATGGGGAATTATACTTATGTGACCTTGCGTTATTACTGTAACGACCTTGGCTAGACATTTCTTTTAAATGTCTTGTTGTACTGTCCTTTTCAAAGGCATGTAACCTTTTTATGGTGACTCAAAATTGTCCTTATCAGTATCAGCTGCTCTAGCAAAGTAAGTGCAGTTGCAGGCTGGGGGCCATTGAGGTGAGTAGTCATTTGTACCTGCACTTAGTAGCACCAAAGAACTTTGCTTTTTTTTTTTTGATTTTCCAAGACAGGGTTTCTCTGTGGCTTTGGAGCCTGCGCTGGAACTAGCTCTTGTAGACCAGGCTGGTCTCGAACTCACAGAGATCCGCCTGCCTCTGCCTCCCGAGTGCTGGGATTAAAGGCGTGCGCCACCACCGCCCGGCCAAAAGAACTTTGATATGAAGATACTTCAGCATGAGAATCAACAGACCCCACACAAGACCCATCTGAACTAGAATCAGAATCCCATCTCCAGTCTGTGCCTGTCTCTTCCATCCCATAAATGAAGATTGCAACGGTGTCATCCTAAGTCCACTGCAAGGATTCTACGGCCACTGGATGGGTTTCATAAAGATGTGCATGAAAATGTATAAAACAGTCCAGTGGTGGTGGTGCACGCCTTTAATCCCAGCACTCGGGAGGCAGAGGCAGGTGGATCTCTGTGAGTTTGAGGCCAGCCTGATCTATGGAGTGAGTTTTAGGATAGTCAGGGCTGTTACACAGAGGAAACCCTGTCTCAAAAAAAAAGAAAAAGCAGTCAAAAACAAAAAGCAAAACAAAAAAATCTTTCGCCCAAAAAAGAAAGAAAAATATATAAAGCAAATCTTATTCCAAATAGTCAAATATGAAAATGGCAAATGTTTCAATCAACAAACTTTGGTCCTCCCAATAAAATGTTACTCAGAAACACAAAGGAACAAAACCCTAAAAGGTGTAATTGCATGGGTTCAAAACCATCACGCCCAGCCTGGTCTACAAGAGCTAGTTCCAGGACAGGCTCCAAAGCCACAGAGAATCCCTGTCTCGAAAAAAAAAAAAAATCACGCTAGGTACAAAGACACGCACACTCCATGATTCCATTTATAAGAAATTTTAAAACAATCTAAGGCACAAAATAATGTTAGAACAGTGCCCACCTCTGGCTGTGGATGGTGTTTGTGGTTTGTTGACTGGCTGTTGTTATTTTTTTGTCTGAGGATTGCAGTTGTTTTATAATAACTTTTTGAGATTATAATACAATTTCATCATTTCTCCCCTCTTTTTCCTTTCTCCAAATCCTCCTATGCACCACCCTCCTCTTGTTCTCTTCCAGAAACACAGCTTCTTTTATTTTAATTGCTGTTACTGGTGTGTGTGTGTCTAAATGTATAAATTCAACCTGCTCAGTTCACATGTTCCTTGTGTGTATGTTTTCAGGGCTGACCACTAGGTTTTAGACAGACAATAGTTGTGCTCTTCCCTCGGGTGCAGTCTCTCTACCCTCAGCATTCCTTGGTTACCTGTTGCTCTTTGTGTGAGGCTGAGGCCTATGAGCATGCCCTCTTCCCCGGCAGCATGCCTACTGACATCATCTTTGTTCAAGTCCTGTTCAGGCAGCCATGCTGGGGAGACTTTATGGGTGTGGCTTCTGAGTTTTCTGCAAGATGAAAACTCCCTGCTCCTCTGACTGTTACAATCTTCTCATGCCCTGCACTCTGAGCCTTAAGTGCTGGAGTTGTGTTATGATGTAGCCCTTCAGACTGGACTCCCTCACACAGCACTTGAATTGGTTGTGGTTTCAGACCAAACTATTCTGTATCAGGAGAGGACAAAGTGGCAGTTTGACCAAAACACAGAATTGCAATGTGCTCATGTTAGTGAGCATAAGTGTTACTTCAGACAGAGCAGAAGTGAATCACAATAAGCATAGATCCAGGGATAAATGAAATGTAAAGGCCAGAACGATGGGGAGGAGGTGCCTGCCACACAAGAATGAAGGCCTGAATTCGGATCACCAGCACCCATACAGCAGGATACAGCAGTGTGAGCCCAGAACTCAGGAGACCCAGGAGCTCACCAGCTGGACGCCTAGCTCAATCAGTGAGTTCCGAGTTTCGTGAGAGACCCTGTTTCAAAAGACAGTTTAGAAAGTAATTGAAGAAGACAGCAGACGCTGACCTCTGGCTTCTGCCTGCATTTACACTGCATGTTGGCTCTCTCACACACAGGAACATGCTCTTTTTTTTTTTTAATTAAATAACAGTATGACTGAATTTGTGAGTGACTTGACACCAGACTAGCCTACCTACCTATCTTTAAAGAAAGTGGGAGGAGGGGAAGAGGGGCTGGAGAAATGGCTTCTCTTTCAGGAGGCCTGAGTTCAGTTCTTAACACCCACATGGTAGCACAACTATGTGTAACTCCAGTTGAGGGATCTGACTCCCTCTTCTGGTCTCTAAGGGTAATGCATGTACATGCAGATAGACATGGAGACAAGACATTCACATAAAATAAAAATAAATAAACCTCAAAATAGACAGATAGATACATAGATACATATATAGATAGATAGATAGATAGATAGATACATACATACATACATACATACATACATACATACATACATACATACATACATACATACATACATACATAGACCTTAAAAAATAATGGGTGGTGGTGGTGCCACACACCTTTAATCCCAGCACTCAGGAGGCAGAGACAGAAGGATCTCTGAGTTCGAGGCCAACCTGATCCACATAGTGAGTGCCAGGAGGGCTGTTACACAGAGAAACCCTGTCTAGCAGGCTGGTACTACATCCACCCAGACCCTGTTAGATTCGAGCTTGTTTCCCAGTGGTCCAAGCTACTCTCCTTCTCCAAATGGTCCCTAAGAAACTCAGGACTGGGTACTCCTTTCCAGGAGGAAGTTGTCCTTTATTCATGGGTGGGATCAAAGCCCTCTGCTAAATCACAAGCTTCCTTCTCGAAAGACTCTGGACTTGAACTCACTGATGTGTTGGTAGATCCTTTGCACGCTGACAGTAAGTCCTTTTACCTAAGAGACAAACACGAAGCTCGTCTTTGGTGCCAATCCAGCTTCCCAGAGCTTTGTCTGCTCTCGCGGAATGGAGACCCTCTCCAAGCATCTGCACCTCTGCCATGAGTAAATTTTCTTCCAAACTTACTTTCCCAGGCCCTCCGAAGTCCCTCCAGCTGTCTAACCTGCATCACTCCTGCTGTAACCAAAGACCTCTCTTTTTTAGCATAGGGGTAAACTGTCTTTAGTTCTTTCTTCACTGCCCCTCCCCACGTTGCAAAGAACTCTTGGAATCTGCACTTGCTGGTTGCTTTCTTTTGACTTTGAGCCCAGGCATGTGTGCATGTGCACGCATGCACACGTGCGCGCGCGCACACACACACACACACACACACACACACAGAGTCTTTGCTTCCATCCATTCTCTGTACCACCCACCCCACACTCACTATCACCAAACGGGTTCAAGGGCTACACAAAAAAAGCAAAATACCTCCACAAACAGATGGCGGGGGGGATGCTATTTCAAGAGTGTCTTTGGGAAAACATTAAACCTCTACTGACAGCTATAGGCAGATACTTTCTTTCTGACACCCCTTTCTGCTTGGGGGATCTTCCCAAGCAAAAAGAAAAGGCATGGGAGGTCCTGACACCTGGCGGAGACTGCAGGTGTCTGTTACCTGAGCAAGATCACTGTGCCTGTCGTACACATACGCAAGCCGACAGTTGCTGTCCCCCATGGCTCTGCTGAGCTCTGCACGGGTCATTTTGTCCCGTTTTATGTCTCTAACTGCATATGTGACCGACCATGATGCTTAGTCCTCAGTAAGACTTGTTAAGTTCTGCTTCCTAGTATGCCTGTTGCCCATTTGCTTGGTAGAAGCCCTACAGAGAGACAGAGAGAAGCAGGAAGGACATTTAAATCTTCCCTCCAGAGCCAGGTATATAAGCACTCGCCAGTACTTAGAAAGCGGAGGCCCACAGATCTTTATGAGTTCAAGGCCAGCCTGGTCTACATAGTGAGACCCTGTCTCAAATAAACAAGCAACAAAACAATTTCCGTCCAATCACATGGGGTCACAAAGGATGGGTCAGGTCACAAAAGTAATAAAAGGTCCCAAGTTTGCTGAAATCTCTTTTTGAACATATTAAATCTGTTTCAAGGTTGAGGGGAGCTGGGCTGGGGACAAAATTCTATGCACACTATCCATCCTACATTTTGTCAGTAGAAGATTCTAAAGACGGTGCCCAGCCAAGGCCAGCAGCGACCTTCATGTGACCCCACATGCATTATAAGAACGGAGTTCCTCAATGCTGAGGAAGCAAAACCTTTGCTTTTCATAAAGAATCAGGACCTGAAACGACCTGAGCTTCACACAGAACCCCCAAAGCAGGATGCACAGTGGAAGGGTACAGCCGACCAGCGCCAGAGGTGGAGCAGAAGGAAACATCCAGCCAGTGAGTTGAGTGCCTGGAGGGCTGTGCTGGTGGTGGTGGTGTTTTGGGGCAGGGAGTTGTCTGTTTGCTTTTGCTTCCTTTCTCATTTTTTTTTTTTGAGAGAGGGCTTCACACAGCCCAGGCTGGCCTCAACTCAGTACATAGCTGAATCTGGCCTTGAACTCCCATCCTCCTACCTCCACGTTCCAAAGAGCTGGGGTCACAGGCACCTACCCTCACTTCGTTTCATGCTTTTTTTTTTTTTTTGAGACTACGTAGCCCTAACTGGCTTGGAATACATGCTCTTCTTGCTCCTGTTTTCCCAAAGTGTTGAGATTTCTTGTGCGAGCCATGATGTTAGCTCAGAAATAGCATATTTCTCTGGACTCTACAGAGTAGAGCCTTATTTTAAAAAATTTTTTTTGGCAAAATAGAAAGATAAGGGTATGTCTCAGTCTTAAGAGTGTTTGCCTAGCAAGCTGGCAGTCCTGAGTTCTATCCCCAACACTAGAGGAAAGAGGAAAATGGTGAGGGGGGGAATATGGGGGAAACAGGACTAATTTGTTTCACAGGCACAAGTAGCAGACCAAATCCCTGCCCCTTAGGCAAGCAGGTGCTAACCAGCTGGTCTACATGGGTCTCTTCCCCTTAGCAGAAGAAATGAGAAGTCCCTGATAAATAACTCAGGGTTGTGGGGTAAACCAGGTAACACATGCGGGAGGGCCCCACACAGGGCATTCACTGACTTCCTGACCTTCCACTGTAGAGGGAAATGAAAGGCTTGGACCTTGGTTAGCGTGTGTGTGTGTGTGTGTGTGTGTGTGTGTGTGTGTGTGTGTGTTAGTTTGTGTGTCAACTTGACACAAACTATAGTCACCTAGAAAGAGGGAACCTCAACTGAGAAAATCTCTCTGTCAGACTGGCCTGTAGGCAAGTCTACAGGGCATTTTCTTGATTAACGGTGATGTGGGAGGGTTTAGCCCACTGTGGCTGGTGTCACCGCTAGGCAGTGGTGCTGGCTTATATAAGAAAGCAGGCTGAGCAAACTATGTGGAGCAAGCCAGTGAGCAGCAGCCCCCATAGCTCTGCTTCAGTTCTTGCCCTGAGCTCCTGCTCTGGTCTCCAGGCATGACGGACGTGAACCTGAGAAATGTAATAAACTCTTTTCTCACCAGTTTGCTGTTTTTGCGATTTAATTTTTGTATGTATGAGTATTTTGCCTTTATGTGTGTGTATGTGCCTGCCTGTATATGTATGTGTATGTGGATATGTGCATGCCAGGTGTCTTGCAGAAGTCAAAGAAGGCTTCAGATCCTCCTGGAACCAGAGTATAGATGACTGTGAGCCACCACGTAAGGGATGGGAACCAAACCTGGGTCCTCTGCAAGAGCAACAAGAGCTCTAAATCACTGAGCCATCTCTCCAGGCATCACACATACACGGGGCAGGGGAAGGGGAAGAGAGCCAAACTAATACAGACCTAAGAGGCTGCTGCGCAGAACACTGGTCAGACTCCACACCCTGTTCTAGAAGCTGCCCACATGCTGGGTGATCAAGACATGGAGACAGTTGTGGCCCCAGGAAGTCATCACACTGGTCCCTGTGGTTGTGTCAATCTTCTGGGTTTAAGATTTACAGAAAAAGCCGGGCAATGGTGGTGCACGCCTTTAATCCCAGCACTCGGGAGGCAGAGGCAGGCGGATCTCTGTGAGTTCGAGGCCAGCCTGGTCTACAAGAGCTAGTTTCAGGACAGGCTCCAAAGCTACAGAGAAATGCTGTCTCGAAAAAACAAAAAAAAAAAAAGATTTACAGAAAAATTAAGTGCACTAAAATAGCAAATATAATGAAAATTAAACCATGTTGTTATATTCTGGCTAACTAAACAGCATGGCCCAAGGCTCGCCTGAGTCTCAGACAGCTCTCTATTGGAAAGAGAGATAAAGGAACCAGAGATATGACTCAGTCAGTAAAGTGTGCAACATGCAAGCCACAAGCATAAGGCCCCAAGTTTGATCCCCAGCAACTACAGGGTGATGAGCACATGTAATTCCAGTGCTGGGGAGGCAGAGACAAAACCCCTGTTACTAGCTAGTCAGACAGCTAAATCTAATCAGCAATCTCCAGATCCCAGTGAGATCCTTGTCTCAAAAAAAAAAAAAAAGAAAGAAAGAAAGAAAGAAACAGAAAAAAAAATCGTAGGACATGGTGGTGCAAAAGCAAGCAGACCTCTGTGTTTTCAAAGCCAGCCTGGTCTCCAGAGCAAGCCCTAGGCCAGCCAGAGCTATATAATGAGACCCTCTCTAAAATGAAAAGCAACAGATGGACAGTGCTTGAGAAAAAAAGATACCTCTGGCCTCCACACGTTTATGTTCATGCACGCATGATCATACATGAACATGCGAGGAAATAGAAGGAGATTAAGGCAGGTTTTATGGCACAGGCCTAAATCCCAGACATTCACAAGACTGAGGCAGTGGGATCATTCAAAACCTGTTTGGGCAACAAAGTGAGTACAAGACCAACTTGGGCAATTTATTGAGAACCTGTCTCAAACTTTAATTTTAAAAACTAAATCAAAAAGGAAGAAGGAGGAAGGAAGTTTGCCAGTGTTGTTTGGGAAGGTGTTAAAGAGAGATGGGCCCTGCTCCGCAAGGTCAAATAGGAATAAATAACTTCCTGGCCCTCAGTGTCAGACTGGTGTCACCTCTCTAATTTGCACAGGGCTGCATCTGCTCTCTCTCATCCAGAGCTCAGAAAACAGATAAAGGACTCAGACAGTTCCTGTGGGACAGTGTGCTGCTCCTCCCACAGTCAGCCATGCAGCGATCACATGATACATCCTCGGGGGATTCCCAGGCCAGCACAGGTCTCCATCCCAACTGAACTGGTGCAGCCCCAAGAGTAGGTTCTGCCTACTCTGAAGCAGGAGAGTCACCTTGTAGGCACCCCCACCTACTGTTGAGTAAACTAAAACCAACAAGGTCACTCTCCTGTGCAGGCCTTCAAGCATGCTTGAAGCCCTGGCTTTGATCCCAAGCATCTCACATACTAGGTATGGAAGCTCACACCTGTAATTCCAGCACTAAAGAGGTAAAGGCAGGAGGATCAAAAGTTGTAGGTCATCTTTAGCTGCATATTAAGTTTGAGGTCAGCCTGGGATACGTGAGACCATTGCTCAAATAAATAAGAGGGGACGTTCTGATGATTTTATGGCCCCAAACTGGTTTGAGTCATTCCTGGAGCTGGAGCTCTTCAATTTATCTGTTTCAGGTAGAGCATTGTCTTGGATGTTGTTTTTCCTTTGGAATGTTTTCCCTAAGCCAATGTGAGTTAGGCTTGCCAGGCCTCTGCCCCAGGAGCAGCACATCAGAGAACAAAATAAAAGGGTGTGAGGGAAGACCATACCCTTGCTCAGTGAGGTCGGCATGCCCCCAAGGGGACCCTGGATAAATATGCCCAGGACAGCTTCCCCAACCCCAAGCACAGGCAGATGCACCAAAGCACCCATAAACCAAAGGCCAGAGACAGAACGCACAGCATTCTCAGGACAACCTGAGGGAAGACAGCAAGGGCACAACTCTGTCTCCACAAATAAACAACGGTAGAATCTCAGGTGGCCTTAGTGGTGCACACCTGGAATCCTAGCACTGAGAAGGCTAAAGCAGGAGGATCTGAGTTCAAGGCTGGACTTGGCTGTGCAGCAAAATCTGCCTCAAAAAAACAAACAAGCTGGGCAATGGTGACACACACTTTTAATCCCAGCACTCAGGAGGCAGAGGCAGGCGGATCTCTGTGAATTCAAAGTCAGGCTGTTTTACCAGTGAGTTCCACAATAGCTGGGGGTCACAGAGAAACTCTTTAAAAAAAAAAATCAGGATCGGGAGATGGCTCAGTTGGTAGAGTACTTGCTGTACAAGCATGAGGGTCTGCATTTGTTTGGTTTTTATGTTTTTTGCTTGGTTGGGCGATTTTGTTGGTTTGTTTTTTGATCCAAGGTCTCACTAAATAGCTCTGGCTTGCCTGGAATTCTTTATGTAGACCAGGCTGGCCTTGAACTTAGAGATTCTCCTGCCTCTGCCTCCCAAGTGCTGGGATTAATGATGTACACCAACACACCTAGCCAAGAGCCTGAATTTGGAGCCCATGCTGGGCATACACCATGTAATCCCCAGGTGGGGGAGACAGAAATGACTAGAACTAGTTTGAAGCTTGCTGACCAGAAAGTCTATCCAAAGCCACAAATTCCAGATTCAGTGAGAGACCCTGTTTCAAAAAATAATATGGAAGCCAGGTATGGTGGCACATGCCTTTAATCTCAGTACTCTGGAAGCTGAAACAGGAGGATCTCTGAGTTCACACCCAGTCTGGTCTACATAGCTAGTTCTAGGACAGCCAGAGCTACGTAGAGAAATCATGACAAAGAAGAAGAAGAAAGAAGGAGAAGGAGGAGGAGGAGGAGGAAGAAGAAGAAGAAGAAGAAGAAGAAGAAGAAGAAGAAGAAGAAGAAGAAGAAGAAGAAGAAGAAGAAGAAGGTGAGACCCTTTGAAGAAGGCAGCCTCTGGACTCTACATGCATACACACATGGTGTCTACATACACACAAAAACACACACATGCACACACAAAAACATAACACATACAAGTTTTTTTTTAATCTAGCAAAAAGGTTTATACCTATAACCCCAGCATTCAGGAGGCTGAGGCAGCAGAATCATGTGTTCCAGGCCAGACTGCTACACAGCAATACCTTGTCTTATAAAACCAAAAAATAAAATAAAACGCATTTTTCTTGTTTGTACTTACCCTTAAATCTTCACCTGCATGAATGTTCCTGCAAAGGATCAGGCATACACACAGGAGCAGACGTGAGGTCTACAGCCTAGCAGATAGGTATGCAGAGAACACTGGGCCAGGAGGGGACAGCACCACCTCTGGCCCAGAGCTGTCCCTTAAGGCGCCAGGACAAAAGCTGAGCCCTTTTGTTCTAGGTCTGTTATGGATCCAGTCATTGGAACTTGACCCTGGGTTGGAGATAGACAGGTGACACCCCTGGACCAACCTAGTGAGACTGGTCAACTGGCTTCAGTCCCAGCAGTTGGGAGGTAGAGACAGGAGGATCTCTCTAACTTCAGTCCGCAAAGGGAATATACTTAGGCTTCAAGCTGTGGCTTTCAAGAGAGCACTTGGGTGTTTAGGACTATGACAGGGTGCAAAACTAGGACTAGCCAGAGGCCTAGTCCCTCTGAACTAGGCCAGGGAGTCCATGTATTGCCCCCACAACCTGCTCTCAAGCTACCTCTCTGGAACTCCGTGGATGCTGTGATTCATCTGCCGAGACAGCTGCAAAGACCCTCACGGGGTATAAGCACTGCAGAAGCCAGAGTTCACCTGACTCCCAAAGGGCTGTGCACATCTGGACAGCCGCAACCAGGAGAAACTCCAAGGGTTCAAAGACAACCGGGAAAATATGTAGCATATATGGACCAAACCTGGCCATGAAGGCCATAGGATACCTTGCTTTTAGTGTCTTGATTCTTTTCGAGGAAAACGGAGGTTTTTCTAGGGGAGGATCTAGATATGCTGCACATTCTCATCTGAACTCATGGCTTCAAGCCATCATCATCAGCTCCCAAAGACCACTTCTTTGTCTCGCTTTTCCTGTCTGCAAGGCCATATCCGACATAGCACCGTTTGCATCTTGCATGACTGCCTAGATGGACACATTTTTCTACAACTTCCATAATGTCAAGTTAAATTTCTTAAAAGCATTCTCAAGTCTCGGGGGACTTACTTAACATGTATGAGACCCTGAGTTCAAACCCCAGCAATGCAAGAAATAATCATCCTCTAAAAGAAAATTTGCATGGTGAAATACTACACGGTGGTCTCCAAAGCAAGCTGGGGGTGTGGGGGAGGGGCAACTGTGAGCGGACAGATGTGAGAAAATCCTCAAGCCGCATTCCTGACCAAGATGTAAAACTGTACTGTGTGTGCCACTTCCTTGTATGTAGGAAAGGGAGCTAAGAAGAATGTATGTTCATATTTCATACCAATATGTGCTGGGAACGGCCTCATAAATGAGCTTAAGAAGGCAGAGGTGGGGCTGACTAGACTAAAAGTGAGGCTTCCCACCACATCTATCTTTATATCACTTTGGGTTTGAACCATATAAATACATCCCACTGTTGAAAGTAAGTTATAAATAAATAAACAGCCCAGTCAGCATGATGACCATGTTCTCAATGGCATTGTGGGTATATTTAGCAGTAATCTTAAAGACATAAATCCAAATTCTTTAGGCCAGTTCTTTTATACCTTGTGGAAATAAGTTCATGTCAAAAGCCCTGCAATGGCTATTGCAGGGGTGTTTCTGGGGGTGAGAAACACAAAGTGACCAAAATGCTCAATGTTAGAGGGTCAGTTCATTTACCATGGTTGGAGACAGGCTGTGTGGTGTTCTACGAGCTTGAGGCTGCTCCCCGCCAGTCCCTCATACAGTCAAACCTGATCTCAAGACCAGGACAATGTGGGGCAAGCTGCCATCATTCACATGAACAGGGTGGGTGACACCCAGGTGAAACCCACCGACCTGCAGGGTTTCCAGCCACTATCCATGAGGAGGGGTGCATAGCCCTCTGAGTTCCAGCTCAGGTCAGAGCAAAGGCCATGTGCCGGCTGGTTTGTATGTCGACTGGGGAGATGGCTTGGTGCATAAGGTACTTGCAAGAAAACCAGGCACTGGGGGGTGGGGACAGGCAGATCCTGGGAGGTCTCTGGCCAACCAGTGTAGCTTAATCAGCAAGCTCCAGGCCAATGAGAGACTCTATATCAACAAACAAGACCAATGACAGACCCTGCCTCAGTAAACAAGGCCAATGACACACCCTGCCTCAACAAGCAAGATGAAGAATGATAGAGGAATATCAACCCCTGACTCCCAAACACCCCAGCACAGGTGAGCATGCCTGCACGTGCTCACATACACCACACACACACACACACACACACACACACACACACACACACTATTAATAATAAATTAATTCACATTAGGACCTGCACCCACACAGAAAGTCAGACACATTAGGCATCCAGAAGGGAGAGGCAGAAACAAGTGAATCCCAGGAGCTCACAAGCTACCATCTAGCATAAACAGCAAGTTCCAGGTTCTATTGAAAGACCCTGTCTTTAAAAAAAATCAAAGGTGGGGCCAGGTGTGGTGGTGTAGGCCTTTAATCCCAGCATTCAGGAGGCAGAGGCAGGTGAGTTAGAAGCCAGCATGGTCTACCGAGTGAGTTCCAGGACAGCCAGGGTTACACAGAGAAACCCTGTCTTGAAAAAAAATCAAGGTGGGACTTGGAGAGATGGCTCAGCAGTTAAGAGCGCCGGCTGCTGAATTCCCAGCTTTGGCTCCCAGCAATACATGCTCCCAGCAGTCTGTAACTCCAGTTCCAGGGGATCTGATGCCCTCTTCTGGCCTATACAGGCACTGCATGAGTGTGGTGCACAGGCATACATGCAGGCAAAACACACATAAAATTCAAAAGTAAATCTTTTTTTTTTAAGGTGAGATAGACAGCTTCAGTATAAACATTCAAGGGTGACCTCTGGCCTCCACCTAACATGCATGAGCACACACACATAAACCCATACCCCTCCCACACATTAAGAAAAGAAACTCATAGTCAAGAATAACAGGTAGTGAGTTTACTTGGATATCAGTTAGGAGAGTGGACCTCCTGTTAAGTGTTCTTACCACAATAAAATAAAATTCAGAGGCTTCTCAGCTGACGGTGAGATTACAGCCCAGCCAACACCATGAAAGCTGAAAATACTGTGCACTGAAATGCTCCGAGCCTGCCTAACCCTGCTCAGCAATACATTATAGAATGCCCAGGGTCAGTCCTTCAGGTCATGGGACTGTGGCTGGCTGCAATTGCCCAGCATTGTAATGAGGATCCCAGGCCACATGTCCCTAGTCCATCATCACTAGTCTACTGGTCTTAACCAAACCACAGTAAATTAGCCTCTTAACCACCGTGGTGCAATTCACAGACCAAAGCCAAAGCATCCTCAACCTGCAGCCTGGCTGGCACCAGAATCTCGCCAGTTTAGTCTCCACTGTAAGTTCATGGGTGGTAGAGCATGCACTTAGCATGTGTGAGGTCCTGGATTCAATGTTCCAAAAGAAAGAGAGAAAAAAATCAAAGAGCATTTATCTCTGTGGACTGAAATGGCCCCATGTACCTACTAGATGTGTGGGTCTCCCCTTCCAGCACCAGCTCTGGCTGCCCCAGTCAAAGATGAGAGCTTGCTGGAATGCTGGAGGAGAGCTATGTGTGGCAGCAGGATGAAGGGAAGTGGGTGTTCTCAGATGGGGAGGGGCCAGAGCCTCAGTCAGCCTGAGGCTTTCACAGGGAACTGAAGCCACTGGGAGGAGGACCAGGCACTGGGTTAAGAACAGTCCCCGTCATCTGAGCAGCACGGGAAAGCAAGTAATTATCTTTGAGATGGAAGCCAGCTGCACCAGGGAGCAACAGAGAGAAATCAGAGATAGAGGATGGGGAGCAGGGTGAAGAAGCAGAGAAGCAAAGACAGATAGCAGGGTTGGGGGAGGGTTTGCAGGGCAAGGAGTATTGCAAACAAGCTCTGTGATGCGCTCATCTGCCATAGCCAGAACATTCATACTTATCACTTCTCAAAGACGCAGTAATATGACAGACAGCTCAGGTCCCTAGTCACAAATCTGACTAGTTAGACATCCCCTGCTGGCCACCAAGTGAGCAGGCAGTCCTAGGACAAAGCTGCCACCTTCTGGCAGGAAGGGGAACTGTTCAGCCTGCCCACCACCAGAGTGGTCTTCTACCTCACTTTGTTCCCATGCCAAGGCCTTTGTACCCGTGGTTCCCAGTGCCCGGGATGCTCCTTCCCAACAGATATTCTCACGCACCATCCTTTGACTCTCAGCCTCTCAAATGTCACTTCTGTGAAGAGGTTGTTGCTGACCACTCATCTAATTTAACCCCAAGGCTGCCATGGCGACACGCATTTATAATCCCAGCATTTGCAAGGAGGATAGGAGTTCAAATCATCCTTGAATATATAGCAAGCCTGAATTTGGCAAGGCAACTTGTCTACACACACACACATGCACACAGATAAATAAATGAGAAGTCCCTGCCCATATCCTCACAAAGCCACTGCTGTTTCCTTCCCACTGGGTGTCATCTGGAACCACATGGGCTCTGTCTCTCACCACTAGAAAATACCACAAGACCTGTCAGTGTGTGATTTGTCTATTTGGAAAACTATGCTCAATAAACTTGGACCACCAGTGTTGCCGGGTGTAAGACGTGGCATTCATCCTGCTGGGCCATCCTGAGCTCAGGGACCCAACCTCAAGCGCCACAGGGATGAACTGCAGCTCTTCACACCCACCACCTTCTATGTCCCATTCACCCCTCCAGGATGCCTATCACCTCCTCAGCACCACATCCAGACTCCCTTGAATATTCTTGCAGATACCCCTACAGGGCATCCTTCCACATCCTGCCACTAGGTTCTGGGGCTTGGCTCACTGCCTTGGAAACAGCTTCTCACACTACCTGACCCCCTGTCCTGGATGTTCTCTCGGTTTCAAACTCCCAGAGGATCCCTTTTGGCTGCCCCATGCTGTCTCTCCAGGAGGAAGTTCCCACTTCTCCCATATCCCTTATGCTTTGAGGTGACTGAGTTCACTGCCCAGACCAGACACTGTTCGCCTTGGACTATCTTTATCTCCTGTAATAGGGCTGGTCCTCATCAAAGTGCCTTTGTGGCACCTTCAGTGGGTTATCTCACTTCACCCTAAACATCCCTGTGAGACAAAGACTCCTTCACCTTCAGGGTGGGGAGGGCAGGGCTCTGCCCCCAGGTGACCTCAGCGATAGGTGGCGACAGAGCCAGGATTCAACAAAGAAATCCCAGTCCCTAAAGCAGGGCCAGCTTAAAGTAGGCGCACAATGAATATTCATGAGATAATGGACAGCCCACATTCCTCCCGTCTCTGACCTTGATTTTGACAGCTCCCACACAAGCGCAGAACCCCGGTGTGCTTGCTTTCTCAGCTCCAATTCTGACCCAGATAACACAGTCAAGTTTCTTCCCCTCCCTTCCTCCTCCCCAAACCTTGAGCAGAAAATGATCCAGCCAGGACCCGTGAAAGAGATGCTACTGGCAAGCCTAAGGTTTTTGTTTTGTTTG
>JAQHUG010000288.1:971222-987638 GCA_028555095.1 Dicrostonyx torquatus
AGAATTCTAGCAAATTCCTGAGCTCCCATCATGTGAGTAAAGCCTTGAGGCTTCCTTGACACGGCCGGATGCCATCCCTTTCCAGTGAGTTAGCCCTAAGTCCACATAAGACACAGGACACACCCTCTGTGAACACAGCCCTCCTAGACTGGAAACTAGTGTGGTCCCAAGGGAAAGTAGGGGTGTGTCCCTTAGGAACACTTGGAATTCTGGGTTCCAACCAAGTGTCAGGGGCCAGGTACACGAACCAGTCACACCCTGCCTTCTGTCCTCAGAACACTCAAATAATCTGGACCCAGGATAACTGCCCCCATCCATATACATCACTTTACACAAGACCTGGAGATTTTTCACATCCCGTGCAACCTGCACCATCGCTTTATTTCAGTCCGTTTCCCACATGACCCTCATCCAGCATCTGCATCCAGTCTCCAAAGGACCAGCAGCCTTGGTATGTATGCCTGCATATGCGCAGTTCAAGTCTGTCCTTCCCACAACAGTGTATCCGAGAGCAAAGGAGGGTCAGTAACAGAATACAGAGGCAGAAAACCCCCGGAATCCCAGCTCCAGCTTGTAGCAGTCATGAGACCAGGGCAAGTTCATTCTCCCAGAGGTGTGGCTTCTTCCATTTTAGGTGAGGGGGGCTGAAGATGAAGCTCAGTAGTCAAACACTTGCCTAGCATGTGGGAGATGCTGGGTTCAATTTCAAAAAGAAAAAGAAATAAAAAGAAAAAATATGCCTCATAGTTGGATATGGTAACACCAGTACTCACGAGCTGGGAGAAAAAGATCACAAGTTTAAGGCCAGCCTGAGCTACAAAGTGAAACACTGCCTCAAAATTTAAATGATATGGTGGTGGGGACAGGAAGAATGAGAGAAGCCACATCCTAGGATTAGTGAGGACAGAAGGAAGAAAGGCCAGACTGAGAAGCCACAGCTGGTTTTGTCAAGGTTGTAATGGGAGGTGGCATTAGGAGTGTTTTTGCATATGTGACCTTCCGTGGTCAATTCTGAATGTATATCCAAGCGTGTGTATTTAGGATATGCCAGGACTCTAACATGTTACATTAAAGTTGTATGCTGGTCAAAGACTGGCCCTCCTAAGGTGACAGCTATCTGTGCCTGTCCCAGGCCCCAGGGGCTATGTGAGAGCTCCCAGTTTGGGGCTGCCTCCTTGGTGCCACCTAGTGGCACTGGATTTGTACAGCTCAGATACCTGTCCTTGGAGGAGCCAGGAGGCTACAGGTCGGACTGGGTACAAAGTCTGGCCTTGTCTAGCTCTCAGACGCTGACCTGGAAGCCTGGCCTTCAGTCTCAGCCAGTGTTGCCCAACAGAGCTGTCTGTGCTGGTGGAGATGTTCTGAAGTGTTTGTGTGTCTAAGTGGGTCAGCCCCTGAGCACCCTCTCCCAGGAAGCAGGATTCTTCTGTTTGTTTGTTTGTTTGTTTGTTGTGGGACTTGCATATTCAAGGCAAGTATTCAACCACTGTTTCAAAAGAAAGGGAGGGAGGAAGGGAAGAAATAAGAATATTTACCCTCATTAGTAACTGGCTAAAGGAAATAGTCAAAAACACATAATAAAAAATTAAATTCAAAATCTTTGCATAATTTGTTATAATCAAAATTGGAAACATTAAAATCTAAAAATAAAGCAATGGCTAAGTTAATTATGGGACCCCATAATCACAGGGTAAGCAGTATTTTAAACAATCGTGGAGTTGTGCATTGTTTGATTTGGGGTTTGGTTTTTTACTTTGGTTTTAAGACCAAGTCTCCACCAGGTTGTGAAGGTGCACACCTTTAATCCCAGCACTCAGGAGGCAGAGGCAGGCTGATCTCTGTGAGTCCCAGGCCAGACTGGTCTACAGAGTAAGTTCCAGGATAGTCAAGACAACAGAGAGAAACTTTGCCTCGAAAAAACAAAAAGAAAAAATAAAAAAGACCAAGTCTCATGTAGTCCAGGTTGGCTTCAAATCTACTGTGTAGCAGAGGATGTCCTTGAATCTTTGGTCCTCCTACATCTACCTTCTAAATTCCCCTGGTTTTATGTGGTGCTAAGGATCAAGTCCAGACCTTCACGCATGCTAGGCAAGCACTTTGTTAACTGAACCACATCTCCAGCCCTAAATCGCTTTTTAAACGATTACTTAATGTTGAAATAACATTACATAATATCTTTTAAAAGCCTAAGAACATAAGACTATTAGGAAACATTAAAACAATAATGTGTGGAGGGGACATGACTCAGTGGCTCATCGGTGGCTTTGCAAGCTTGACCCCTGGGTTTGATTTCCAGCACCATAAGGAGAAAGAATAACAATATTTTGGGTGGTGGGTTATGTGTTATTTTTATTTTTTTTTTCATTTCAACATTTTTACATATTTTTTAAATATCCTACAGTGAGCATATACTATTTTTATAGTCAGGAAAATGTTATTTTTAAAAAATTTCCAGTATGGGAAAAGACTTGTGATCCAGCTTTTAAGCAAGAGAGAGAGAATACAAGAACATGGCCAGGCCTACAGAGGACTCAGAGGAGGCAGATGTTGTGGTCTGATAGTCGTGCTGGGAGGGGTCTCACTCATTTATTCAGAATCAGCAGCCGGGCTGTGGAATAAGGAAACTGTGTTCCTGCCAATCAGATTGGCGCTTCCACAACTGTGAGGACATGGGCAGTAGAGGGAATGTGGGTGGTTAAACCCCTCTCGGGGGGTCCCTGGCAATACCACACAGAGTTGCCACACCCATGGTTTCACTTCTGGTCCCTGCCATGGGAAACTCACACAAACACACAGAGGGTCAGCTGGGGAGAGCCGCTGAAGCAGAGTTTGAGATATCAAAACATGAAAGTAACCGAGCAGTCCAGCCATGCAGGATACAACAGTGAGCACACAAAATGTACAAATAGGCACTAACTGGCAATTCAAGAGAAGAATCGATCCATGTGGTGGTGGTGCAAGCCTTTAATCCCAGCGCTCAACAGTGGCAGGTCTCTGTGAGTTTGAGGCTAGCCTCCCTGACTCCACCTTCTTCCTGCCAGCCTTCAGTTTAGTTTTCCCACCTAGCTCTATTCTGCTAAGCCACTGGCTGAGACAGATTTATTCATTAACCAATAAAAGCAACACATAGACAGAAGGACCTCCCACACCACTAGCCTGGAATACAGAGTGAGTTCCAGGACAGCCAGAGCTATACAGAGAAAACCAATAAGGAGGAGGAGGAAGAAGAAAACTACAAGGAGTTCCGAGAGATCCCGGAAGCCCTGCGGGAGGCACACACTCAGGACTATCACAACAGCCACACACACACGCACACGCCTGATGTTTGCTGTGTCTCTGCCCTGTTCTAAGCATGGACATGTGCAAACTTACTTCATACCCAAAATAACACTTCCAGTCGGCTTTGTGCTTTCCAAGTGAGGAAACTGAGGCACAGAGTAATTAAATAACCTGTCCAAGGGCTTAGGGCTGATAAGAGGCAGGGTCTAGCTCTGAACCCAAACAGCAGGACCGGCATGGCATCATGTCAAAAATTCAAAACAATGTCACATGTCTGATTTTTTTTTGAGACAGGTTCTCTCTATTATGTATCAGTGACTATCCCAGAACTCGCTAGTAGACAAGGCTGGCCTCAAACTCACAGAGATCCACCTGTCTCTGCCTCCAGAGTGCTGGGATTAAAGGTGTGCATCACTAAACCCGGAACATGTGTGAATTTTAGTACAGTTGTCCTCAAAGGACAGAATCAACTCCCACAGATACCGAGATCCAGATTGCTGAAGTTTCTGATACAAAATGGGCTAGTATGCACATAGACCCCACACACATCCTCCTGTATGAAGCTTGTCTTCTCTGGATTACTTATGGCCCCTGACACACTGCAATGCTGTGCAAATAAATGTTATGCTGTGTTGTCCAGGGAATAATAACAAGCAGAGGGGCCTGCACCTGTGCAGTACAAGTGTGGTTTGAAATATATGTATTGCTTGGCGTGATGGTGCATGTCTTTAATCCCAGCACTCAGGAGACAGAAGCAGGTGGATCTCTATTAATTCAAGGCCAGTCTCCAGATTAACCAGGGCTACATGGTGAGACTCTGTCCAAAATTATGTGTATTTTCAATCCAAGGTTTGTCGAATCTGTGGATATGAAACCCAAGAACACAGCAAGGTCAGCTACATGCACAAAACCACATATTAGTCCTAGATAATTGTGTGGAGCTGGGAAGATGGCCCAGTCTGTAAAGTGGTTGCCAAACAAGGATGAGGACTTGAGTTCAATCCGCAGTCTCAATTTAAAAAAAGAAAGAAACAGGCACTGGAGTGCACACATGTAATCCCAGCACTGAGGAGGCATGGACAGAGGGCCTCTGGGGTTCACTGACTGCCAATCTAGCAGAACTGGCAAGCTCCCAGTTCAATGAGAGACTCTCTTTAAAAGAACTAAACAAGACGAGGCGTAGTTGAGGAGAGCTATTGAGAAAGACACTAAACATCAACCTCAGGCCTCACACACACAGGAACACGAACATCTATACCATACGTACACACACAAAATAAATCCTGGCATGTTCTGCCACATGGATGAATCTTGAAGACTCTATATGAAGTGAAATGATCCATACGGGAAAGTGAAAATATCTCACGGTTTTACTTGTATGAAACTCATCGAGACAGACGGAGGAATGGTGGGCAGCAGGGTGGAGAATGCTAGGAATAAAGGATTGCTGCACAGCTGTTCAGGGTTTTAGTCTGCAGTGAAGACGTGGGCAGTGATGCACAGCAGCACTTAAAGGAGGCTAAAGAGGTAGACTTTGGAGCTAGAGGTGCAGCTCATCGACACACTGCCTTCCTAGCGTGAACGCCTGCGCTGGCAAACTGTGCATAGTGGCAGAAACCTGTAATACAGCATGCAGGAGGTAGAGGCAGGGGGATTAGAAGATCAAGGTTTTTCTTGGCTACATATACTTTTGAGGCCAGGCTGGGCTAGGTGACATTCTGTCAAAAGGAAGAAAAGGAGGGAGAAAGGGAAAGAAGGAAGAAGGGAGGGAGGGAGAGGGAAACTCTTCTACAATAAGTATTTTGTTAAAATAAAAGGGTTGGAGAAAATCAGATAAAGTATTAGCTGTCGGCTGAGGGTGTATCTCCGTGTTAGAGCATTTGCCTAGCATGCATGAGGACAAGTTTGATTTCCAGAGGCACATCAAAACAGAACTGTTGGCAATGATCAGTTCTGGGTGTCAAGTGTCCAGAGGTCTGGCATACAATTATCTAAGGGGCGGGGAGATGGGGGCAGGAATGACCTGAGTTTAGAGGAGACAAGGAAGCAAGCTCAGCAGGCAGGGAGGCCCTGGAAGCTGGCTCATGCTTTCCCATCTCTTCCCTCCTCCTCCTCCTGTTTGCACTGCATAGTGGTTGCTATGGAAACAAGGGCACCTTGGGCTCCTGAGCTCAGCCCAGGTGCTGTTAACTCTGGGAATGATACCAGCATGTGAGTAATAGAAAGGCCCCAATCCTCAGGGCTTTGTGTGTACACATCTGTCCCAGTGCCCTCTGTCTGTCTAGCCGCTGTGTCAATGATGTGTGCACCTCTGTCCTCAGGAGGCAGGCTTGAGTAGATGTGCACATCATTCCAGCTGGCCCTTCTGGGTACCCGGGGATGTTTACAGGCCTGCGGCTATGTCACATGGTTACATATGTGATCACACAGCCCAAGACTCTTGTATGCCACCAGGAACACTATGACCGGTGGCATTTGTTGAGCACTGTGTACTAAACACTATGTTCCACACTTCCCCTGAGCTCTCACACTTAAACCTCACAACGGAACCAGTGTGCAGCACTATTAATATCCCTCAGTAAAGAAACTGGGACACAGGAAAGTTGTGTGGTTTACCTAAGTACACCCAGAGCATGTGGACCTTACCACTGAATCTGCATTGTGGGAACAGCCTTTATTTTTGTAAAAAAGATTGGTTTATTTTAGCTAAGCTCTACCCTTTAATCCCAGAATTTGGGAGGCAAAGGCAGGCAGATCTCTGAGTTTGAAGCCAGCCTGGTCTATAGAGAGAATTCCAGGACAGTCAGAACTATTACACAGAGAAACCCTCTCTTGAAAAACCAAAATGACAACAACAATTTGATTCGTTTATTTTTTATATTTATTTATTATGTATACAATATTCTGTCTGTGTGTATGCCTGCAGGCCAAAAGAGGGCACCAAACCTTATTACAGATGGTTGTGAGCCACCATGTGGTTGCTGGGAATTGAACTCAGGACCTTTGGAAGAGCAGGCAATGATCTTAACCTCTGAGCCATCTCTCCAGCCCCGTTTATTTTTATTTTATGTGTATCACAGACATACATGGAGCCCACAGATGCCAGAGAAGAGCACCAAATCCCCTGAAACTGGAGTCACAGATGAGTGTGAGCTGCCATGTGGGTGCTGAGAATTGAACCCAGGTCCTTCGCAAGAGCATCAAATGCTCTTAACCACTGAGTCATCTCTCCAGCAACAGCCCTTTGGGCCACCTGCACCACCTGTCCGACCGTGGCTTCCTGAACCCCACCCAAGGGTGATACGGCAGAATCTCCCAGAAGGCACCCAGGAACCTGCATTTTAACCCATCCCCTGGACCGGTCTGCCCTGCCACCAGAGTAAGCAGCACCTTACTGATTCAACCTACTCTGGTCATGGCAGCATAGGGATGGGGCTGTCCCTCCTGAATCTTGTTCCTAAACCCAGAAATGGGCTTGCGAATGAACGCTGGCAGCCCAAGCGCCTGTCTAGAACAGGCATCTAAAAGCAGCCATGCACCCTGTCCAAGCCAGCTGCTGTCAGCACACTCCTCCCCGGGGCAGGGCCCCACAAGTCAGTTATGTGGCTTTGTGGCCTGCCAGGCACGGATTTCCGCCCCCTCCACCCTCTCAGAATGAACTGGGCGTGGGGTGGAGGCTCACACAGCGGTAGCCTGTCTATCCACAGATCAGCCAGAGACAGGGAGGGCACACCACCTGGCCAGGGCTAGAAACACTACAGAAAGCTACTGGTTCTGACCTCAAGGGATAAGAGAAGGACACAGGCAGAAGCTATATCAGCCACAACAGAGGCAGCACTCACTGTACCCAGGCCAGAGAGATCCTCCCTACTCCAGGATGCCGAGGAAGGGAGCGCTGGGTGCACTAGGAGTGGAGTCTCAGCTAATCCAGGAAAGAAAGGATAGAGGCATATTTACAAAAAAACAAAAGCAGAAGTAAGGTAACTAACTTGCTTGCCTCAAGCCATCTAGCAGTTAGAGACAGAATTGAAACAGAGACTGACTATCTCCAATGGTCACAAAATAACCCACTGGTTGGTACCTCCTCTTCTGCACACATTTGAGAAGCTTATGGGTGGCCATGCCATGACCTCAAGAGTTCAGTAAAATCTGGAGAGAGTTTTCATTGTTGCAGCTGGAAGTGGGTTATTAGCAGTCGGTGGGTAGATGTCGGAGATTCTGCTAGACAGACATCCTACACAGGCCAGGATAGACCCCCGGGGACCATCCAGACCAACGTGAAGAGTCAAGCCCAGGACTAGAGTGATAGACCCACTGGAATCCATAGGAATCTCTAGCCCCACTGGATCCCCTGGCCACCATCATGCTGTCTATTTCTGGAGATGGCGATTCTCAAACTTCACTGCCACAGAAGTCACTCAAGAGTCCCGAAAAGGTGCAGTGGCCAAGTTCTACCTGGGTTCTCTGTTCGTTGACACTGATTTTATTGTTAGAGTTTTGATATCCATCCTGCCCCCTGCCATCTGTCCCCACCCCCACCTGTCAGAGACTGGGCCTTGCTTCATAACGCAGGCTATCCTTGAATTTGAGATCTTCCTGCTTCAATCTCTGAGTGCCGGGATTACAGGCTTGTATCACCATATCCGCTGATGCTCAGAATTCTTTACAGTAAACAGATGCACAGACATCTGGAGACCACAGCCTTGTGAAAAGAAGTAAGGATCTTACTGTTGGTTGCAGACCTAAGACAGTTGGTGAGCATTCCAAAAAGAGAAGTTCCCGCAAACCCAACACAATCATGCCTACCAGCCCCACCATCAGAGATGGGGGCCAACCTCACAACAGCTCCTGGAGACAAGCCCATGTGGGGTCAGCACTAACACAGTCTGCGTGCATATTTGCATCTGACTCCCCAGAGCAGAACAGTCAGAGTGAGATGAAAACTTAGTCACACTGGCAGACACAAGGGGGAGGAGATTAACTCCAAACTTCCATCACTGTCTGGGCAAGAGATAATGGGCTTGAACTAGGAGGCAGGAGGACCAGCCCTACATGAGTCAGAGGTTTCTCAGCCCAGAGAGAGAGGAAGCATTAGATACAAAAGAGAGAAAAGGTTAATTGGGAGGGAGCCAGTCTGGGAACAGAGCCGGAAATGATCAGGCAGCCAGTAAGGGGGCAAGAGCTGTAAAGGGCAAAGGGGACCTGAGGACAGCTATAGAGACGTGAGAGCAGGGAGTAGGGAATGGAGCATCAAGGCCAAGGTCACCCACAGGTAACCCCGAGGCCTGTCCAGCTGCTTTCTTAGCTCTTAAATTAGTTGTCAAGACTGCCCAAACTCCAGATCTCCAAAGAGGCTTTTAAGTAGCTCCTGTAACAGTAAGGTGAGCAAGGCCTGTAACCTCATCCTCTCCAGAGGCTGCAGCAAAGGGATTGAAAGTTCCAGCCCAGACTGGGCAACTTAGCATGCCTCATATCTGTGGGGGCTCATGCAGGCCATCTAGAAAACGTCAAACAATGCCAGGCGGTAGTGGTGCATGTCTTTAATCCCAGCACTTGGGAGGCAGAGGCAGGCGGATCTCTGTGAGTTGGAGGCCAGCCTGGTCTACAGAACGAGTTACGGGACAGGCTCCAAAGCCACACAGAGAAATCCTGTCTCAAAACAACGAAAGGAAGGAAGGAAGGAAGGAAGGAAGGAAGGAAGGAAGGAAGGAAGGAAGGAAGGAAGGAAGGAAGGAAGAAATGAACGAAGGAAGGAAGAAAGGAAGGAAGGAAGGAAGGAAAAGAAAACTTCAAACAAACAAGCAAAGCCCAGGTCAGGCCCTGAGAAACCCTATACAGTGAAGGTTCCAGGCTGAGGAGAAGAATTAAGCCAGGAGAGGGGAAGAATTAAGCACAAGGGGAGCCTTCTGAGCACTGGGAAGCCCTCAGAAGAACAACAGGGGATTAGCTTTGTGGAGGAGGTGGAGGGATATGACTGGGTTATGTAATAGCAGTTTCAGAGATTCAAAATGAAAGTAATGGACAGCAGAGAGCAAGCAAAACTATATTCCAATAAACAAGGCACCCTTAAAAGGTAATGAGCTCCCCGACAATGGAGACAACCAAGCTTAAGCAAAGGGACTAGCTTCAGAGACAGGGGGATTTCATGGCTTGTCTGTCTTGTTTGCTCCAAGTCCTCAGTCTCCAGGACCCTGCAGATTCAGGGTCTCTCCTCATGGCTTCCTTCTCTTCCCAGGACTCCCAGGAATGATGCTGTGGAGTTGGCCTCCCAGAGAGGCCGGGAGAGTCCACAGAATGTCCACCTCCTTCCTGTTCTTCCCATAGGATCTAGAGCCTCCCATCAGGCCTGGCAAAGCGGAGGGCCTGGGAGACCTGTCAAGAACTCCAAGCAGCATAGCACAAGGCCTCCAGAAAGTAAGCAGGGTAAAGGAGGCTGCAGGGAGAGTCAAGCCCAGACTAGCAGGCCACAGGCAAGCCATCCCACCTCCCTCACAAACACAGTTAGCTATGCCCATTCCACTCCATGGCTCCAAGCTACACGGAGGCACCCTCACGGGATCCAAGGATAAGGTGAGTCTTTCTTTGCTGTCCCACACCCACCTCAGAGCTCCAGTCTCCAGAACCTTACGACACACACCAACCCCGGTCAAGCCCGAAAGCTATTCATCTGCCCATGCAACAGAACATGGACTCACCAGAGCTTCCTGGGCATTGATGGGAACTGGTCAGGATGAGACTAAAGTGCACAGGTCCCTGGAGTTTGTAGAACTTGCCACCTAGCAGATGGAACCTCCAGGTACATCCCCAGTGCCTGGCAATGAAGTCAGGATGCAGCCCAAACACTAAGCACCCGCCTGTCTTGCTTCTCCTGGTAGCCACTCACACCGCCCCAGACTCAGATCCCAAAACAGACATGTTCATGGTTACCATAGGAACTCGCTAAAGCCAAAAAAGGCACCACACAGGCACCCACACAGGCCCTCTAAGTTTGTGTCCACTCACATGGGTAAACATACACACACGCGCGCGCACACGCACACACATCAGCATTATCCAGGCTTCGGGCTCATTCTGAAGAAATCAGTGCCCCAGGTTCTGACACTGGACATAGAAACAGCCAAGCTCCCCTATGGTTCCCTGCAAGCTCAGGTCACCAGCTGCCAGGCACAAGGAGCTCACCTGGAGCTCACCCACTGAAGGTACACCAAGAGCTGAGCTAGGCTGAGGGCCAGAGCAACGATCACCCCATTGTGCCTGCAGGGCCAGGCCAGAAAGAGGGCACCGCCCTTTGCCTTCCTAACACACCAGCTCCCCAGCCCTCCACACTCTCCTTCCCTCCTACTAGCTGGCACATATAAGTTCCAGGATCCCAAACAACACAGGATAAAGAGTAGAAGAAGAAGAGGTTTTACACTCACAGCCCTATCGCCTCCCTGAAACTGAGCCAGTTCCTGAGTTCCCCACCTCCACTAAGGGGACCCACATCCACCCAGCACTCACTCTCTCTAGTCCTACCACTCCACTTGGTCTGTAGCCCATGAAGTATCTGAACCTGACCACTCTCATGCCTTCTGAAACCCCTCTCCTTCTGCCCAAGCCCTCCCACAGCCCAGCCGCACTCCCACAGGCAGCCCAACCCGGCCCTTCAGGCCTGTCTCCTGTCTGGCAAGAACAACAGCTCCCAGTCCTCCCACCCACGCTGCTCACACCTCAGTGCCTTCATGATGCAGTGATGCAGCACCAAGCCGCTCTTCCCCCACTGGACCACTGACCTCACACACCCTTAGAGACACCCTAGGCCAGCTGCAGGTCTCCAGAAGTAGAGGGCAAGCGGAGACCCTTGCTACATCCCATGGCAACTGTGTGCACTGTCCCTGTGGAGCTGAAAGCTACCAAGAGCAGACTGAGTTCCCCTCTCTGATCCTGTCCTCTCACCATCCCTGTCCTGGCAGTGGATTTGGCATGTAGGTGCCCAATAGACATTGGTTAAACTGACTCAGTCTTCTCCCTACAAACCATGGAGCTCCCCATGTCTTTGACAACAAGTCCAAAAATCTCAGCAGATGTTCTAGGTGTGTAGGACTGGAGCTAGTAAGAGTCAACTGTAGAAAGTTCTAGGTCATCTTTGTGTGTGATCCACAATAAATAGAGTTCATTTATGAACTGCTTATCATGGCCCTTGAACAATGAAGAGAGCCATTAAGTAGGCATCAATGATTGACTACAAAGAAATGGTATCTTTGGGAAGGCTGAAAACACACTCTGGTACCCAGACAATTGAGCCCTGACTCCACTAGCTCTCCCTTCTGATGAGATCATGACTGGCTGGCACCAAGAAAACAGATGTCTGCAGAGATAATCACCTAAATTGTACATTGCTCTTGTAGCCTGGCAGAGGAAGACTCTGTGAGAGAAAAAAAAACTGGGTACAATGGTGCACATCTTTAATCCCAGCACTCAGGAGGCAGAGACAGGCATATCTGTGATCTCAAGTCAGCCTGATCTATATAGTAAGTTTCAGGTCAGCCAAGGCTACTTGGTGAGGCCCTGTCTCCAAAGAAAAAGTAGGGGGGCTAGTGAAGGACTGTGACAAAGCAAAAATTGGCACTTCCTAGAGGTGGTCTTCCCTGTCCTACACAGTGTCTATAGTGGCTGTTCTCAGGGGTCCTGGTGGCCAGCTGATGCCGCATTGACACATGGCTCTTCCCACTTGTGTGACCATCTTGTTTCTAATAGAATTTGAACCCTTAGCTGCTTAAATAATCAACTCAGAATAGCAATGCCTGCCTATGGCCAAGCCACATCATACTCAACCCAAGTCAGGCCTCTCCTTCCCTTCCTTGAGGAAAAAGTCCAAGTAAAAATTTGCACTTGGCCCATCACATGGTCTCTGCCAGTCAGAGATGTCCTTTCTAAGGGCCAAGAATGAGCCATCAATTATACAGTTTTTTTTAAGATTATTTTTATTCTATGTAAAAATATGTGTTGCCTGCATGTATATATGTACACTCTGTGTGTCTGCTACCTGAGGAGGCCAAAAGAGAGCACTGGATGCCCTGAAACTGCAGTTAAGGATGACTGTGAGTCACCATGTGGGTGTTGGGAACTAAATTAGGGTCTTCTGAAAGAACAGCCTATGCTCCTAGCTGCCGGGCCATCTCTCCAGCCCCTAATCAGGCTGTTTATCCTACCAGGTAATAGACTCAGATTTGGGTACTTGGGCATGGCATTTCCCAGCAGTGGAGATGATCTTCCCTGAGCCATGCTCATGTTCATTTGGTCCCTGTGACTGTCCCTAGGCAAAAACAATCATCTCAGGTGACTCAAGCCATGCATCAGACACAGGATGGAGGGGCTCCTTCTTGGGACTTTCTCTGGGGGAGACTGGGCTTACTATGATTCAGTTACTGTACCTTTGTCCCAAGCCAGCTCCCAGAGCAGGCCAAAGATGGGGAACTTCTGCATGCTGACCACTTTACCTGTATCCATCCTTCTACTTCTGTCTCCTCTTCCACCTGCATTCCTCTACCTGCATCTACTTCCCCTCCACCTGTATTCCTCCACCTGCATCCCTTCACCTGCATCCCTCCACCTGTCTCTGCCTACCCTCCCACCTTCATCCCTTCACCTGTCTCTGCCTACCCTCCCACCTTCATCCCTTCACCTGCCTCTGCCTCACCTCCACCTGTATTCCTCCACCTGCATCCCTTCACCTGCATCCCTCCACCTGTCTCTGCCTACCCTCCCACCTTCATCCCTTCACCTGCATCCCTTCACCTGCCTCTGCCTCACCTCCACCTGCATCTCTCCACCTGTCTCTGCCTCCCCTCCACCTGCATCCCTCCACCTGCCTTTGTCTTTTATTTCCATCTTGGATCCTATTTCCTTGTGATGGGCTAAGCATATGATCCACAATTTCATTATTGACTGAACCTACACTAAGAACCTCGTTTTGTGCCTGCCCAATGTCCAGTCTTGGGGATCCAGACATGAAAGGTGCAGCCTTTAAAACATGCATATTTACTTGTTCAGTGGGAAGCACCTGCCATCATTCTGGTCCCCTCACTCCCTCCAAAAAACTCAAGAAGACATAAGCCAAGACTGGAAAGTGGCTTAGTGGTTGATAACTTGTCCTGCATGTACAAGGTCCTGGGTTTGATCCCCAGCACTGACAAAAAAGAAAGGGCATAAGATACAATGTGGCTAGTATGTTAAAACTAGAGAGGATTAGAATGTTCAGGTAGAGAGGAGCCGGCCATTCACTGATCCAGCTCTCCCATTTTACATACCCAGAGAAGATAGCATCTTGCCCCATTTGTTAGCATTGGTTTAGAACCTGGGCCTGCCAATACACAATTCAAGCCTGTTTCTCCTGCATAGTATTGCCACCAACCCATCTCTATGTTCCTGTGTGGCCCCATGTTTCTTGTATCTCCAACTATGGTTAAGTCCTTGCCTCTGGGGGCCCTGCTCATGCAGGCATCATAGCCCCCTCTCAGTCTGGGCATCCAGCAGGAAGGTGGGCACTGGGAAGTCAGTGTTGTGAGGTAGACCTCTGATCAGAAGACATGGGTCAAGAACACTCAGGTCTACTCTCATGGAACAAAATACAAACCTGGATTCAAACTCTACCTTCATGTCTTTCTTTTTTTTTTGGTTTTTTCGAGACAGGGTTTCTCTGTGGCTTTGGAGCCTGTCCTGGAACTAGCTCTTGTAGACCAGGCTGGTCTCAAACTCACAAAGATCCGCCTGCCTCTGCCTCCCAAGTGCTGGGATTAAAGGCATGCGCCACCACCGCCCGGCTCCCTTCAAGTCTTTCTTGCAGATGACCTTGAACAAGATTCACAAGCTCTCCAAGTGTCTGTCTTCCTGTCTCTCAAATGCCAAAAGCAATGGTCCCTTCTCCACATGGTGGCTGCAGAGCCTCTGGACAGCAGGTGATAAAAATCTCAGTGCTCAGTGCTGATGGGACAGACCTCAACTTCAGAATTACATGCCTCAGGGACACCTCCAGGACTGTCTTTGTGTCAATGACACCAGATCCCTGGGGAATGAGCAGAGGAAATCAAGAACACAGGCCACAGGCCAGGAGTGTCTGCTGCCTACCTGAGAACTGACTGCAGGGGGAAAGATGCTTCGACAGCAGAGGCAGAAGCAGAAAGTCTTGGACCCTGGAGGAGCCCCTGCAGTGTGAATTCGGCTGCTCAACTGATCAGCCAGTCAGCAGAACCACAGTCTAAAACACATCTTCAGAATCCAATAGGACCTACGTTGCCAACTAAAAGAAAAGGATGATAAGACCAGATCATTTTAGTCCCAAGGCAAGTAGGGACTAGATGTGACCTCTCGTGGTGTCTTCTTGCCTTTCTTCTCTAAGAACAACCGAGCGCACACCTAGAGAAGTAGCCATCTCTCATCCAAACTGTTTAGACCTTGGCCATAAACTGACGAGGGCTAGGCTAATTAGATTCTCTTTTGAAAATGCATTATTGGCCGGGCGTTGGTGGCGCATGCCTTTAATCCCAGCACTCAGGAGGCAGAGACAGGTGGATCTTTGTGAGTTCGAGGCCAGCCTGGTCTACAGAGCTAGTTCCAGGACAGGCTCCAAAGCTACAGAGAAACCCTGTCTTGAAAAAAAAAAGAAAGAAAGAAAGAAAATGCATTATTGATAAAGCGGAGCATGTAGCAAAGGCCTGTAATCCCAGAACATGGGAGGTAAAAGCAAGAAGATCAGGCGTTCAAGGTCAGTTCTGACTACAAAGGGAGCTTGAGGTCAGACGGGACTGCATAAGACACTGTCTCAAAATGGAAACAAAAGTAAGCTTTATTGAGGCAAACTCTGTATGCCATTTTAAGTACAAATCAATGTTTCGCAGGACAGTCACAAACTTGTGTCACTGCCACCACTATCATCATCATACTATTCATTCACAGTCCAGAAGCCTATTATCTTTTAAATTTCACTCACCTTCCACCTCTCCCAACAGATCCCCAAGTCCTCAGAAACCATTAACTAACTCAGTTTTTAGGAACTTGTCTATTCAAGACATATCATGTAAGTAGAAGGGTGTAAGAAGTGGTTTTCAGTGTCTGACTCCTTTTATGTAACTTGCTCTTACTCCATAATATTCCATTTATAGATATACCACTTTTTCCCTATTCACCTGCTGGAAGATATTTGGGTGTTTTACACTTGGGATTATCATAACAATGCTGCCAAGAACATTAGTGTGCAGGGTTTTACATAGCCATGTTTTCATTGCCCTTCAATGTGTGTCTGAGAGTACTGATTGCTGGACAGGACTCTATGCCTTTACCTCCTGAAGAACTGTTAGACTGTTTCCCAAAGAAGCTGCTCCATTTTATATGTCTGCCATTAAAGTTCCAATCATTATTATAATCGATGATAATGGTGAAGATAATTCCCATTGCAGGGAGCATGCAGTAATACCTCATTGTGATTTTCTTTTTAAATTTTTCATTATTAGGGGCTGAAGAGGTGGCTTTGTGGTTAAGAGCATTTGTCACTCTTGCAGAGGACCCAGGTTCAGTTCCCAGCACCCACATGTTGGCTCACAACTATCTGTAACTCCAGTTCCAGGAAATCCAGTGCCTTTTTCTGGTCTCTGCAAGAACCAAGCATATGCATATTACATACATATATATGCAAGCAAAGCACTGAATATAAAATAAAATAAATTCCCAGGCCACAGTGGTACATGCCTTTAATACCAGCACTTGCAAGATAGAGGCAGGCAAATCTCTAAATTCAAGGTCAGCCTCGTCTACAGAGCAAGTTCTAGGACAGCCAGGACTACACAGAGAAACCCTATCTCAAAAATATATTTATATAATTATAATTATTTATATAAATATATAAAAATAAAGTAAAATAATATTTTTTAATTTTCCATAAAATTGTCTTGAAGTTTTGGTTTTTTTAAAAAAAATCACCTGGGGGGCTGGAGAGATGGCTCAGTGGTTAAGAGCATTGCCTACTCTTCCAAAGGTCCTGAGTTCAATTCCCAGCAACCACATGGTGGCTCGCAACCATCTGTAATGAGGTCTGGTGCCCTTTTCTGGCCTGTAGACATACACACAGACAGAATATTGTATACATAATAAATAAAAAAATAT
>JAQHUG010000288.1:988647-1002563 GCA_028555095.1 Dicrostonyx torquatus
TATGTACACTGGTGTTTTACCCGCATGTATGTCTGTGTGAGGGTGTCAAATCCCTTGGAAAAGAAGTTGCAGACAGTTGTGAGCTGCCTGGAAGAACAGTCAGTGCTCTTAACTGTTGAGCCATCCCTCTAGCCCCAACTTTGTTCTTCTCTTTCAAGATTCTACTTGAACTTTCATGGACCTCCAGCATCTGGTTCAAACCCTCCTGAGCTTCTCTTGGGTTCCTTAAAGCATACTGGGAGGGATCATTTCCCATCTTTAGCCTAAACAGACTACACACCAAAGTTTTGTTCTGTTCTTTTTCTTTTTTGAGGAAGGGGCTTGTGTATTCCAGGCAATAGCCAACGATGACCTTGAACTCTGGAACTTCCCAGTCAACTCCAGTTCTTTCAGCCTCTCCCTCCTAAGTGATGGGATTACAGGCAGGTGCCACCACAATCAGTGTAAAGTTCATTTCCTGGAGTCAACAGATCTTAAAGCCAGAAACTCAGTCCTACACTTGCAGGACAGCACTATCTCAATGCCATGTTCCCAATGCCTGCACTCTGTCCCCCACATATTCATAGACCCTACTGGCCCATCCCCCCAGCTCTTCACACCACTCTACACACCCCCTCCTTTCCAGGTTACAAACAAACAGGGCCTCCATAAACCACTGCTGTAGTTGCCCTAGATGGCTCAAAGCAGCCCCCCAAAAAAAACACTTTTCTACCCCCATGTCCCTCAGCAACCCTGTCTAACACCTCACACCCCGTTCAATATGCAGATACACCCCTGTGAAGCTCTGGAAAGACCAGACATGTTGCCAAAAGATGAAAGTATATATAGGCCTGTAATCCTGGCTGCTGGAGAGACTGAGCAGAAGGATTACAGACTCAAGGTGTTGTCCTTTCTGTTCTCCACGCATAGCATGGCCATTGCTATCATAGCATCTCTGAGTATCCACGTGAGACACAAGACTGGGCTAAGAAGTACTCCCTTCTAAGGGAGAGCGGGTACAGGAGGCAGGGAAGGATTTACTGGTAAGTGAGGCTCTTTTTCCTTTCCCCCAAAGGAAAAACAAGCAGCTAACAGTTGTTAGGGAGGAAGGGCCTTTCTTGGGTGGCATAATGACCAGTAAGTTGTCCACACTCTTGCAGGCAGCCCCTCAGCCAGGCTCCTGTGAGTCAAGTTCACCAAGCTATACTTGCATGAAGTCCTTTCTTTGGTCTCTGTCATTGGTGCCCTACCTGGGCTGAACACACCTCTCGTTCACAACACTCCAGGAAAAGTTAATGCAATACAAGACCTATCTGGACAATTTAATGAAACACTGTGTCATATTTTAAAAAGTAAAAAGAACAAAACTGAAGAGATGTCACAATGGATAAGAGCACTTCTAGAGGACCTGGGTTCAATTCCCAACACCCACAATGGACAGCTCACAACCATTTGTAACTCCAGTACCAGGGGAACCTATGCCTTCTTCTGGACTCTGCACACACACACAAAGTATTTTTAAAAGTAAAACCAGGAGCCGGGCAGTGGTGGCACACGCCTTTAATCCCAGCACTCGGAAGGCAGAGGCAGGCGGATCTCTGTGAGTTCGAGACCAGCCTGGACTACAAGAGCTAGTTCCAGGACAGGCTCCAAAGCTACAGAGAAACGCTGTCTCGAAAAAAAAAAAAAACCAGGAGCCGGGCAGTGGTGGCACACGCCTTTAATCCCAGCACTCGGAAGGCAGAGGCAGGCGGATCTCTGTGAGTTCGAGACCAACCTGGACTACAAGAGCTAGTTCCAGGACAGGCTCCAAAGCTACAGAGAAACCCTGTCTCGAAAAACCAAAAAAAAAAAAAAAAAAAGTAAAACCAGGGTCATCAAGATGGCTCATGGATAAAAACACTTGCTGCCAAGTCTAATGACCTGAGTTCGATATCCCTGGAACCCACACGGTGAAAGGAGAAAACTGACTGCAACAAACTGTCCTCTGATCATCACACAAGCACCATGGCATGTGCCCCACCCCATGCACAAAATAAATTTTAAAAATGGCTGGATCGAGCTCAGTGGGAGAGCACTTGCCAAGCATGCACAAACTCCTGGGTTCAATTCCTAGCACAAACAAAATAAAACAAAACAAAAGGAAATGAAACTGAAGAGTTCAGTGTACTGCGTAGACAGCCTGCCCTAAACTGGGCTGTGCTGATGTACACACCACGCTGGACAGCAGCCCAATCATCCTTCCCCAGCTTGAGAGCAGCTTTAGAAGTCAAGGGTGCTCTGTGGGCATTTCTGGCCTCAACTCTATGGAAAGACTAAAATGTGTCTCCAAGCCCTGCTCATCTGCTCCCCTCCTCCTCAAGCCCTCATCTTACAACTGAGTGGAAGGAAGCCCTTCTATTCTTATTCCTTCGCATGCCAATCCTCAAGTCTGACTGTTTTGACCCTGGCACTTATACCCAGAAAAGCCAACACTGGCAACCAGATGACTCACTTTAGCTTATTTGGAGCAGAGACAATCAGAGAAGTCACTTGTTAAAGAATGTATGTTTGTGTGTATGTGTGTGTGTGTGTCTGTGTATGTGTCTGTGTGTGCCTGTGTGTTCCTGTGTCTGTGTGTCTGTCTGTCTGTCTGTGTTCTGCTAAGTGAATCCAGGGCTTTGTACATGTCCACTGAACCCTTGTACAAATTTTCATGTACACACTAATTCACATGCAGCAGAAAAATATCTTTAGTAGTTATCAATGCTTTTTTTCCTTCTAGAATTTTCTATCTTTTTAATTCATTCAGTTGGAGCAGGTCCAAGAGAGGCATGTACATGGAAGGTTCTTAAAGTTGGGTAAGTCTCTTGAGAGAAGGCATAAAGATAATGACCAAACAGTTTACAGAACAGAAAGGGGAACAGGATGAAGGGGGTGAGGGAAGGAAAGACAACAGTTTCAAGACAAAGGGGCCTCTGCTCACCCTTCCCACAGAGACCAGCAACCATGTGTCAGGCCTAAGCCTACAGTTCCCAGGCCTAAGACTTGTGGTGTGGAAGCCTCAGAGAGCCTCCAGGCTGGGCTCAACAGGGTGACCAGTCAGTAACAGATGGCTCAATGGCCAGCTGACCCCACACACATACTAATGGTGTTTTAAGAGGTTCTAGGGGCTAGAGAGATGGCTCAGTGGTTTAGAGCACTTGTTCTTCCAGAGGACCAGGGTTTGATTCCCAGCACCCACAGATGGCTCACAACTGTCTGCAACTCCAATGTCTGAGAATCCTACGCCTCTGCGGGCAACAGGCACACCCATAATACACAGACAAGCATACAGGCAAAAATATCCATATACACAGAGCGAAACAGTAATAATTTAAGAAAGAGATCCTAGGACAATATTTACAAATAGACAGAAAATGTTAGAAAGATGCTATTTTGGAATTGAGACTTCGCATTAAAAATTTAAATAATAGAAAATGCATCTTTCTTTCAATAATTGTGCAGCCCGAAAGTCATCCCCACTAATCACATTCCTACCATGCTTGTTCCTGCCGCTGTCACTCATGCCTCTGCCTTTCTCTGGATATCCAGGACTCAAGACACCCACCCAGCCTCCTCCAGTGCAGAAGCCCCTTCAGCCGAGCCTGGAATCTGACAGTATGTAGCATCTGCCAGTCACACACAATATGGACAGACCAGGTCCCAGGACTCGGGAGCCTGTTACCTCATAACAGGGACTGGTGAGTCTGTTGTCATCTCTGACCTCTAAAGAACTGGAAAGGGGACGGCTGGTGGTGGCGCATGCCTTTAATCCCAGCACCTCGGAAACAGAGGCGGGCAGACCTCTGAGTCTGAGGCCAGCTTGGTCTACAGAACAAGTTCCAGGACAGGCTTCAAAGCTACAGAGAAACCCTGTCTTGAAAAACAAAAAACAAACAAAAATAAAGAATTGGAAAGGGCTACTCACTTGACCTTCAGACCTGCCAGCATGGTCTTGTCAATCCTGCCAAGAGAAAAGCAAAAACTTCAGTCAGTGTGGGAATGCAGGCTCCCTTCTACATCAGCCCTACAAGGAAAGCTGCTACAAGGCAATCTTTCCTCCAGTTCAAGAAAAGAAACCTGAGTTCCATAAAGGTTGAGCCACACATACCCCCATGAGAAGTTTTCCCCTGGGTGGCTTTAACTGTCAACCTAACACAATTGAAAACTGTCTAGAAAGAGAAAATACCTAGATCAGAGTGACCTGTGAGCCTACCTGTGGGAGATTGTCTTAACTGGCAATTGATATAGGAGGCCCTAGCCTACTGTGGGCAGCACCATTCTCTAGGTATGTAGTCCTGAACTGTACAAGAAAGTTAGCTGAGAACTGGAAAGCTGGCTCAGCAGTTAAACACACGTATGTTCTTACAGAGGACCCAAGTTCAATTCCCAGCACCTGTATGTTAGGGAGGATTGCAGCCACCTGGACCTCCAGCTCCAGGAACATCTAACACGCCTAGTCTCTGCAGGCACCTGCATTCATATGCATATACCCCCCAGACACATACATATAATTAAAAATAATAAAACAAAAAAAGAATCAAAATAACTTTCTATGTGTGTGTGTCTATGTATGTATGCCTAAGCCTGCCAGCCAGACAGACAGCAAGCAGCATCCTCCCTGGCTCCTGCCATGCTTCTTTGACAGTGAGATGAGCTCCTTGGTCAGAGGTAATGCTGCATGCAATAATAAGCAGGCCTGTCTTCAAGTTCCTGCCTTGACTTCTCTCAGTGATCTTTCTCCCCTAAAATCACTTCAGTCAGGTTTCTGTCACTGCAGCAGAAATGAAACTGAAATAGAAAGGAACTCAGGATTTTAGAGACTGAAAACTTGGCTTCATGGGGTGAACGCTCTGGCCGGGTCTGACTCTAGGGCAGTGGTTCTCAAACTTCCTAATGCTGCAACCCTTGAATATAGTTCCTTATGCTGTGCTGACCCCCTATAACTATAATATAAAATTATTTTTTGTTGGTACTTCATTATTTTGCTACTCTTAATGAATTGTAATGTAAATATTTTTGGAGGTAAAGGATTGCCACAGGCTAAGAAACGCTGATCTAGAACCCTCGACATTCTGTGTAGATGCCACAGGAGACACAAGCACCTCAGCCACAGGAACTCTCCTGCTCCGTGAGATGCTCTTCCATCAGGCAGGTCCCACCCCTGGGACAGAAGCCAACAGCAGATTCCAAGGAGAGCTGCAGGTTGGTTCAAACTGGGAGCAAGGAAGAGCACATTTGCTACAGACACACAGCAGCGCTCCCCACCCCTGCCTGCACCACCTTCTCCGGCAAAGGAGGCCATGTGTGAGGTTTTATTTTTATCCCACATATGCCAGCCCTTATGGCTGGAAAGGGAGGTTCCTTTGCCCACCAGAGAAGCAGTGGGCAACGTTCTTCTCGTCTTTTATTGGTTAGAGGTCATTTCACCCATGTTACCATTGTGACTAGTGTTGCCACCATCACTAAGAGTCATCATCACCTGCACCACTTTCACAGTCAGTGTCACCACCATCACTAACAGGCATCAGCCTCTAAATCATCATAGCAATAGTAACTATAATCTGACAGTGCCATCATCACCCACATCATATCACACCCATGCCACCACCATCACTACCAATGTCATCAACACCTGTGTCCCCATCGCCATTCCATGTCACCACCATGTCTTCATCTGTGTCACCTTAGAGCCACCACCGCCTTCAATGCCACGGCCATCACTACTAATGTCACCTAAGCATCACCGTCACTATCATCGTTACCTGGGTATTGCCATCACTATCAGTGTCTCCACCACCATCGGTGTTATTGTCATTAATGTCAGTGGCGTTAAACTCATTACCACCTCTAATGCGCTTGGCACCCTGAAAGTTCACTCAGGCCCCAGTTGGCAAGCTGAACTCCTTCCCATAGGCACACCCTCAGGGAAAAGATGGCAGAAAGGAGAGGGGCCCACAAGGCAAGGGCACAGCTGCCCAGACATCCCTGATTGGCATTAAGCTCTGAGCTGTGCTAGAGTCCCCAATAAAGAGCAGGATCCCATCTCTCTGCTACTCTTCCAACACCCCTCATCTCAGTCCCTAACAGCAGAGCCAGCTGCACCCAGGGTGTGTGGCCTGTCTCTCTCAGGCGCTCCCTCAGGCCTTATCCAGGCTCTTTCCTTAGGTTTCTACCCTGAAGGCAGCCCCTCCGCCCCTCACAGTGAATCCATATCTTTCCAGTAGTCAGAACTGCTCATTCTGCTGTCAATGCTCATAGCCAGAGATGCCCTGGTAACCCATGACCACAAGCCCACATATGCTACATCTTCTCAAGAACTCTCTTAATTCTTCTACCAATCCTGTGCTATGGCATGAGGTCCCCATTGGCACATGGGGAAAGTGAGACCCAGAGAGACCCAGGGAAAATGCAAGTTCTCAGAGATTCCCAAGCAGCTCTAAATCCTGCCCTCATGCGTGCCCTCCCAATCTCTGCCTGGTCAGACAGGATCCCTCACCACAACAGACCTTGCTGGTCCCTGAACCCACATCTCTCCCCCAAGCAGCCTGTCCACCAGGGTTCCCATGCTGGAGTGTGGCCCTGGGAGCTTGGGGTTTGGGTAGGGCTGTGGGGCTGGGGCTGTCCCTTTCAGGAAGCCAAGTCCCCAGCTCCTCTCTCCCTGGAAGCATCCCACCCACTTCACCATGCCTGCCTCGATGCCACTGTCTCTCTACCCTGACAACAGTGGAGCTTTGAAACTCCATCTGAAATCATCTTCACTGTCTGGGAGGATCTGGGCTCCAGATTCTGTATCCCCAACCATTCGTGCATCCCCTCCGAGCAGACAGCTGTGCCCAAATGACTGTTACACTGCAGCCCAGCCCTCTTTTCTAACTTTCCTACAGACTCAATGTATCAGAAACATCCAGATTATTCCACCAGCATCTGCTGGGCATATTTGATGTGCCAGGGTCTGTACTCCCATGGTGAGTAATCAGAGAATGTTTTGCCATCCTGGAACCCAGTTTAGCGGACATTGTAAAGCACATAGAGTCCCTTGGACATGCTAGGTCACTCTCTCACTGCTTCCCTTGACACACTGTGTCCTCTACCTCACCTGACCAGGTTTAAACCATCAGTCAGTTTTTCTTGGAGGCTCTGGACCACAGACCTGCTTGTTGGGGCTGGACAAAAAAATAAATAAAAACACTAAGGGCTGTGAAGAGAATTCAGTCAGTAAAGTGCCTGCTTTGCAAGCTTAAGACCTTAATTAAAGCCCCATGGGGCAGGAGAAAAGGCTCAGCAAGTAAGAGCATTGACTGCTCTTCCAACAGACACAAGTTCAACTCCCAGCACACACATGGCAGCTCACAGCTGTCTATAACTGCAGCTTCAGGGGATCTGGCATCCTCACACAGACATACACGCAGGCAAAACACCCATACATATAAAAATAGATAAATCTTAAAATAAAAAACAAAGCTCCAGAAGGCACTTTTTTTTTAAAGTCAAGGGTGGGGTGCACACTATTAAGCCCAGGCCTGCAGAGGTAGAGAAGGGATAAGCTCCAGGGCTCTTAGGCTAATCAGTGAAGACCTTACCAGTGAAGACCCTGTCTCAAAAACAGACAAATGAGTGGGCTCTTCTCCTGCTTGACTGCTTGAAGCTCACTAGCATCAAGAATGACACAGTACCTACCCCAGACCAGAAAGCTCGTGGCCCACTATCTACTTCACCCTAGGAAAGGAAAGCTACCTAAGTCAGAAATCCGGGGGGAAATAGCCAAAACGTACACGACGGCACCAGATGTCTTCTTTGTATTTGGTTCAGAACGCGCTCGGGTGGTGGTGAGACAACTGGCTTCGCAGGATTCGTGATTCCGTGGATTAAAGAAAGTGAGCCCAGACACAGACTTGCAAGACACAACCTCTCTGAGGAGGAGAGGAGCTCAGGAAAATGGGGACAGCAGTGTGAGAGCAGAATGAAGAAGACCAGAGAGACTGCGGGGCCAGCGTTGGTGCTGGCTCCAAAAGGAGCAGAAGAGTGGACAATGGCTAATGGAGCAGAGGTTCTGTGGTGACTTAATCTGCCATTATGGTGAATACTTCTATGGAGAGGACTCATAAACTGAGAACTTTAAAACTGAATAGAAAACAAATTAATAAATAAATGGTGAACGGTGCTTAAGAAATGACACCTGAAAGTGTCTGTTTTAATCTCTCTCTATATATATATATGTTCCCTCATACACATGTACCAGCACACATAAGCACACACAGGGGCATACACACATACACACACACTAAGACCTAAGCCTTGCAAAGCGAGCTTTCTGCTGGCAAGCCCTATGAGTGTGCATGTGCTCTACTTCACAGGTGTGTCTGGGAGAACGAGATCCCACCTAAGCCCTGGGCTGCAGGGATCCCAGACCAACTTCACACATCCCTCCCAAAGTAGGAAGCAGACTGTGTGAATCATACCTAGATTCACCATCAGTCCTTCCCCCAGCATTGGGCATGGCCTGTGGGCAGGCACCACATTACCACCCTTCACTGTGGTGTCTGCCAAACACAGAGTGCCCAGAATCCCTTCCTGAGAGAGAATGGATGGCCAAGTGCTCTCAAAGAGGGAAGTGAGGAAAGACAAAACCCCTCTCCTTGCACCCCTGCTGTGTCCCCCCAACCTTCCTACCACTACCACCCCCAGTGCCTGCCATTATTCCAGTCAAGGCTCCAGACACCCTCCCTCACTCAGGGTCACAATCCCCTGGGCCCAGCAGCTGAACAGAAACTGACAAGAAAAACCACTAGGCTGCACTGTCAGTTGAGCTGCATGCAGCTGGTGAGGTGAGATGAGTCTTTGACTTCAGGCCTGCCCTCAGCCTCTGGGGAGACAGACAGAAGCTTAGTGGCAAAAAGTGGCTCAGAGGATAAGCGAAATGCTGGATGCAGGGCTGAATAGAGAGAATGGCAAAGTTGAAGACACGTCTGCCCCTCCCCTCACGACTCATCCCTAGAGAAGTGGCAGCTCAGGGGTCTCCTGCCAAAGAGTCACAACAGCCCAGAGAGGCAAACATGGATACAGAACACCAGAGAAGCAAGGTAGGTACTTGCTCTGAATCAGAAAACACAAGTGGTCACACACAAAGGCACATACCACACACCCATAGATTACAGCCATAGCACACATGCACACGCATGCACATGAATAACCACTGATATACATGCACATACAGGAACACACACTATACACATTCAACTGTGGTCTCACACTCATGCCCACAGTGCAGCCACCCTGACCTTCTGGATCTCTTGCAGACCTTGCTTCTCACAACGAGGCAGATCTTGGCCTCCAATGGCCCCTCAGGATCCTCCATGTCTACCTGGCAACTGAGATCCCCACAGATCCAGGTCTCAGGCAAAAGCTGAACCCTGCAGCCCAATCACCCAACAAGACCCATTCTCTAAGTCCACTCTCATCTCAGTCGTGGCCCCTTCTGTCACCCACCATCCAAAGCCCCCAAAGGAGACGCTGCGCTTCCTGCGAATCATGGTCGCAGCAGTGTAGCCCCGGGTCCCAGAGAAGTCCCCGGGTTGTTAGAAAAGAGCTGAGAAGCAGCAGGGTGGCAGCCACAGTGTAGGGTGGGGCGCCAGGCAGGGCACCTCCCTCCTCGCCTTTCCCCCAAGTAGAGCTTCCGGTGGCTGAGGCTGCAGGGCCCAGAGGTGTGTCCTGCACTCCAGGAGGCACACAGTAGGCAGGGAGGTCACAAAGGGCAGCTTCCCCACACCCAGAGGAACCCACAGCTCCGGAAGGGGCTCAGCCAGCAGATTGCACCACAGCCCCATGTGGCAGCTGGCCCCACACAGCAGCTTCCTGGAAACCAAAAGAGGACCAAGGATTCCCATAGCCTTGCCTGGGAGAGAAGGAGAAACACAGCTGGAAGCCACAAGAAAACTAGAACCCTTCCCAACTCCAAGATGCCTGAGACAGAGAACTTGCTGCTCCTCAATGTTCAGTACACAGTCAAAAAACCACCATACACGTATAACTGCACATATCAGTACACACAGGACATAGTATACATCCACACATATGAGCACATACAAGCCCATATGGTCACATGCATATGTCTACTCGGGCATGAATATGTTCACATACAAATCATTAGACACATGCTATTGCACAATCACATGTGCACTGTGAACGAAAATTAACGCAGACTTTTACAGAGATAAGTGAACACCTCTAATTTACCTATAGATGCCCATCTGGACACATGAACATGCATGAATGTAGACAGGTGTTCATGTGTACACAGGAACATACACAACCATATACTCATGTGCCTGCACTATGTCATCACATGTATACATATACATACATACATATACACATGCACATACATACATAATGGACTCTGAACTGCACTTCTTGGACCCATTTGAGGGTCTAGATCAAGCTGGGAGCACTTCCCTGATTCCTGTGGGCAGAGATGAGAGGAGGACAGCCCTTGTGTGCAAGCAAGTTCATCTTTCCAGCAGGAAATACAGGATAGTCCTCGCAATCACACACACCAGTGCTGACACAGCAATGGTCTCTGATAACAGCCCTTTGATCACAGACACCACAGAGACAACAGGTTGTGTGGCCCTGAGGGACAAACAATGAAGAAGGACACGAAGCTTCTCTAGCTGCCTCCAGTGACCACTATCCCCTTGTCCACAGTGCTACAGGCAGAGTTGACAGCCTCTCCAAAGATCGCTATGGCTCCCAGCAGAAACCTGGATGTCCTTGTTCAGGCTGAACCTCATGCTCACTTGTACCGTCTAGGTTAGTCAAGACCTCGCTGAACTTACAGCTTCCTACAAGATGCTTACACCAGTGCGCTGCTCCTGCAGCTCATCCGTGCATCCACCCCATGTCCAGGAGATTCCCAATAGATCCCATAAACACCCTGGATGCTCCACCTGCCCTGTTTCCCTTTAACCTACCTCAGAGAAAATATATGTGTACTCAATTAGCACCATGGTCAGGGGTGATTCCTGTCTGAGCCTGGACAGTCCAGCATCTACTCTACTAGAAAGATGGCAGAGAAAATGGACAGAGAGAGATAGTTTGTTTTCTCATTCCTCAGTGTGGGGTGTGTGTGTGTGTGTGTGTGTGTGTGTGTGTGTGTGCGCGCGCACGCGCGCGCACATGCGCGCGCACATGTAAGCATACAAGTGAGTGGGATTGCACATGCACACATGAGCATGTGGAAGCCAGAGGGTGGTCTTAGATATCATTCTCAGAAATGCTGTTCTTCATTTCCTTTGAAAGAAGGTCTCTCATTGGCCTGGAGCTCACCAATTGTGCTAAACTTGCTGGTCAGAGAGCCCCAAGTACGCTCCTGTCTCTGTCTTCATAGGGCTGGGATTACAACTGCGCATCATCACGCCTGGCTTTTTACAAGTACACATTGCCTGTGCTAGAGACTGAACTCGGGTCCTCATGCTTAAAAGCCACCTCCTCAGCTCAGGAATCAAGTTTTGAGCATCATCTGAGCTCCTGTCTAGCTGTGTCAGATGCCAATGGCCCAGGATAAACTGGATCTTTCTTCTCTCCTCTTTCTTCCCTTGTCTCACCACTGGGAAAGTCCTAAGAAAAGCTTGATAAACAAGACAACAAACAGCCCACCTACCACTCTGCCTACTCAAACAGACAAGTCTGAGACTTCCTCCAGTCCACCAAGCAACCTCACTGGGTACAAAAGCTCCAGGGTGAGCCACACAGTTTCCAGGCAAGGCTAGGGTGGGTATCACATGAGTCCATTAAGAGCAGAGTGCCTTCTTCAAACATCTCACTTTTCATCAGTCAGCAGGAGCTGAAAGTGAGGTTGTCTCAGGAGCACACATGGCATGCTTTCATGTATGTGTCAAAGAAAGAGGTGGTGCTACAGTTGCACCAGACTTGGACACACCCCGCCACCCACACAGGCCATGTGTGAGCACTGCCCGTCTGCTGGTGAAGACACAATTGACAGATGTTCTACTAGGCCTCCTGGTCCATGGAGACATGAAGGTCTGAGGCCACCTATACTAAGTGTTCCAGAGCCAAGAAGCACATGGACCCAGGCCGAAATAGCTACAGAGTATCCAGGCAGCAACAGGGTGGATTTCAGGCTTTAGGCTAGGCTAATGTCTGTCTCCGGAGTTTCTGACTCCTAGCAGTCACAAAGATAGGACTCAGACATCCTCCAAGAAGCAACAGCAGTCTGGAGCGTTGGTAGAGAGGGAACATGGAGCATCCTGGATTCGTTAAGGACATCTGGATCCAGGAGCATTGGAGAGGCCAGAGGAACCCAGAGTCCCTTCATCCCCAGGGTAAGAACCCAGACAGACAGAGGGAAGTGCCTGTGTGATTTCTCATTTCAGTACCTGAGTCCTGGAGGCAGGTTAAGAGCCATTCCAGAGCCATTTGCACTGGCCCCTGCTCAGTCCTCAGGCTCCCAAGCTCTGAGGATAGGTGACCTCACCTAACTTACTTAATCTCTCTGGTCTCTAACAGAGAGAAGTTATCTTCTCTGTCATACAGGAAGGACGTTACCAACCTTACCGTGTTATGGATGAATGCTTGCACAGGATCCTATCCTTCTATGGGAACCACTGTAATTACCACCTACCATGACTCCACCCCTATCCCCAGTCCCTTGCCGCTTCCTGCCCCCACTTACTCTGCCCTTTTGGTTCCTCTTCTCTGGGGTGGGCAGAAGGAGGCCACCCAGATCTCTGGGAAGGATTGTGAGCCAAGCGAAAAGGGAAACACTATGTGAGCCTGCCCAGCTCCCCTACCCCCACCAACCCACCACAGCCCAGCACCCTCCCACACCTCCAATGACTTGATAAAGTAAAAATGAGCTAGAACCAGAACAGGGATAGCACCCATTTCTGGGATATCACTACAAGCCAGCACTGACCTAACCATCTAACTTAGTTCAGTCAAATACCAGTCAGTGAGAATGAGACTGGAATACAGAATTTATGCAGCACGCATTGTACAGAATGGAAGACTAAGGCCTTGAAAGCAATATATGGCTCATGATGGAACAGTAATGATATGGGAAAAAGCAAATACAAAGCCCTCCTAGCACCTGCTCAGATGGGCTCCATTCTTCCCTGTCCTGCTCCTACACACACACACACACACACACACACACACACACACACACACACACCTAAGAACTTACTTTGGGTCACAAGATTCAGTTTCCCTGGTAGAGCCTGTAGGTATTTCTGGAGGACCGTACTTGAGGACTTTGGGAGAGAGTTGCAGCTAACTCACCCATCCCATAGACTTTTGGGTAGATGGAACTGGAGAGCTGGTTGGGACTAGAGGACAAATAAGCTTCCTGTCTACAGCAGCCCCTCCACTGTGCCCCACAGGGCCCCGGGTAGAAAGGAAAGAGCACTGTAGTCTCCTCTGCTTGGGCAGCTCAGATCTTGCAGATGCCAGTGCAGACTGAACAATGAGACAAGCTCCTTCTTAGGGCACAGGGATGGGCAATCACAGAAAGTTCAGGAAACAGACACCCCAAGAGAAGTAGCTCTGAATGAACCAGCCAAGATCTGCCTCCACCCAGACATCATGAGATGACAGCAAGCTAAGCCGGGCAGCTCAGTTCTCATCTTCCTCTTCAACTTTAAGTGAGTTATCTACTCCTCTGGGGCTTTGGTCTACAAACCGCCCTCAACTCCCTTCCCAGGCCAGATAAGGACAAGTTCAGAGGCAGAGGAAGACATGGCTCTCTGAGGGAATACAGGTCACTTCCCTGCATGCGTCTCTCAGTGCCAGAGCCAAATGTCCCATTGCACAAGTTCGGAAAAGCAAGATGATGCTGCAAGAAAACTTGTGAAAACTGGGCTTCAAGAGCAAGATTCATACATACTTCAATTGCA
>JAQHUG010000288.1:1006501-1021219 GCA_028555095.1 Dicrostonyx torquatus
GTAACATCTTGGGCCAGAGAAGACGGAGCTGATAGTTCTGCTAGGACATTCCCTTAGGGAAACAGAGCAGAACTCAGCTGTAGCAGCTCTCCAGGAAATGAGCAGGATTGCTATATCATGTGGAGAGACCATCCCCCACCGCACCCCAGCTTTAGGTAGCCTGGCTTCCCAAAAAGTCAGGACACCTTTCCCTTGAGGGCTGAGATGTTTTATTGTGGCTCCAGCCTCCAGAGCTGTCCTATTGCAGCTCTTAAGTATAGCCTGGCTTCCCAATAAGTTAAGATATCTTTGCAGCTCCAGAGCTGTGAAACACACACTCCCTACACTCTGAGCTTCCTTACACTAGGTGGGCCTTACTTTTATAATTAGGAAAAAAATAGGAAATACTCTTTAATATAAAGGAGATAAAACCATTGTTATGAAATGGGGTTTTGGACGTATTGAAAGGATGGAGTTGTCATTCAATGATAGAGAATATGCTTGTTTCAAACGTACTAAGTGTGGTGATTAATTAGATGTGAGGAACCTGGGTTCAAACTCCAGCCCTATGGCTTGTCAGTAATGTGACCTTAGGCAAGGTTCTTATCTGGCCTTTAACAGGTTTGCAGCTCAGACACTCCATCTACAAAGTGGTGATAATAGTACCCTCTTTATAGGGGTATTGGGGATCAAAATGAGATCCCACGCCCGCTAAGCCTTCAAGGCCATGCCTGCCACAGGCCTGTAGACTCATCAGCTAATGTGAATGCTTAAATTCTTTCCCATTTCCAGGCATGGGGACACATGCCCATGATACCAGCTACTCCAGAAGCTGAGGCAGGAGGACTGTGAGTTTAAGGCCAGCTTGGAGCACATAGTAAGTTTCAGACAAAGATAGACTATATATCAGTACCATGCTTCAAAAAAGAAAAGGCATTCTGATCTACCATTCAGAAGGGGGGGTCAAAGAATCATCCACTGACGACTCTGATCCAGTACGGCATTCTGGGGTAACATTCCCATTATCGATGATGACCCTGTTGGCTATCAGTAGCCTTGGACACTAGGGGTTGCCCTGAAGGGGCTTCTCACTCAAGAAGATCACATCTTTCTGTCGCTGCCCTCCACCTGCTTATTCCAGCCAGATGAGCCACCCCCAAACCTCTTTCACACAGCATAGCATCTGGGTACACTGCTCGCAAGGATGAGTCCAGAAGGTATGGACTTGCACCCTCTACGTACAATTTTTGGTAGTGCAAGGTGAGCTCAGAATGTCTCGTTTCATTTTCTGAGACAGCAGCCATATTGCCTCTGGCAAAGGGGATGGGAGGGGCGGTATGGAAAAATCCTCAGTGTTGCAAAGCAAAAGCAACACCACCAGGTGTGAGAACAAGTGGCCCGGTCCATGTTCCAACACTAACTGGAGCTGTGGAAAAAACATTTCAACTCCCCCAGCCTGAGGCTGGTCTGCCATAAAGAACAAGAATCAAGTTAGTTCCTTCTTTCTTTCCTTCTTTCCTTCTTTCTTAGCATTTTCTTTTAAGACAGGTTCTTGCTAAATTGTCTGGTAGTGAACCTGCAATTCTCGGCCCCACCAAATAGCTAGCCAAGCACAGTTTGTTTCCTGTTTCAAAGTGCCATCATGCAGCCCAGGCTGAGCTGCTCTTGATATCCTCCAGCCTCAGCCTCCCGAGGGGTGGAGTCACAGGTGTGCTGCCACATCTGCCAATGTAAATCATGTCTTGGGAGATCCTATAAGCCAGGGAAGCTAAAATTGCTCTTTCCCATTTGATCGTTATCACAGCTGTACTCACTTTCCTGATAATGCATAGGAAACCCGTGGTCACAGGGCTGCTGGGCAGCAATAGCAGAATCTGAACCAGAGTCTTCTCTTTAAACCCCTTTGCTGCCCTTACATTAATGAGGGTAGTGTTGTTGAATGTGAGATGCCAACAGGCTGGACTTAAGCAAAACTCAAGAGTCTCCCCAGCTGGACGGGTGATGTCACACACCTTCAATCCCAGCACTCAGGAGGCAGAGGTAGGTGGATCTCTGTGAGTTTGAGGCTGGATGGTTTACAGAGAAAGTTCCAGCACAGTTAGCGCTACACAAAGAAACCCTGTGTAGGCACAAGGACCCTTTTCTTGGCAGTTGAACATGAACTCCAGTTAAGGCAGGTGGCTAGGAGGAGAAGAAGCAGGGAATTTATCCAAACACTAAGATGGGGTGAGAGCAGCAGCTCAAAACCAACACATTCATGATTCATTCACGTGATTTCCTTGCATAAAGCGAAGGTGCTATCCAGGACTCAACCCAGACCCCAGCCCAGGGTACATCTAGAGCTCCACCTTCATGGTGTCACCATCCGCAACACATAGAAGGAAATAAGGCTCACTGGGATGATAAAAGAAACTGAGACGGGGGGGGGAGCCTTTTCAGGCCAGGGATGCAACTCAGTTTGTAGAGTCCTTGCCTAGCACACACAAAGGTCTAGGTTCATATCCCAGAACCACATAAACTTCGTGTAGTAGCAAGTGTCTGTAATCCTGACACTCAGGAGCTGAGGGCAAGAGGATCAGAAGTACAAGGTCATCCTCAGCTACCTAGTAAATTCGAGGCCAGCCTGGGTTTACACAAGACCTTGTCCCAAAGAAGAAAAGGAGGAGGGGGAGGAGGAAAAGAGGAGGAGAGAGAAAAGGGAGAAGGAGTAGAGGATGGGGAGGAAGAAGGAGAGAAAAGAACAAAGAGGAGAGGAGGGGGAAGAGAGGAGGACGGAAGAGGAGAAGGGCTGGAGAGAAAGTTCAGGAGGTAGAGTGCTTTCCCTGAAAGCATGAGAATCTGAGTTCAATCCCCAGAACAAAAACACAGGCATGGTGGTGTGCGTTTATAATCTCAGGGCTGAGGAGGTAGATGCAGATCCCTGGGATTCACACAAGCCAGCCTAGACTACTCAATGAGTCCAGGCCCTGTCTCAAAGAAAAAATTAAGGTGGATGATACCCAAGGAACAAAACAGGTGGTATGGTTGACCATTGCCCTCCACACATGTGTATATACCCACACATACACTCACATGCCTTGTGCCCTGTACACATATGAACATGCATGTGCACACAAAAAAAAAGAAAAAGAAAAAATGCCTTTTCCATTCAAATTTCTCCCCTTCCCACCTTTAGGAAGGCTCTACACATGCTGGGCAATGGTGGCACACGCCTTTAATCCCAGTGCTTGGGAGGCAGAGGCAGGTGGATCTCTGAGTTCAAAGACAGCCTGATCTACAGAGAGAGCTCTAGGAATGCCAGGGCTACACAGAGAGACTAAGTCACGTTCTCAAAGTCAAGTATTATAGCAGAATCTATGACTCGTACCTCAGAAATCATGCTGTATCACTTCCGAGGTTGAATAAGAAAAGTAAGATAGCTTCTTTGGATTTTCTTGGGATGCTTGCCCCTTTGCCCAACCAATGTGCTGTGCAGAAGCATAAACTAGTGCACAGGAGAGGGCACGAATAGCCATAAGGAGAGGAGCCATATGCGACACCAAGCCAACAGCCAGCAGCAAGTGCCAGACATAAGCAATGGAGCCAGCAGGTAATTCACCTCTAAGCCTTAAATCACCCAGATGACACTAGATAGAAAAGATATGAGTGTTCCCCAAAGAGCCCTGTCCAAATTGCAGATTCATGGGCAAAATAAATGTCAGCATTGTTGTAAGCTATATAGTTCTGGTGGCTTAATATGCTGTATTGGATCAGTAGAGGAGCAGCAGAGCCTGAATTTGAACTGAGCAGGCTAGTCTAGAGCTCTTTCTGCAGCAGGCCCTGCTATCCAAGAGGCAATGCAGAGGAAGGGGCTAGAGACAGAGGTCAGAGGTCAGAAGCAGACCTCTCTTCAGTCATTAGCCCCTCATTCATCAAATGTTTCTGGGTTTTGTTGTTAGTTTGCTTGGTTTGGATCTGGTTTGTTTATTTTCCAGTCCCTGCCATGCTCTGTGTTCTCTGCTAATTCTGAGATCTGGGTGAATAGATTGACACGCCCATGATAGTTAGCGATGGGAAGGGAGCAGGCAGGTATGTAAAGTAGATTGGTGTTATTCAAAGGAAACTACATGGCCAGGGAGGCCTGTTTCAGTGGGGTAACCCTGGGTGGCCTCTTTGGAGGGGGGGATGATGAGGATGAAACAGACACAAAGAGCAAAAGGGACAGCAAGCATTGTCAAGAACAAACCCAGGCTTAGGTTCCGGCTCCATCACTTCCTAACTGTGATCTTGGGGAACAGCAATGAGATGCTGCTTCTTAGGACTGTTGTCCCCACAGGTAAAGGTTGTTCCTTGGAGTATATATGCTAACATGTGGAGCATGTGGCCTGGAGCCTGGCACAAGAAGAGCTATATAAATACCAATAGCCACAGTTTGAATTCTGCGGAGACCAAGACCCCAGTGGGGAGTCCAAGGCATGAGAGACCACTTTGGCTCCTGTCAAAACTATATTAACCAAAACTAACGTGGAAGAGTGTACACAAGGGGTCAGAGAGTCTGCATACATAGATGACAAGAACTAGAGCAGAGGGGAAAAGGAATGCATGCTTCCCCAAAGGAAGCTGACACAGGCCCTTCCACCTACCCCTGCAACCATTCTGGGTCATCCCTCGATCAACATGTATGTCCAACATACACCCCCACCCTCAACCCCCACACAGCTCAGGAGGTTGGAGCTGGAGGCTGGACTCTCATCTCTCTCCAGGTGCCACCCTAAAGGTAGTGGACACCCTCAAGGTAGGGGGTTGGGGAGGCAAGGTAAGAAAGGTTGGGAGAGCAGGGAGCTTCTGGAAGGGCAGAAACCCTGATAGGGTAATGTATCACCTGCCATCACACTCTCCAGGACCCTGGAGAGCACCCAGCATGCTGCAGGTGCGTACAGCCAAACAAAGGGGACCCAAAACAAGCACCGTGCATGCAAAGACACGCCAGGAGTCACAGAGATATCTACACAATGATCCAACAGCAAGGCCTCCAGGGCACAAATGGCACCCAGCACAGGTGTGTATACACACACACACACACACACACACACACACACACTCAGTCCTCCTGTCTGCCTGCCACTCTCTCCCGACTCTAGTTGGCTTCCAGCTACTGACCCAGGTCCTGCAGGTTCCCCATGCCTGATGCCATCTGCTGATCCAGACCTGGTAGATTTCAGCCAGCTCTTCAGAACCCAGGAAAGAGGCTATCCTGTATCTAAATCAGAGACAGGAGGAGAGGTGACCTGGTCACAGGAGAAAGGTACAAATCTAGAACCAGAGCCTGGGCAAAACCAGGGGGTCGGCACAGTTTCTGTCATAGGCTGAAGCCACAAAATGCAAGCCTGGCTTTGGTGTTCCACATGCCTTCGAAGCCCTGTCACTGCTTTGCAACATGAGCAGACTGGCAGGAAAACCCTTATGCACAACTGGGTATCTAAAAGAGTTATATTAAACATACATTCAAAGGACAAAATGACAGGTAAGAGCAGGCATGAAACAGAACTTCCCACTGGCGAGAGATCAAAGCACCGAAAAGGTGAGGAGTAGATGGATATGGTGGCATTACAGCTTTTTAACTAAACTTATTAGAACAAAGGCCACCCTCAATTGTCGAGGTCTGAGTTGTCTCTAAATGACTGCTGAACCTTCCCAGCTTCTGTGGGGTGTGACCTTGCCTGTAGACAGAAAGATGGAGGCAGTGACCTTTGTAATGCCAGCCTGAGCTGTCTGTGCATGAGAAGGAGGCAGCTGGTACTTTCCTACAGCATGACCTCTCCTGGAGGGAGTGCCACGTTGCTTGGAGATGGGTACGGGTAGGGCAACGAGACCACCTGGTACCATGGCAATAGGCCCTGGCTAAGGCACAGCCACAACTTCTTTAACAGATCATGACTGGACCTAAGTGTTTGCAGATAGCACCTCCCCTGTCAGAGAGAGCGTAATAGCCCAAAAGGAGCACAAGTGCCTGGGGAAAGAAAGAGAGGAGGCCGGAGGGGGTCAGACCCTGACATATGAAGCCTGCTTGGTTCATGCTCTAGGACTCCCCAAGAAACCTTCACCCACTTCTTCCCTCCACTACCACCACCATCGCTCTCCCTCAGGGTTCAGCCTGTGCTATGTCCCAGGCACCTCTATTTCCAGGTACCAGGTACCAACTCACTCCCAGCTTTGTCCCCAGAATTTTGGCTCCCTCCTGCCAGTCTGCTATGTCTTCTATCTTGCTCTTTAGTTTCTCTGGGCATCCCCCACCCCCTGCCCTGTCCTTTCCTGACTACAGCCCAGACCAGTGCCCATGACCATCTGCCAGCCCCAAACGCCAGGATCCACCCTCCCCCCACTCCTCCTTCAGGCACCTGCTTCCAAGCTACTCTTCTCCCGTCCTCCCCTGCCCACTTTGGGGTGCCTGCACCCTTCTGGGTATCTTTGGCTCCAGTTCTCAGACTGTGAACCAGATCTATCCAGGCCTGGGAAACTGGGTCACAGCTCTAGAGTCATCAGCCAGCACAGAAGTTTGACCCTTGAGCCTCAGATTCCACAACCCGGAAGTGTCTTAGGGGTTTTCTATTCAGTCTCCGCCTCCGCCTCCGCCTCCGCCTCCGCCTCCACACGAGGGAATGAGAATCTATACCACCAGGCCCTACTGCCTTCCCAACTGCTCAAAACTTTTCCATCTGTAGTGCCCTTAGCCAAATCCCCAGAATCCAATCAAGAGCCAGAGAGCATGGTGTGTGCCTGTAATCCCAGCACTGGGGGTGGGGAGTACAGTAGAAGGATTAGGAGAGTCCAAGGCCAGACTGGCTTACATGAGAGTACCTCAAAAAAAAATTTTTTTTTGATTTTTCGAGACAGGGTTTCTCTGTGGCTTTGGAGCCTGTGCTGGAACTAGCTCATGTAGACCAGACTGGTCTCGAACTCACAAAGATCCGCCTGCCTCTGCCTCCTGAGTGCTGGGATTAAAGGCGTGCGCCACCACCGCCCAGAGTTCAAAAAAGAATTTTAAAAAATTTTTCAGCAAAGTCAAGCACAGTGGTGTTCATCTATAATCTCAGCTAGTGGCACATGCCTTTAATCCCAGTACTCAGAAAGCTAGCCTGATCTACACAGTGAGTTCAGGACTGTTACACAGAGAAACCCTGCCTTGAAAATCCATAAATAAATAAATAAATCCCTAGATAAGGAAAAAGCTAGATTACCCCACCTCCTACTCCAGCCACCTCAGTAGTCACGCCCGCACCCCAGATCAGAAGCACCACAAATCAGAGCTCTCTCTGCAGAGATGGTGTGGGTCCCCACAGAAAGCCACTTGAACTTCACTTTGTGTAATCTGGAAGCATAAGGGAGTTAATGGCCCTGAAGCCGTCCTTGGGGGAAGGGGAACTGCAAATGGCTTCTCTCCCCAACAGAGCAGTGCTGAAATACAGTCCTCAGGCTCCTCAGGAGACCCTGGGGAGAGAAGTAGCAGATGGTCACTCGCCTTTCTCTCCCTCAGACCCGGGCTATTGCCCTGAAGTCACTCCCATAGACCACTGGGGGTAAGCCCTTCTCCTAGCGTGGGGGATGGAACAGCAATTCACACCCAGGTCTCAGTGTCAACCAATTGTCCCCAACAATGTCACCAAAGAGAGTAGTTAAGCCTGTGGCCATTGCCACCCTTCCAGGCCCCTTTTCCTTTAACGTTCCCATTCTGAACCTCTGCAACTCAGCCATTCTTTGCTTGTTTGTTAACTGCTTTGGAGAATTTTGGGTTTGATATTGAGTTTTGGTTTGTGGCTTCTGAGATAAGGTCTCACTTTGTAACCCAAGCTTGCTTGTAACTCATGGCAATCCCCCTGTGTCAGCCTTCTGAGTGTTGGCATTACAGGCATAAGCCACCACACCTCAAAGGGGATCGTGGAAGGCTATGGAGGTGACCCTCACAGGAGGTCACAGAGACCACTTCCTGTTGAACTAGAACACCCTGAGCTGGCATAGTGCCCCATAGTTGTGCCCTGGCCCTTCCCAAGGTTAACATCTGCCCCTACCCAAAAAAAACAGCAACCTTTCATCCCATCCCAGGCTCCAACCTTCCCTGACTCCTCAACATCTAGTGAGGGAGCAGGGACCTGAAGTAGCTTCCAGAAACCTGAGCAGACACATCCAGCAGACATCCACCCCTAGAACCAGGCAACCCAGAACCCTTGCCTAGAGGTGATGTCACAGCCTCTCCCAAGTCCTGCCCAAGTCCTAAGGGAAATCACTGCCCGGGACCTCATAGGCCCTGAGTCACTCCCAGCCTCCAGGCAGCTGTGAGCTTTCTGTTTATTCCTCAGCAGGAGGAACAGAGGGGAGGAGAGTCTTCTCCAAGGGAAACTGAGACTTACAGGGCTCAAAGGGCAGCCCTAGAATCAAAAGGGATGCCCCAATACCAGCCCAGGACTATTCAAGTAATCCCTTTAGAGACAACCCTGATGCAGGCCTGTTCAACAGAAACTGCTCCCTGAATTCAAAGCCAAACCCCAACAGCATGTAAATGTCCTTCAGATTTGGTAAGGGTGAAAGACAGCCATAAAGGAAAGAAGGGTGCCCCTTACCAGCTTCCAAGTCCAGACGTATAACAAGTGTTGGCAAAACCAAAGTGCAATCTACAGGATTCCTCTGTTCTGTAAACAGGACCCCCACGGATGGCTGACACTGCCACACCTACCCAAGGCCTCTAGAAACGAACATCAGGCTGCAGGCTGGCATTTACCCACAGGTTCATGAAAGTCTCTGGACCAGCAACCCCAATCCTACCTCCTCTCCCTGGAACAAGCACAAGCTGGCGTGAGAACAAACAGGCTTCTGCCCTTGCCAGTGACAAGTCCCTTCAACACCCAACCCGCAGCCTAGCTTCAGGATCCTCTTGGGGTTCCCGGCTTCTTTCCTGCTACTGCCACCTGTAAACACCCACATCTGACCTCCATCTCGGTCAGTCGTCTCTCAACAGACTCCAACAGGAGCTGATCAACCCCCCCCCCCCCCTCTCTCTCTCTCTCTCACACACACACACACACACACACACACACACACGCCCCTCTTCAGGGTGTGAGTGCAGTGCCGCACCTTCACACCTAGCAAGGATTTCTAAGAACCATCACCCTACCTCCCAAACAGAATCCAGTGAGCCCAACTGCTCGGTGCGATGGGTGCACGGAGCTCACCGGAGCCATCCGTGTTTTGCCAACACACGTATCCACTCTCACAGCATCCACTCCAGTTCCACGCTCAGTCACACCCAGGACTCGCGTCCAAATGCACGCCGGCTGTGGAATTACATTGCAAGCCAGCCCCGAGCCACTGACCTTACCACACTCCTGACGTGGACAGAATGTCAACAGTCAGTCCTGCCTGCTCACCCAACGCGCGCGCTGGCCGGCGAAGAGTCCACTGCTCTCCATCCGGACCAAGCCCCCTCCTCCTCGGCGCGGGGTTCCCTCGAAGCCCGCCCAGTCGCGTGCACCGTCACCACTGCGCGCACACGCGCACACCGGGCGGGCACAAAGCTGTACCCCGCCGCCCTCCCGCAGCCGCTCGCACACCTGGCGGGCGCGCCTCCGCTTCCAGAACGCGCGTACGCAGCCGCTGCCCGTGCCCGCTAGAGCCCGCGCTCCCGCCCCTCGGATCTGGGTCCCCGGCGGCGCCCACCGCGCAGCTGCGTGAGACCGGGAGGGAGCCGGGCGGTCAAAGACACCAGGGTTAGGGTACGGCGGGTCCTGAGTGTCGAGAGCCCAGGAGAATGCTTGTGTCCCGCCCGTCAGGGGACTGCCCCAGGAAGCTCCTCCTGAACAAAAGCATGGGGTGGAGCAGGCCCTGGAGACCCGGGGGACAGAAGAAGGGAGAAATCCCACCTGCCCGCAAAGGTTCCTGCAGGACAGACCGGATGCGCAACACTGGCAGACCCAGATGCGGAAAGATCTAAAAAGGCTCTCCGAAAAAGAGTGCTATTGGAACTTGGAAGTAGGGGACCCTCGAAGACTGCCGAAAATCCCGAAGCTGGCTCCTGCCCGGGACCTGGTAACCTACTGCTTTGGTTCATTCACTCTGCTGACACCATCCTGTCTTCCAACAAACCAAAGATGTTCCTAAACTTGAAGGCGTTGAAGGAACAATGTTCCAGGCTTTCTTTGTAACCCCCACAGCAAGCAGCCTCTAACACACATCCACTAATGGGAAGCTCCTTCCCCAGAGGCAGCACTCAGGCAGCTTAAGCACTAAAACGCCCTTTATTTGCACAGAAATCTTCCTCACTCCTATCCATCGGTCACAGCTCATTCTGTTCTGGCCACAATGTTCTGTTTCTAGAACATACCTCGCACTCGCTGTTTCTGTGTGCCGTGCCCTACCACCACCACCCCGCCCCCAACGCCCTCACTGGCACTTTCTCCATATGGCTGTCCCTTTGTGCAGTCCGAGACAGTGATCCACCTCTTTCCACGTCCTCACACAGGTCACTTGTCATTTCCATACCCTATTTTAGACTTCTTAGCAATCTGATAAGTTTGACAAACTCTCATTTCCGTGTTTGCGTGCTGATGGTTGGCCTCTCACACTGGAGTGTGTGTCCCATGCAGGCAGGACCCTTACCTGGACCGCTCTAACTCCAGGACCTGACCCAGTGCATAATCATAACGGTCAGAGATGGAAGGGAAAGAGGAAGGCAGGAATGGCCTGGGTCTTGAAATGCTAACGGCCGGGCATTGTAGAACAGGCCCTGGCATGGGATTCAGCAGAGGAAAGGAGATGTCCCTGCCAGTGAGATCGGCAGACAGCCTTAGAACAAAGGACACTTTCCACACTTTAGATCCTGCCCTGAGCACTACAGCCCTGATTTAGATAGCTAAAACGGTTTAGTAGCAGTGCCAACCCTCACCTGAGTTTGACTGATACTCAGGCACACATGGTGTAAGGAAAGAATCTATACTGAAAATAGTCCTCTGACCTCCACATGCATGCCACAGCATGAGAGAAAGAAAGAGAGAGAGAACATAAATGTAATTCTAAAATAATAATAAAATTGAGCTGGGCAGTGGTGGTATACACCTTTAATCCCAGCACTTGAGAAGCAGAGTCAGGTGGATCTCTGGGTTTGAGGACAGCCTGACCTGGGCTACAAAGCGAGTTCCAGGACAGCTATGGCTACACAAAGAAACCCTGTCTGGGGCAGGGGGGATTTCTTTTTTTAAATAAAGGAAAAAAAGGGGCTGGAGAGATGGCTCAGTGGTTAAGAGCATTGCCTGCTCTTCCAGAGGTCCTGAGTTCAGTCCCCAGTAACCACATGGTGGCTCACAACCATCAGTAAATGAGATCTGGTGTCCTCTTCTGGCGGGCAGGGATACAGGCAGGCAGGACACTATACATAATAAATAAATAAATCTTGAGAGAAAGAGAGAGAGAGATCTTGAAAGCCTTTAATCCCAGCACTCAGTGTAATATAAACTCTGAGTCTGAGGAGAACCTGGTCTGCATAATGAATTCCAGGCCAGCCACGACTACCTAGAGAGAACCAGCCTTGAATAAAGAGAGAAAAGAGGAGTGGAATTCAGGAGCTTAAAGCACTGGTTGCTTTTGCAGAGGACCTAGGTTTGGTTCCCAGCACCCATGTGGGTTCACTGTTGTCTGTAACTCCATTTCCAGGGCATCTGAAGCCCTCTTCCAGCCTCCACTGGCACCAAGTGAATACATGGTGCACATATAGACAAGTACACTGGTACACGTAAAATAAAAATAAACAAATACTAATAATAACAGATCTCCCAGACTTGCAGTGGTTCCCATTACAGGTTGTTGACTTTAGGACTGTGTGAAAGACTGTTGGTTTTTTTCTTGGCTGGAGATCTGTCATACATATACTCCTGAGATCCTGGACAGCAGCCATGAACTAAGCCTTTCAGCTACACTTCACAAGGGTAAACAGCTGATCCTACATTGTACAGTGCAGCTTTGGAAATGTTGTATTCAATAATTATGGGACATAATCAACAGTTTATTGTAAAAACAGGCTAAACTGTAATGTTCAGTAGGTCAGGTGTACCAAACACATTTAACATTCAATTTAGTGAGTCTGCTAGAATACAGCCCCTTCGTAAGTTGTACCTGTACATGTAAACCAATATGAAGCTGAGAACTTTCATCTTTTTCCCATAAATGAGGCATTTTACAACTCTTCTTTGACGCATTACAGTAATAAGCATCATTAGTCTGGCACTTTAGGCGCCATTAAGTAAAAGAATTAGCTGAACACTAGCACTGAGATTCCAGGATCGTGGGTCTGACAGCCAAGGCAGCTGCTAAGTGACCAACAGGTAGGAAGCAGATATAGGGTGTGTACACTAGACAGAGTGATGATCCATATCCCAGGTGGAACAAACCAACAAGGATCATGATTCCATTAACTACTCAGAACTGGGTTCTCAGAACAACACACGTCTTAACCTTACGCATGTTGGTTTCTGGACTTTCCATTTACTGCTTTCAGACTGTGGTTAACGAAAGGTAACTGAAAAAAAGTTAAACTTCAGAGAAGAGGGGCTCACTGCATTGGTTTGGACATCTTGGGTCCCATCGCTACTGAGATGATGCCTAGGTTCCCGCTGTCAGCAATGTCACCAACATGCAACTCACACCCGTCCCAGAGGCATCCATGAACATGCTAAGCAGAACTCCAGCAATGGCAGCCCACTCATCAGCCTCCTTAGCTGCAGTCCCCCTGCCCACGTTCCTCTGTGTCACCTGAAAGGCTCTTATGGGAAATGAGATGACTTCCTGCAGAAACGCACATCCGCTGTCCCACACTTCACCACCCCCTGATGCAATGTCTAGTCTAGAAAACTAATCAGATAAACAATCTTTCCCTGGTAGGGTGGGCTCTCAGGGAATTCATTCAATAATGATAATCATTCAGCTCTTCCCTAAGTTTCCCCAAGCCAATCTCTTTAATAACAGACTCTGAAACTTAAATTAGGACTGATGTTCAGCGTGTTGATGTGAGGTTTCTGGGTGGCACCATTTTCCCTCTTTGTAGAGACAGAAATCACCCTCCCTGCCCCCGGCCTTCGGGTGTGTGACTTGCTCAAGAGAGTCACTAGCCCCACCTCTCTCTCATAGCTGTGACTGACCCCTAGGTCTCAGCTCCCTCAACAGTGAAGGCAACAGTACCCAGATCATCACATTGCTCTGCATACTCAGTTCATTCCCACGAAGCATTTAAATGATATACATACTAAGTATCAGAATAATAAACAATATCTGAGTGTGGTGGTACACACCTGTAATGTCTGTACTTGGGAGGCTGAGGTAGGAGGATTGGGAGTCCTAGGCTGGCCTAAGTCTAGGCTACAAAACGAGATCCTGTCTCAAAACTAAACAAAATAACAAAATAACCAAGTGGTGGTGGCCTGTGCTTTTAATCCCAGCACTCGGAGAGACAGAGGCAGGTGGATCTCTGTGAATTTCAGGCCAGCCTGGTCTACAAAGTGAGTTCAAGAACAGTCTGGACTTTTACACAGAGAAACCCTGTCTCGAAACCGCCACCCCGCCCCACAAAAAAAGAAAAGAACGGAGCTGGAGATGTAGTAGCCTCGCATGTGCAAAGCCCTGGTGGGATCCCCAGAGCCACATAAACTGGGAATCTTTTGAGTACAAGTCTTCATTAACTTCTACGGTAATCCGAACTCGGGGACAGTAGAGACAGGAGGGTTAGAAGTTCAAGGCAATTGTCAGCTATTTATTGAATTTGAGGCCAGCATGGGCTGCATGAGATCCTGTCTCAAAGAAGATAATAATAAGATAATAATAATAAATAAATAATATTCTATCACAGAATTAAGTGTGGCCGCTGAGCTATACCAGACTCCTCTTCAAGTCCTCCGAGCTGTAGTCTGTCCAAGTTATTTCAAATTGTTCTATCCTATCATATGGTTGTCTTCCTCCCCCAGGGAGCCTGTCTTGCTCCTATGACCCTGAAGTACATCCTTTTCTCTGGCTCTGAGTGCAGAGCAGTTCCCTTAGCCTCAGAACACCTGGCAGGAATACCACCTTTCAGCTCCCCACTTAACAGTTTTGGGATCCCTTCTTAGTCTTGACGTTAGCCTCCTGCCAGCTTCCCAGTGAGCTCACAGCCAATATATTATGTTCATGTGTGAGTTGCTCACTGGCTATTGAATGAGCTCTTTCCTTGGACCACTCATGGCCAGGATACAGAGAAGGATGAGGTGGAAAGGTCCCTGCCCTCCAACACAGAGACTTTACAATGCAGTAGGGAATGAAGAAAAAGGCGACTAGACATGTCACACGGTGGTAAGAGCTTGGAAGGAACGAAAATAAGCCAAGCTATGTCAGATGGCAGTTGGCATGCAGGAGGGCTTTGCAGATGGCCTGAAACTAAATCAGTGTGTCCTTCATGACCACAGCACATTAGAATGAGTGCTTGGGGCAGCCCACTAGACTCTTTCTTTGTAAACAATCACAATCATGCCCTTGGATTTCAGGATAAGAGCTGATTTGTGTGTGTGTGTGTGTGTGTGTGTGTGTGTGTTGCCTGAACGTGTGTCTGTGCACCACATGATTGCCTGGTGATCACAGATGCCAGAATAAAAGCATCAGATACCCTGAATCTGAAGTTACAGGTGGTTGTTATCTGCCATGTGGGTGTGGAGACTTGAACCTAGGTCTCTGGAAGAGCAGTCTGCTCTCAAACAT
>JAQHUG010000288.1:1036988-1048355 GCA_028555095.1 Dicrostonyx torquatus
AGAGAGGACACCAACAATAGACCAAAGAAATGATCCCACTCAAGTCTATCTTGGTGAACCAGTGAGTTTATCAGAACTATTTAGGGGACAACAGGAGAGGGGTAACTTACAGGAGCATGGGTCATAACACATGAAAGCCCATCCCTGAAGTTCCCTGCACCACCAGCAAACAACTCGGCTCGTGGAAGTACCGCCTTGCCTCAGCAATTTTGGCTGCTTCTTCAACCTTAAGGAGAGATTTGGGAATCTTGGTTTAGGAGCTTCCTGAAGTTCCTCAGTTTTCTTAGCTTCCTACATACTATAAACGCCCTCCCTGGAGGGAATGCTTCCAGAGCAACATAGAAACATGAAGAGAAATAATGATAAAACTTGAAAAATGACTGGTGGTGGTGGTGCAAGCCTTTAATCCCAGAGGCAGAGGCAGGCGGATCTCTGTGAGTTCAAGACCAGCCTGGCCTACAGAGTGAGTTCCAGGACAAGCTCCAAAGCTATATAAAGAAACCCTGTCAGAGGGGAGGGGGCTAGAAGATGAATTACAGATACAGCTCAGTAAGAGAGTGCTTGCCTCACATACCCAAGGGTTGATCCCCAAAACCCCAAAAAAGAAAAGAAAAGGAAAACTTGACAATAATACACAAAAGCAACACTAGTTGCATTAGTGCAGTAAGACAGCTTTTTTTCCCCCTGTGTTTTTTAATCTTTCTGGGTTGAATTAGTGACACTTTTAATCACAGCACCCAGATGGCAGAGGTAGGCAGTTTTCTCTGAGTTGCAGACCAGCCAGAGTTGCATAGAGAAACCTCCATCTCAAAAGGATAAAAATAGGCAGATAGGCAGATAGGTAGGTAGATAGATAGATAGATAGATAGATAGATAGATAGATAGATAATTGAAAATGCTGGAAGTAAGAAGTGATGCACCTAAGGAAAGAATGTACATTATGTGTAACAATATTTAGATTTAGATTAGATATATTACATTTAGATATTTATACTAGATCACCAAGGGATTGGGAATCTGCTGTCTAAGATCAAGAAAACTGACCTAAAATTGAGAGATTTCAGGTACAAGCATCCAGATCCCATAGAATCCTTTAAAGGATACCTATCAATCAAGGGACCTGGGGGGAGGGATACTGAATGAAAACAAAGTAAAATGGCATACATGTGTGAAAAGGGGAAAAGGTGAGGTGGGAACTCCTGGTCACTCTGCCCTGAATTGGGGAGGATGTGGACAGGTTTGAAACAGAAGGGAGAAGTCTGGGGTTCAGCTGTGGTCTGGCAAACAGATTGTCGTCTTCACTGCCACCACTATCATCTCCTATCATCAAGACTGATCAGAGAGTCAGGAAAATCAGAGCTGAGGCGCATCTAAGTTCTCGCACACTATGGGTGTTTTCCATCACAACTGGGTCCATCTCTCTGGGAGCCCTGATAATGAGGTGGCTGCAAGCTCACTTTCCATAACACTAGTTGGACAAGGGCTGTAATCCTGGCCAAGCTGCTTCCCAGCTGCGTTGTTATGTGTAATCTCCCTTCAGACTCCCTTTCTCCACCTGCAAAGGAGAATTGCCTTTGTGACAGGAGTCCTCAGAAGTTAAGATGAGATTGTGTAGATAAAGGGCCTCGCTAAACATAATGGCTGCTCTAAGGTGAGATATATAGTTTTGTTCTTCTTTTACCTTGCTACAAACTTAACTTCAAAAATAGGGGAAAAATTAAATAGTATTTAACAAAAATCTGTGGCACACATTAAGTGCTCCATAAATGTTCATTGTTACTATTATTGTCATTGTCGTGGACACCATCATCTCAGTGTCCCCTTTCAGAATGTTTTCAGGGCTCCTCCAACCTTAGGCACACTGCTGTGCACACAGGTTTGCTCATACTACTCCGTATAACAACTGATGGTCTCTACAGCTGCTTCAAGGAAATGACCCTGAGAAACCCAGTCCTAGAGCCCAGGCCCTAGCTCTTCCACAGTGGCTTCCTGCTCCACTGGTTCAGTTCCTTTGAGGCATTGCTCATTGGGTGCTTTTACACATTATTTATCACTTTTCATATAAATATTTTGCAGGCAAATGTATGGCAATTTCCAGAGGGCAGCTGTAGAGGACTTTCATATCCAGCAGGGAGCTTGATTGGGTGCAGAGGCTGTAAGCAGCACTTCTTGTCCCAAAATTGCAGCCTCAATAGAATAGGATCAATATCAGATGGATTTCTATGGCTGTTTGCTTTAGCTGCTGAAAAGCCAAGAGTCCCAGGACTCATTTTTATCCAGGATAAGGAGAAGAACATCTGGGAATTGGCCATAGCAATCCTATTTACTTGCACTACACACACACACACACACACACACACACACATATTTAATTTGAACCTCATAACACTTTTAAGTTTCTGTTTATTTCAATTTATGTGTATGGGTGTTTGGCTGAAATGTGTGCGTCACTTACACGCCTGGTGCCCATGATATCCAGAAGGAGTTACAGGTGGTTGTGAGCTGCCATGTAGGTGCCAGGAACTGAACCTGGGTTCCCTGGAAGATCAGCCAGTGCTCTTAACCACTGAGCCATTTCTCCAGCACCTTGAATTTATATTTTTAGCCAGGCAGTGGTAGTGGACATCTTTAATCCCAGCACTCAGGAGGCAAAGACAGACAGATCTCTCTGAGTTCAAGGCCAGCCAGTCTACAGAGCGAGTTCCAGGGTAAGTCCCAAAGCTACATAGAAGCCCTGTCTTGAAAAACCAGTATATATATATATATATATATATATATTCAAATTTTATTTCATGCATATTAATGTTTTGCCTACAGGTGTGTCTGTGCACCATGTGCATGCCTAGTGCCAGGGGAAGCCAGAGGAGGGCATCAGATCCCTTGGGATTGGAGTTATAGATCATCGTAAACTGCCAGGTGGGTGCTAGGAATCAAACCAGGGTCCTCTGGAAGAGCAGCCAGTGCTCCTAACCACTGAGCCATCTCTCCAGTCATCCCTCAAGATACTTTTATAAGGATCCTGTTGATAGATGCTGTTCTTCCCAAATTATTGGAGAAGTGCAGTTCAGGCATGTATGGTGGCTTGTGCCTGTAATTCCAGCAGTCCAGAGCTGAGGCATAATTACCAAAAGTTCAGGATCAGTTTGAACTTCTGGGTCAGATCCTGTCTCAAAAATAAAATAAAAAACAAGAAGAGGAGGGAAAGGAAGAGGAGAAGGAGGAGCTCAGAGAGGCTAGAACTTTTCTAGAAAAATCTGAAATTATTAAGCTAGCAGGTAGCAGAGCTTTCACACCATGTCTTTTGGAGACATAAATCATCGTTAGTCATTCTGACACTTCATACAACTCAGGACATTAGGTGGTTTATCAGAACTCATATCCCTGCGGGAGACCCTCACAGCTCAGTAATGCTGTCCTGTAAAGACAGTAAGAAGCCTGGCAGTGGTGGCACACACCTTTAATTCCAATACTCAGAAGGTAGAGGCAGGTAAATCTCAGTTCAAGGCCAGCCTGGTCTACAGAGTGAGTTCCAGGACAGCCAAGGTTGCACAGAGAAACTCTGTCTTGAAAAACAAAAAACAGAAGGAGGTGGAGGAGGAAGGAAGACGGAAGGAAGGAAAGAAAAGAAAGAAGAGGAGGAGGAAGAAGAAGGAAAAGAAAGAAATCTGGGCATAGGGCTGGAGAGATGGCTCAGTGGTTAAGAGCATTGCCTGCTCTTCCAAAGGTCCTGAGTTCAATTCCCAGCAACTACATGGTGGCTCACAACCATCTGTAATGAGGTCTGGTGCCCTCTTCTGGCCGGCAGACATACACACAGACAGTATTGTATACATTATAAATAAATATTAAAAAAAAAAAAAGAAATCTGGGCATGGTGGTTGCACACCTTTATATTCAGGAAGTGGATGCAGGAGGATCTCTGTGAGTTCAAGGCCAACCTAGTCTACTAAGCAAGAGAGTTACAACCCAGCTAGAGCTACATACTGAGGCTTCGTTAAAATAATTAATTAATTAATTAATTAATTAAGGGTCTTCTGAAAATCTGACTCAAAAGGAAAACTAATATTTGGCTTGCAAAGGAGTGAGGAAATCCAGACCAGTCTTTTGGTCTGAGTCCCTGAAACCACTACCTTCAATGTGACAAAGTAAGGATGGAAATTGGGAGCTTGGAGCCACCTGCCACTCACTGAGAGCGTCAGATTCCTTGCCATCAACCGTCATGTGTACAGTTGTCTAAAGAGCTCTCACCCCTATACAGGTATTAACCCATTTAATTCTCGAGACAATACAAAGGTGCACTCCATACACCACCATCAGCCTGGGAAAGAGAAAGATGCTGATGGAGCCAGAACTATAAGCCAAACAGAGTAAACTCTAGAAACCTATTTACAACAAAACAATGGATCAACACCAGCTCCTGACACACTTTAGGGACTTTAGTGTTTATAAAGGATCTTCTGTTGGTTCTAGGTACAATCATCTATGAGGTGAGGTGACTCACCCAAGGTCACAAAACTAGTGAGAGGTCTAGCTCAGCCTTGCTGCCGCGATACCAGGAGCATATTTCCAGATTCTCTCTCCAGCACCTCCCGGGTATCCCTAGGAGGCTGAGGGCGCTGCCCCTCTTAGAGGGGCGGAGCGGATCCCGGCCTGCGGGCCTGGGCGCTGTCCGTGGTGCTGATCGGTCGCCGCGTCCCCGCTCGCCTAGTCGCCTGCGGTGCCCCAGCTCCCTCCTCAGCTCACAGCCAGGGCCAGTTCCGAGGATTCGGCTGCCCGCAGGGTGCGGAGGCCGGGCTCCCAGGGCTCCTGTAGTCCCGGGGCTCCCCCTCCCCCGCCTCAGCCGCCAGCCTCCCCTCCCCCGCCCCGCCCACAGCCCCTCCCAGCGCGCCCCAGGTCCCTCCCTTCCCCCTTATCTTTCCCGCCCCCCCCCCGCCCCCTCCAGCTCCTTCGCCAGTTCCGGTCACGTTGCTGGGTGTTTACGCCCGGAGCCTGCCCAGGGCCCCCCGCCTCTACGCCCGGAGCCCCCCGGAGCCCCGGCCCCACGCCCGACAGCCTCGCAGCAGCTGATGGCGCCGCAGCCTGGCCGCGCGCTGCGGATCCCTGAGCGCAGCTAGCGTGGGGGAAGATCTCTTCCCGAGACCCAGCGAGGCCCGGGCCCGGTCCTCCGGCTCCCTCGGGTCCGCAGGTGAGGAGGCCAGATGGTGGTCGTCGAGGGTGGGCGCTGGCCAGGTGACCGGGGTGATAAAGGGAGCACCAGAGCTCAGGTTCGGCCGGGGAGGGCTGCGCGGGGCCGGGCACCGCAGCGCGCGGGAGCGGGCAGGACGCGCGCTGCTGGCAGAAGTTGTCCTCCGCCGCTAGACCTGGGCCCTTCCCGGCGCTGGCGGGGAGTCCAAAGTAGTCCGCACCACCACCTACCATCTACCACCACTCGTGCCGTTGTACCTGCTCTTCGTGTTCTGGCTGGTCCTTCCCTTCCCTATGCTCCGGGGTATGCATACCCCTCAACCCCCACCCGCGCTCCCCAGCCGGCTCTGGGAGTCAAATTCATTCGAGGCACAAACTGCAGAACATCAAGTAAAGGTCGGGGTCCAGTTTTTCCCGGCACTCCACTCTCACGTACCTGAATCCTCAGCAATCCCGAGGTTGGGGATGTGGGCTTTTAAGTGGAACCGGGGAGCCAGAGTTGAGGGGTGTTTGGGAAGAGGGACTCTGGAGTGAGGAGGATCACAGGACCCTGGAGAATGTGGCTCCACCACCAGCCTCCACCTTGCAGACAGAGACCCAGACATTTGTCAAAGGCCAAGTCTTGGCTCCAGACTCTCCTCAGGAGAGCCAAGGACTTAGTGGGGGTGGCAGAGTAATTATTTTTTAATACGTGTACTTACTTGCCCTGGTGATTCCCAATAAGACTCAATTCATTCTCTCTGCCCTACTACTGGCTGTGTGGTTGGTTTCTTACCAGGGATTCCAAACAGCCGGGAAGAAGACTACAGGACACAAGGAGAGATCAGATTTCGGGAGACAAGAAACTGGGTGGAGTGTAGAAAGCAAGGGGATGGCCATGGTTATGGGAGAGTTTATCTTGAGAGCAAGAGGAAGTATCCAAAAGAAGGAGCTTAGCCTGCAGATGTAAAGTGTGGTTGCTTTGTGAGAGGCTCTATGTTCCAGAGTGAGCGCCTACACACTACAGTTGTTATGTCAGACAAAGAGCTTTACCTCTCTGAAGTCCATTTTCTTCATCTCTGGAGTGGGTACACGAATAGACTGCGAGTGTAGGCTTAAGATAAGTTAATGTGTAAGATGCTAGCAACTGTGCTGAGACTTGTGAGTTAGTGTCGTTGCCTGTGCCGTCAGGGATCTGCTTTCCCCTTGCCCTGGGCCTCTGCGTCAGAGGGTGAAGAGGAATAATGACTAAGAAAAATAAAGAACATAAATGTATGGGTTCATTTATTTACTCATTCATTACCTCTCCCAGCTCATATATCTGCTTCGGCTATCAGAACAACGACAAAATAAAGCTTAGCCTTCCCCTAGAAATAAGGAGCCATGCATTCTTAAAGAACATTAAGAGTGGTGCAGAGATATTTGTTGACCCAACAGATGTTTTCAGCCCCAAAGAGAAAAGAAGCGCTAAGAACAAATTTGAAAATGGGACAAGACAATCAGTCAAGGCATGAGGCAGGGCACACTGAAAATTCCATGTGATGAGGCTCCAAGCTGCTAGCCTGGCTTGAAGGAAGGGTGGGGCAGAAAAGAACTGGGGAACATAGAGCAGGCTGAAAGGTGGGGGACAGGAGAAATTTAAACACTTAGGGAAACTGCGAATTCACCCGAGCATGTGGCATATGCCTGCAATCCCAGCATTAAGGATGGTGAGGCAGGAAAATTGCCATCAGTTGGAGGTCATCCTGGGCTACATAGTGTATGCCAGTCCATCCTGGACTACAGCGTGAGAACGTTTCAACAACAGCAATAATAGTAAAAGTCAAGTTATTAATAAAAATAATTTCAAACATTTTTAAAATTTTCTCTATTATGTACACAGTGTTTTGTCTGCACTGCAGGCCAGAAAAGGTCACTAGATTTTATTATAGATGGTTGTGAGCAACCATGTGGTTGCTGGGAATTGAATTCAGGACCTCTGGAAAAGCAGCTCTTAACCTCTGAACCATCTCTCCAGCCCCAGTTTCAAACTTTTGGTTATCAGACACCTTTCCTTGTGCAAAAGTTTATCCTAGAAAAGGCCAGAAAAGGGGTCTGAGGAGATGGCTCAGCATATAAACTCAGATAACAGTCTGAGTTTAGTTCTAGATCCCAAAATGGAAGGAGAGAACCAACTCCCAAAAGTTGTCCTTTGACCTCTACATGTTCACCATGGCATAAGGACCCCTGTGCCTACACAGTGTACACCAGACATGTGTGCACATGTGGACAATAAAATATTTTTCTCAATAAAATTTTATTAAAAACAAAGCCACCAACCCACTAGGTGTGGTGGCACATACATGCTTTTAGTGTCAGTACTAGGGAGGCAGAGATAAGTGGATCTCTGTGAGTCGGAGGCCAGCCTGTTCTACATAGAAAGACACTGTCTTAAGAAAAGAAAACAAAGAGCAAAGCCTCCAACCCTACCCTCTGACATCAGCACATCCCCTCCATGCTGAATTCTAGAGCTCTATAGAGCAAAACGTGAAAGCCATTGGCTGAGATGTCTCAAGTTCTGTGCTTCCTAGGATACACTCAGCCCAAATAACTGTTAAGAACTGAGGAGAAGTGAGTACTAAGTTCCCTATGCCTGTGTTAGTTGTGGGCAGATGGGACGGGAAATGGAGACCTAGAGACTAGCAGGGGCGAAGTTACTCACCAGGGTCAGGAGGCCAGCCCTCAGAGACAGAAGTGGTAGGGACAGGAAGATGGCTTAGCAAATGAGGGCCCTTGCTGCCAAGCCTAATGACCTGAGTCCATTCCTGGGAGTCACATAGTAGACTGCATGAAGTAACTCCCTCACGTTTTCCTCAGCTCTCCACATGTGTGTCCTAGTGTGCATAATATATAATTTAAATATATATAATTTAAAACAAAAATCTAAAGTCAGAATTGTGCCAGGACAGAAAATTCCCGTGCCAGCTGCTTGGCTGTTGGTTGAGGTCGTGAGAATCTGAGGCCTTTTCTACCAGCCATTTCAAAGGGGAGAGATTTGTACCTTTCGGACCCATGAGACGTTTGTCAGTAGGGTTTGGGATTGAACCTGTACCACAGGTCCTTTTTTAATTCTGGGTGATTGTGTTTGTTTGTTTGTTTGTTTCTCGAGACAGGGTTTCTCTGTGTAGTTTTGGAGCCTGTCCTGAAACTCACTCTGTAGATCAGGCTGGCCTTGAACTCACAGAGATCCACTTGCCTCTGCCTCCCGAGTGCTGGGATTAAAGATCTGTGCCACCTCTGCCCTGCTTGGGTGATTTTAAAAAAAAAAAAAAACAGTGTTTTTGCTTTACTTAATTTGTCTGCAGGGTACATGTGTTTGCGTGCGATGGCATGCTTGTGGACATCAGTGAACAACTTATGGGAGTGAATTCCCTCCTCCCGCCATGCTGACCCCAGGTCTTAGGCTCATTTCATCAAGCCTAAGTCATAAACCCCTTTGCTCACTGAGCCATCTCTCCAGCCCCTTAGTGATTTGCTGTTAATGAACTTTTTATTCCCTATCAAGATACAAAATTAACATGGGAAAGAACTAGGACTATCAAGAGTAGAGATGCAGAATCAAGGCAGAGGCAAAGGATGGGAGACTCTGCAGGCAAGGAGAAGGCAGGGCTGGCAGCATCACAGGACACAGCTTCTGATGCCCAGTGGTTCTAGGACTACATGTGTGTCATGACAACCTAACATTTGCCTGCCTCAGCCCTTCTGATATGCTTGTGATTCCCCTGTCCCACTTCCCTTCCTCCCCTCTCCCCAAACAATCCACACAGTAATGTCTAAGAATGAAAACTTGCCAGAAAGCATTTGTGACCCAAATTTCTGCCCTAAGAAGAAAGAGCAGCCTGCCTAGTTGGAAGCGAATGGTCGAGCCCATCCGGGAAAGAACAGAAACAGCTGGTTGGCTCCATTTCTCCTGTGGCCAGCGTCCAGGCTCCAGGGCTGTGTGGGAAGGACTTTCACCCTTCACAGTCATTTGTATGGCAGTGAGTGGGAACAGACATCTCTCTCTTCCTCCTAGGGTAGGCCCACACATCTTCATCGTTCAGATATCCACACAGCACCCACACAGATGTGAGAAGTCGAGAAACACACCTGGGGCTTCAGATGTTCCACAATAGAGCATTGTGTGAGGCCTAGAATCGCACTTACATGTGTGTGCCTGTGCACTCCTTGGGGTGCACACAAGATCTTTCCTTCCCGTACAGTTTCACAGGCCTACAACTCATCTGGTTCCCCTGAATTAGGCCCCAGAGTGTTAGGTAGTGCATCTGACAGCTATTTCTTCTGTGAGGACCCCTGGGATGTCAGACCCAATAGTGTCTGTCTTGACTTAGCAGATCCACCCTGCCATCAGACTCTGCACTCCCCCAGATCCACTCACTGTGCGTTCTGCAGATATTTACCGAGGGACTCTTATTTGCCGCAGACTGTGCTAGGCAATGGGGAACTGGAGAAAAACAAAAGGAGTCCTTCATCTTCTGTTGCTAACAATCTGGCAAGGGAAACAGACAGTAAACAAATGCTTCGTACACCCATGGGCCAAGAAGTCCATGAAGGAATAGTGCAAAGGAAGGAAGTTAAGAGTGACTGGCTAGAGTCTTTTTATTTTGGGGCGATCATGAAAAGGCCCCAAGGAAGCAGCATTTGAATGGATGATTGAAGGGAGGGAATGGGCCTTGAGGAGTCTGGTAAAAGTCACTGACAGAGCAGACAGTTCACACATACAACTCCAGGCACTAGTATGCTTAGAGCAGCAAAGAGGCCAACAGTGGGAGCACAGGAGATGAGAGCAAAGAAAACCAGAGGCAAGTTGTGCAGTGTTGGCTAGGACTTTGGGTTTTGCCCAATGTGGTGGTGCACACCTATAATCCCAACACTGCATAGGTAGAAGCAGAAGGATCACAAGTTTGAGGCTGTCCTGGGCTACAAAGCAATACCCCGGCTCAAAAACAAGAAAAGAACAGGCCAGTGAGAGGGCTCAGCAGTTGCAGGCACTGAGAACCTGAGATCAATCCCTGGGATCTTCATGGTAGAAGGACAGGATCAGCCTCCTGCAAGTTGTCCTCTGACCTCCACATGCATGATGTGGCATGTATAATAAATAAACTAATGCAATATAAAAAAATATCTGGGTGATGGTAGCTCACATCTTTAATCCCAGCACTGCAGAGGTAGGCAGATCTCTGAGTTTGAGGCCAACCTGGTCTACAGTTCAACTTCCAGGAAAACCAGGGTTATACAGAGAAGTCCTGTCTTAGAAAAAAAACAAAACAAGGATGCCAGAGAGATGGCTCAGCCATTAAAAGTGCATACCACGTTTAGTTCCTAGTACCCATATCTGAGTTCACAACCACCTATAACTCCAGCTGCAGGGCATCCAACAACCTCTTCTGGACTTCACAGGCATCTGCACGCACACATGCACAGAGACACATGCATATACACATAAGTAAAAATAAATCCTCTTTTAAAAGAAAGAATTTGGGGTTGATGTGTGGTGGGAAGCACTGGAGAGTTCTGAGGTGAGGATAGGGAGATATGACAGACTTATATTTGATAAAGGGGGGTTGGCTCCTAAGTAAAAAATAAGAGACAGAGCAGAAGCCAGAAGCCAGGCCTTAGAGCACTGCAGTGGTCCCAGAGGGAAGCTGGTGATTTGGACCAGGGAGATAATGCCAAGTGATGGATTTGGGTTAGTTCTGCTGTTTAGTCCAGGCTGGCAGTCAACTCGAGATGCTCCTGCCTCAGATTCCTAAATGCAGTGATTATAGGCACATGCTATCACTCTAAGCCAGAGTGGTTTTATTTTGTCTTTGATTTCTTTTTTTTATTGATATTTATTGAGCTCTAAGTTTTTCTCTGCTCCCCTCCCTTCCACTTTCAATCCTCCTCCAAGGTCCCCAATTTACTCAGGAGATCTTGTCTTTTTCTATTTTCTACTTCCCATGTAGATAAGATCTATGTAAGTCTCTCTTAGTGTCCGCATTGTTGTCTAAGTTCTCTGGGATTGTGGCTTGTAGGCTGGCTTTCTTTGATTTATGTTTAAAAACCACCTATGAGTGAGTACATGTGATAATTGTCTTTCTGTGTCTGGGTTACCTCACTCAAAATGATCTTTTCTAGCTCCATCCATTTTCCTGCAAAATTCAAGCTGTCGTTATTTTTTTT
>JAQHUG010000288.1:1074835-1159588 GCA_028555095.1 Dicrostonyx torquatus
TGCCTCCCGAGTGCTGGGATTAAAGGCGTGCGCCACCACTGCCCAGCAACACTTTCTATGCTATATATCTAGAAAGGTATAAAAAATTAGTGAAAATTGTATAAAAATTAGTATAAAAGTTGGGCTGTTTGGATGGATGCCAACAAGATCATATTTTTTCCTTGATTCTTTGCATATGTATTTTGCATTCATACATACATATATACATGTATTCCCTCTTGCTTCCTGCTGAGATTTCCGGGATTTCAGGTGTGTGTGTGGTGCTTTTTTTTCTTTTGAGGCAAGATTTCTTGAAGCCCTAGCTGATCCCTCGCCCACTACGTAGCTGAATTTCTGATCCTCCTGGCTCTGCCTCCCAAATATGAATGCTGGGATTGCAGGCTTGTACTACTACGCTAACTCTTGTTTGGTGCTCAGCACAGAAGCCAGGGGTTGGTGTATGCTAGGCAAGCACTCACCAGCTGAGCTGCACCCCTGGTTCTCATGTTCTTTGTAGTTTTTGAAGTTTGAACTCTGTGGATATATTATCTATTTAAGTTTCTAAGTAAAGCCAAGTGTGGGGTGCATTCCTGGTAATTCTAGCACTCAGAAGGCTGCGGGAGGATTGCTGCAAGTTCAAGGTCAACTTTGGTTATGCAGTGAATTCCAAGCCAGCCTAAGCTATGGATAAGGCCTCTTCTCAAGCAACCCAAAGAAGAACCTCCTCCCAGAGGCACTTTCTGCAGCATTGCACGTGACATTGCGTGGAGCTTTCTGGGTCAGCAATTTGCATTCCTAAACTCTTGCCGTCTGTGTTTGGAAGAATAAGTAAATCATGAACGTTAGTACTTTTTTTTAACTTTTTAAAATTTTACTTATTTGTATTTTTTGTACACTGGTATTTTGCCTGCAGGTATGTCTGTGTGAACATGTCTGATCCCCTGGAACAGGAGTTATAGACAGTTGTGAGCTGGCATGTGGGTGCTGGGAATTGAACCCAGGACCTCTGAAAGAGCAACCAGTGCTCTTAACCCCTGAGCCATCTCTCCAGCTCCCAGTCCAGCCCCCAGTATTAGTATTATGCACTTTTCAAAGTGTGTTGATGGGTGCTAGAGAGATGGCTCAGGGGTTAAGAGCACTGACTGCTCTTTGGGGTTCAATTCCCCAGCACCCACATGACAGCTCAAAACTGTAGTTTCAGTTCCAGGAGATCTGAAGCCCTCACACAGAGTAGATATAGGCAAAATACCAGTGCACATTAATAAATAAACCTTTTTTTTAAAAAAAAAATAAGTGTGTTGATAACCACTATCAGTTTCCCAACAGTTAGATAAGGCCAGATAGATGGGTATTTTTATCTGATAAAGAAAGCACCTTTGGCCGGGCGTTGGTGGCGCAGGCCTTTAATCCCAGCACTCGGGAGGCAGAGGCAGGCGGATCTCTGTGAGTTCGAGACCAGCCTGGTCTACAAGAGCTAGTTCCAGTGCAGGCTCCAAAGCCACCACAGAGAAACCCTTTCTTGAAAAACCAAAAAAAAAAAAAAAAAAAAAAAAAGAAGAAGGAAGCACCTTTGGGTTGGGAGTGTAACTCAGAAGTAGGGAGGGTGTTTACCCAGAATGCATAAGTTCTATTTTGACCCCCAACACTAGAAAAAACAAACAAATAAAAGACAGGACGAGGGAGTAAGCTAGAAAAATGGTTTGCTGTTGAGTGCCTGCTGCCCTTTCAGAGGACTAAGTGTGGCTCATAATGAACTGTAACTCCAGCTTCAGGAGACCCAGTACTCTCATGTACCTCCATGGGCATGAGGAAACACACACACATACACACATGGCACACACAGGGCATATATACACACATGTATAATTAAAAATAAAAATAAATCTTTAAGGGGGCTGGAGAGATGGCTCAGAGGTTAAGAGCATTGCCTGCTCTTCCAAAGGTCATGAGTTCAATTCCCAGCAACCATATGGTGGCTCACAACCATCTGTATTGAGGTCTGGTGCCCTCTTCTCACAGACAGAATATTGTATACATAATAAATAAATATAAGAAAAAAAATAAAAATAAATCTTTAAAAACAAAAGAAACAGGGCAGGGAGGTGGCTCAGTCAGTAAAGTAAAAAGCCAGCATAGGGGGTGGTCCCCTAGAATGCCAGCACTGGGGAGAAGGAAACTGGAGAATCCCTAGGACTTGTTAGCCAACTTGCCAGTTTAGCCAACTGCTGAGCTCCAAGCTCAGTGAGAGACCTTATCTCAAAAAATAAGGTAGGTGAGGGCCACACATATTAAATAAAAATGTAATAGAAGTTATTTTAAAAAGCTAAGTTGGAGAAACAAGGCAGATACCTGATCTCCACTTGGACAAGAGCACACAAACACACAGCAGAACACCTGAGATGTAGCAGAATGAGAATAAAATGATTTATTCAAGTTCACAAAAAGAGACAGGTAAAGGTTACTAGGGACTGACTTCCAGCCCAATTTAGTGTTACGTTTATATACCACCTTGCTCTTGCTTGGCTTTCTTTGGTTTTTGCATGCTTATGTGTTTTCTTGAGACAGGTCTTGACATGTTGCATAGGCTAAGCTCAAATTTTTTATACTTCTCTCATTGCTTTCTGGGTGCTGGGATTATAGAGGTGAGCTGCTATGCCTGGTTCCCTGCCTGCCTTCTGTGTGCATGTAGTAAGATCGCTTTGCTCATTTTCCCAACTTTCTTGTGCAACAGCCTGAAATCACTTCTTCCTACTCCTGTTTAACTCCCCTTTGCCCTCACATAACAGCCAAAAGGAGCTTTCTGGCACTTATATATGACATGTCCCTCCTCCCTTCCTCTTGATTGGAGCTGTCTGTCCTTCTTGACCTGACTACCAGTTTTCAGCACCTGCACCCTAGAGCAAAGTGAACTTCCAATTTATTTTATTTTGACAGTGTGTTACTATGTAGCCCAAGATGGTCTCAAACTCCAGATCCTCCTGCCTCAACCGATCAAGAGGTGGGATTACAGGCCTGTGCCATCACATTAGATCCCTAAATCTACTTTCCTTTGAAGTTTATACAAGGGTGTATGTAGACCCTTCTCATTCCAGATTCTCAGGTTGTATTAGACCCTAGCAAGTGTAAAGATTGTGCCTAAGCACTTCACAAAAGTCTTCCATCACCTGTGCATGCAAGGTTTACCCCACCTCCCTCTCTGCCTGGACAACTTTAACTGTCTGGCAAGACCTGGCTCAAGTTTCACCTCTGAGACTAGGGGTGTCTCTCAGTGGTAGAGACACCCTCACCATGCTATAGGTCCTGAATTCAGTCTTCAGCAAGGTACACACAAGTCACCCCTTCAGCAACTCTGATTTCCCACCCAACCAATCGAACAGAAAATCGGAACTATAGTAAAGACGAATCTGTAGATTTAGATTAATCCGGGCCTAAAGCTGTTCTCTTTTGTGACCTTGTCCCTCAGCGTCCTTCACTGCAAACCAAGACGTTGGCCTGGAAGTGACAGCCCATCTATTGTGCGTTAGGGGTCGGGTGGAGGGGGAGGCTGGAAGTGAGTTATACAGATAGGGAAAGAGCCCGTGCTGGTCAGTACAAGTTTTGATTATCTGTTCCTGACATTTTATGTTCATTTGCAATCCTCACCCTGCCGCTGGTGATCACCCTGTATATCTTCCTCAATAATTCAAACACTCTCGTTCCTTCCCTTCAGTAGGAAAGAGCTCTTTAGGTGAGGAGGGCGCCGAGGGTCCCGATAACAACGCTGACACACGCGGCGCGGACTCTTGGCAGAATCTCAATAGGAAGCAGCGGGTCATTGGGGGAGGGGGAAAACAGAGCGAAGGCAGTCGCGGGCTAGTCTCCACCCAAGGTCACGACGCCCGCCCTGCAGGCAGCGAACCAAGGAGACGTCTCCCGGAAGCCCCGCCTCACCAGGGGGCCGAGGCCTCTCTCCTTTGGGCCCGGACTCGTTGCCTTTAAGGCTTTGGAAAAGTCGCTGCGTCGGTGGACTGAGAACGGAGTGCCACGTGTTTTGTCCCTAGTCGGCCGCCGTGGGCCGGCCGGGCGCGAGGGCGGGGCAGGGGAGCGGCGGCGGGGTCAAAGGCTACAGCGCGCACCACGTGGGCCGGTGACTCCGTCCTTCCCGCAGCGGCCGCGGCGCGCAGGGCACTTGGGTTAGTGGCGCGGCGTGCGGCGCATATAGGCGAGCCGGACGCCCGCTCCCGCCATGGTCATCAAGACGGACGAGTTGCCCGCGGCCGCCCCGGCCGACAGCGCCCGGGAGCACGGCTCGCAGGCAGGCGGCAAGGGGCGACCGAGCGCGGCTGGTGAGTGGGCCGGGGCCAGGGGCAGCTGGGCTGGGGCCCCGGCCGAGTAGGGCCGGAGGGCTCGGGACTCGGCGTGGACAGCCGCCTCCCCTCCGCGTCTGTATGGGCGGTGCACTGGGCCGCCCCCGCGCTGAAGGTCACCTTCACTGGCACCCCCGGCTACGGCCCGGACTTCGCACGTGGGGTCCGTGGAAGGGCAGTCACGGCGGACACACGCGCACAAGATCGTGGGGACACGTGCGCGCACACGCGGTTTGGTTTCAGGGTGCGCCGCCGGCGGCGGATGGAATCGGCGGCCCCACCCCCCTCCGCGCCCCTTTTGGGGAGCCCTCGGGGCTGGGGACACTGACACTTGCGGCCCAGCCTCTTTCTGGTCCTTCTTGTCCTGGTCGTTCCTGTGCGGCAGAGCTGCAGCCCAATGAGTGAGGTTCAGTTTGGAGCTGCCCAAACTTGGGACTGTGGGAAGAGCGCAAGTTGGGGTTTATGTGTTTTGTGGGGTGTCTTTCGTACACTCTTAGAGACAAGGACTTACTCCCAGGTCGTCAGGCTATGGTCTTCATTCTTTCAGTAATTGGCCGTCACTTGATAATGGGGTGCTGGGGTCCTACCTGTGTGTGGGGGCAAAGGAGGTGTTTTTTTGGCAGGGGAGGTGTTTGTGCCTGAACTTGATCATTAACCTGCCTTATTGCGAAAAGTGGGTCAGACCAGAGCTGCTGTTTTTTAAGGCAAAGGTCATTAGTGTGGAGTGGAGCTCCCAGCTCTCCCCCGTGGGGGCTGTGTTGGTACTGGCTTTGGGAGTGGCCGGGGCTTGTCCAGGGGTGGGGCCTACTTCTCTTGTACTTTGCCTGTGCCCTTTCTGTTATTTTCACCCAGTCTCAGACCCCAGTTTTGAAGCCCTCATGTCTCCTCATGGCCAGACTGGTCCTTTCCAGCCAGGACTTGTCAGTGGGAGTGCAGACCCACTTTCTCTCTTCTCCACAGCTCTCCACCATGGGAACCTGTCTCAGCTCATCATCCTCATTGTTCCTGGCTTCAGTGAGCAGATGAGGCCTGTCTTGGGAGTAAGGATGGGCCTAACACTTGTAAACTCTTTCCCATTACAGTGGATTTACCGTGCCTACACAAGGCCAGGGTTTGGGCAGAACAAGAAATGCTGAAAATATCAGCATACCAGGCTGATGTGGTTCTGAATCCATGGGCAAGCTGGACAGGAGGAGGTCAGGGCTGGCTGATTTCCCCACCATCAAAGAGATTTGAAGAGATATGAAGCAGCTTGGCCAAGGTCATAGTGATTTCATTGTCTGGGGAGCATTTGTATTTCCAGTTTATGACCAGCATGCCAAATCTACCCCAGTCTGGCCTAGAGGGAACTGAGACAGACGTGCTGGTTTATCATGTGTGTGATTCAGGGAACTTAGGAACTGGAATGGTGGAGGATTTTTAGTACCCAGAATGAAGTTTCCTTCTTAGTTAATGTACTCAGGGTGAGAGGAGCTGGATTGGGGTCAGGTCATAGCTCTTCAACTTGGGGTACAGGGCTTTTTAGTGTGTAGGGTCTTGGCTTCTGTGTCCCCAGAGAAGCTAGTATAGATAGCTGAGACACACTTTACGGCCATCTTGGATCTGTTCAAGGGAAGGAACGTTAATAGACCTCCCTCCCATCGTGCTCCCCCTGGTCAGACTTTTATATGGGTATCAGACTGCAGGCTTCGATCCTCAGCCCCCTATTTCTGGAAGCTCTCCAGTATCTTTGAGGAGGGGATCAAGCAAGACAGGCAAGGGTCAGTTACCTTCTTAGGAATAAAGTAGCTTTTAGGGGTTAAGAGAACAGGCAGGTTTTTCAAGTTCATAGTGGTGTGTCAAGTTCCTTCTGCACAGGGGAGGGCACCCTGTATTGGGCGTGGAAACTGAAGGGGAATGGCAGACTAGGGGAGAACTAAGGGGTTATAAGCTCTCCAGCAGGGTCGTTTTTTTCTTTCTTTCGGTTTTTTGAGGCAGGTTTTCTCTGTAGCTTTGGAACCTGTCCTGGAACTTGCTCTGTAGACCAGGCTGTGCTCAAACTCACAGAGATCCACCTGTCTCTGCCTCTCAAGCACTGGGATTAAAGATGTGCACCACCACTGCCCGGCCCTCCAGCAGGATCTTAAAGGTCTTCTTTTGGGTGGTGTTTGGGAAAACAGTGAACCACATTTGAACTTGAAGGTCTGGGGAAACAGGAAGGAGGCAAACAGGGTCTTCTGCCTCTATTCTCTTGTCTTAAAGCCCTGGGTTCCTAGAATGGGATGATGTATCTTTTGGGGTTCTACTTCCTGCTCTAGCCTCACCTGCTGATTCCTTAGCTACAGTGTGGCCTGGACCTGGCATCATCTCTGAAGACTCTATTAGACTGGGGAGGTACACACAGGCTACTTTTGGTTGCTTAGATTCTTTTTAAATCCTGTCTGTGACCATCTCTGGCCAGTGGGGTCCTTGTACTTCCAGGCCCAGGGAGGGCATGCACTCTTGCCTTCCTGATCTGTCCTTCTGGAGTAAGTTAGTATGTGTGCTAAGTACCCTTCAGGCCGCTGATCCCATTCTGCAGAGGACTGCCTGTCTTCTTTTACTTTCCCTAAATCCTAGGTCCTCAGAGGTGCCCCTGGGAGTAGAGACCTGAAGCCATCTTACGACGGCTTCCAGGAGCAAGGCACTGCTTCAGCCTGGGCCCTTGGGGAGCATGACAATAGATTGTACTCTAAAAGTGGTACCCAAGCCGGGTGGTGGTGGTGCACGCCTTTAATCCCAGCACTCAGGAGGCAGAGGCAGGAGAATCTCTGTGAGTTCGAGACCAGCCTGATCTACAAGAGCTAGGTCCAGGCCCCAAAGATACAGAGAAACCCTGTTTCGGGGAGGAAAAAAAGTTAAAAGGGGTACCCAGAGACCTGAGTTTGTGCTTCTGACACACCTACCTTTTCCTAGACTTAGCTGCATCGCCTTTTGCTTTTGTGACCTTGGACAGCTCACTTGTCTTGTAACACTTCAGTTTCCTTGAGTGAGTTGGGATGGTGATCTAAACATACTCCTTCTGGGGTGAGGGTCTGGAGTGAACACTGGCCCCAATGGGAACTAGAATGGCGACAATGTTAACATCTTTTGACATCATTACCAGTCTGTCTGTTCCCCTCCCAGGGTTAGGATGTGTTTGTGGAGGGGGTTAGAAGAAATGGAGTGGATCTTGGCCCCTCTTGCCCTAGGTAAGTGTGAGGCTTAGAACCTGCTAGGGTTAAAGAGAAGCCAAAGGTTTGCTTAGCCATTCCAGGGACTGTAGGAACCTGTGGTGGGAGCCTGGCTGCCCTTCCCACGCCCATGCTGGTTAGTATGGATGCCAGAGCAGTTCTAACTGGGCCCTGGCAACAAGTCAGAGGCCCTGCGAAGGCTCCCTGGCGAGGCTGGGCATGCTGCTTCTGCACAGTGCAGTGGCCTTCAGCTTCTTGCTGGCAGCTCTGTTTTCCCTGGGGGAGACATTTGGTTTTCTCCTGGCAGCGCATAGGCTGCTGGGAAGGGAAGAGGTAGTCTGCCAGCTTCTTGGTGCAGCCTGGAGTCCTGAGGCATGGGTGCAGTTGTCTTCTGGGAGATTGAGGCCCCATATCCCTTTCACTAGAACCAGTGACTCTCAGGAAGGGGCCAGCTGCCAGGTCACCTGCAGGGGGCAGCAGGGGCCAGAAGCCTCAGCCAGTCCCTTGACCTAGGAGGAAGAAGGCAGGGTGTGCTGTGTAGGCAGCTGGTGGACAAGGGGTGGCTATCTCATGGCTTGGGCCCGGATCTGTGCCAGCTGTTGTCAGCAGCTGGCTGAAGCGGTTCTGCCCACTACCACTGTGGGTGGAGCTGAGGAGAGGACCCCCTTGCTGAGCTCTGCTTCTGCCAGCCAGTCCTCTACGCCTTCTATCCTAAGGGGCCCAGGTATCCCAAATGCCGGGTTCCTTTGCTCTCCGAATGGCTTCACTGGCAATGATCCCTTTTCTGAGGTGTGCAGAGAGGTGGGCCTGAGTGCTGAGAGCAGTTCTTCTCAGGGTCCTGGAGCCTCTGGGGCCTCCTGGCCCACAGCCGTCCTTCTGGCCGACCTTGAGCAGATTGCGAGGCCCAGGGAATGTGCCCTTCCTGGGGCTGCCCCAGCAGGCCTGGCCCCACTGAAACCTGAAGCCAGTTGGAGCTCTAGCCCTGAGCCGACCAGCTGCATCACCACGAGGGTAGAAGCAGAGGCTGGAACAGGGGACAGAGTCAGCACCAGGCCTGGGCCTGGTCAGGGTAGCTGGCTGCCTTGCTGCCATGGCAGTCCTGAGACTACAGAGCCAAGAAGAATGCAGCTGCTGACTGTACCAGGTGGGCTGTGCGACTGTGTGAACCCAATGACCAGAGAGATCACTTGGCATTAGTCCTGTGGTGGAGAGGACATCAGGCCCCTTTGGAGGAAAGAAGAGGGCCAAGACTAGCTGTCCTGGGGTACATTCTCTTAAATCTGACTATCCCTGGCTTAGGAAATAGGACTGGGGTCACCTTACCTTTTCTATCGTCTTCTCTTGTCCTCTCCATTCCAAACACTTGGAGGAGCACAGGTTGTCTATTGAGGTCCAGGTCTAACTACCTATTTCCGTATCTCCAGAGCTAAAAACTGGGTCTGTATTTATTGAGTGAGGGCCTTTGCAGCTTCTGTTTCCATTCTAGGGGATTGCCAACCTGGAAGGCCATTTACAGGGACCCAGCAAGGAGAGGCTTCTCCTATCCACACCTCCCTTGTTGGTCTTAGCAACTTAGCCACCACTGTCCTATCCTTGTCTGCTCTGTCCTTAGAGCCAGACAAGAGTTCACTTTGGGTGGGTTATTCATTTCTAAGGGCTGAAGCCTCCCTGCCAGAGGTTGCTGGGTCACTAGAAGGGCCTTTCTGTGTATCCTTTGGTTCTTAGATGGCACTCCTGTGTTGGAGGGGCTGTGTTGTGGTACTGATAGCATTACTGGAGACCCATAGTGAAACCTCGGGTTCACTTTAAAGCTTTCTAGGCTTCACTCACCCTGTTTTGGGATAAAGGAGTAGGTACTGTATCCAAAATCCTGAAGGTCAAGGAAAGGGGTGAGGCTTCTCTCCATGGCCCCTGGTGTGCCTATCTGTCTTGAGTCCGCCTTCCTCCTTGAGGCCCTTGATTTATAGACAGATACTACACAGCTTTGGGATCATGTACCCTGTTGCCACTCCTGTGGTTTGGATGGGCTGTGCTGGCACCTAGAGCATAGCTATTCTGTCTGGAACAGTCCTGCTCAGAGCTGCAAGCCAAGGGGGCCACTCTGTGATAGACCAGTATTGGGGCCAAAGTCTCTGTTTGCCAAGTGGACATCCAGGCAGGCCTATGTTTAGCTGGAGGGTTTCTGAGGAGGTCCTTGGCTTTCTAAGGGTGGAGAGGCCTTTCTTTGTTTTACTTAGTGCCTGGTGGGGAAGAATGGGACATTTTGTCATTTGCTTCTCTCTCCCCACAGCATGTTAAGTTGGGTACTGTTCACAAGTAGTGTGCTCAAATGTAGGCTAGCATTAATTAATTTGATATTTTTTCATTGAGCCAGGGTAAGACAGAAGGTGGAACAGGGGGCTGCTGGTGTGAACAGCTATCCACAGTGTAACATAATGGCTACTCCTGAAGGCATTGCATGTATTCTAGCAGTGGTGGGGCTGGTACTTCTACTAGTTAGGGTCATTTGGGCAGGTTCTGGGGAAGAAAATTTATTCACCTGGGACATAAGAATGAGTTGGAAGGGACTGGAGAGATGGCTCAGTGGTTAAGAACTCGACTGTTTTTTTGTTTTGTTTTGTTTTGTTTTTTTTGGTTTTTCGAGACAGGGTTTCTCTGTGGCTTTGGAGCCTGCACTGGAACCAGCTCTTGTAGACCAGGCTGGTCTCGAACTCACAGAGATCCACCTGCCTCTGCCTCCTGAGTGCTGGGATTAAAGGCGTGCGCCACCACCGCCCGGCGAACTCGACTGTTTTTTAAAAGATGTGTTTTTAGAGCCAGATGGTGGGATTAAAGGATCCCAGAACACAGGAGGCAGAAGCAGGTTGATCTCTGAGTTTGAGGCCAGCCTGATTTACAAAGTGAGTTCCTGCAGAAGCTCCAAAACTACAGAGAAACCCTGTCTTGAAAAACCAAAAAAAAAAAAAAAAAAAAAGATCAATGAAGCAGTCACGAGTGCAAGAATGACTCCGCAGAAGCTTCAGAATAGCTCAACAGTTATGATTGGGTGGCGCACGCGCGCGCGCGTGTGTGTGTGTGTGTGTGTGTGTAGGGGGGAGTGATCAAGAGCACAGAGGTGAGAGGGAAGGGAGCTGGCAGAGCTGAATTGGTTTTAGGCAGGTGCCTTAGACTGGCTCATACTTAAGTCATCAGTGGTTTATCAGAAGGATTCCAAACTGTGCTCTTGATTGATGTTGGAAAACTACCAAGGCCATGACGCAGAGTCAATACCTAGGGGTTGGTTGTAGGTTTAGGGTAGGAGACTAGGTAGTGGGGAAACAGGGACTGAATTTCATTCTAACAAAACGATCCTTTGGTGGTATCTAAGGGAAGGTCACATGTTGGTGGCAGTTGTGTCTGTTGAGATACTCTAGACTATCCATGTGAGCTTACAGATGGAGAGTATTTGAATCAATATGAGAAATGAGGTTAGGAGGGGCTGAAGTCAACCCATAGCTCAGGATGGCTAGAGAGAATGGAGTTGGAAGAGGAAGATAAGTGTTTCCTTAGAGGCGGGCAGTGGTGGCGCACACCTTTAATCCCAGCACTCGGGAGGCAGAGGCAGGCGGATCTCTGTGAGTTCGAGACCAGCTTGGTCTACAAGAGCTAGTTCCAGCGCAGGTTCCAAAGCCACAGAGAAACCCTGTCTCGGGAAAAAAAAAATGTTTCCTTAAATAGAGGAGCAGTGGCCTTACTGCTCGAGAAGGGCAATGTGTGGCATTCCTGGAGAGGAATCCTGACTGGTGGGACTGAGGAACAGTGGATGGAAAAGGAGGGCACAGAATGTGCAAAGGAGGTGGCAGTGTCTGCGTGTATCCAGTGGGGGTTTCTAGTAGGTCTATGGGATGCACACACAACTGGGTGTATGAGGCACCTGCCCAGGTAGGCCCATCTGACTCAGTTTCACCTTCCTCAGAGCCCCCCTCAGTCATGCTGTTAAATGGTGACTGCTCAGAGACCTTGAAGAAGGAAGAAGGGACAGCTGAGTCACCCAGGGAAAATGGGCTGGATGAAGGTGAGCCTGGAGATGAGACCACTGGACAGGAAGTCATTGTCATTCAGGACACAGGCTTTTCTGTGAAGATCCTGGCCCCTGGCATCGAGCCCTTTTCCTTGCAGGTAAGGTGGAGGAAGATATGCTGGGGACCATGTTCTGGTATGCTGCTGGAGCGGAGCATGTTTGAAAGCCAAACCTTGTCTTTGCATATGTTGGGCCTATGGTCAGGAAGCTGGTCCTGGCTTTTGACCGGGGTCTGGGCTCACGCAATTGGTGAGGCTAGGTTCAAGTCATTGCTCCATTGCTAGAAGGCAACCACCAGCCCCAACTGGCAAGGCCAGAACCATTTGCCTGGAAACCTTAGTGTTGCTTCCCCTGTTTTTCTATTCTCCAGCTAAGAGATTGCTCTTGGTATCTATAAGTAGCTTAGGGACACTGGGGCCTCTATCTTGTAAGATCATATGTGTATAAGCATGTATACAAACACAGACGCAGATGAACATGGTGTTCTTGGATAGGGCTTAGAATTCAAAATTTAAAACCCAAAAAGTTAAAGTGGGTATTTGGGGTATATATTCTAGAGTCTGAGGTACTTTGGCCCCGTAGCAAGGAGGGATGCTTATGCACCCTGCCATACAATACCAGAGTGGCCTTCTCTGTGGCAGGTGTCCCCCCAGGAGATGGTGCAGGAGATCCACCAGGTGCTCATGGACCGTGAGGACACTTGTCATCGTACCTGCTTCTCACTACATCTGGATGGCAACATGCTGGACCACTTCTCAGAGCTGCGCAGTGTGGAGGGGCTGCAGGAGGGCTCAGTGCTCCGAGTTGTGGAAGGTTGGTCAAGATTAAGCTGGTAGCTGGCAGAGGAGGGCCCAGCTTTAGGCCAGATAGCCTAACCTGTGTCTCTGCCTCTGCTCCATCTGAGCATGTGGAGGTGGGACTGGCACCTAGGTGTGCTGCTCAGACTGTCACCCTTTCTTTTCTACTGCGTGGTGGACAATTTAAAGACCAAGAGTCTCCATTTTAAAAAATCCAGCCAGTCCTAGGATAGTATTGAAATCAGCTTATCATATTGTGAAAAGATAAGTGTTGTCTTTAGGAACCTACAAAATTTCATCATTTCTCTTCACTGTTTTGCTTATTTTTGTTTTGAAGTGAGGTCTCTCCCTGTTGCCTTGGCTGGCCTGGAACTCACCAATAGACCAGAATGGCCTTGAACTCACAGATATCTATCTGCCTCTGCCTCCTGGTGCTAAGATTTTCTAGCTCTTGAGGGAGGAGTCAGCCACTTCCTTGCATATTCGTCTGCTTTGGTGTGGTGATGCTGGTTTGGTTGTAGAATAAAAAAATAATTCCTGGCCAGGTGGTGGTGGCGCATGCCTTTAATCCCAGCACTCAGGAGACAGAGGCAGGTGGATCTCTGTGAGTTCGAGACCAGCCTGGTCTACAAGAGCTAGTTCCAGGACTGGCTCCAAAGCTGCAGAGAAACCTCTCTCGAAAACCAAATAATAATAATAATAATAATAATAATTCCTGTAGCAGCTCAGGGAATCCCCAGGACTGTTAGTTTATGAAGAGCAGATGTGGAAAGCAGGGCTCAGTGCTCATGCCTTAATCCCAGGACTTGGGCAGCTGAGGCAGGAGGATTGCTGTGAACTAGAAGTGCACGTGTTCTATAGAACAAGACCCTGTCTCAAAAAACCAAAAGGGAAAATAAATAAATAATGTGAGGAACGACTATACCTCAGCTGACTGCACTTGATCATAGGACCCTTTTCGTCCTTGCAGAAAACTCATTACAATGTCAAAGAACACACACTATAGGGCAGTATTGACTCTGGAGGCTCAACAGTTCCAGAGGACTGGAGGTATCTGAACAAAAAGCCCATGGCTCTCATAGGTTCTCCAGGGCCTGTGTGGACTTCAAGAGGTAGGTAGTAGGTAGGATGTTTTTTGCAAGCAAGGATCCCGCTAACAGGCACATGTATGTTTGGAAATCAGAAACTCAGCTTATGTGTTCACTAGTGAAATTTTGGGATTTGTGTGTGTGTGTGAGAGAGAGACAGACAGACAGACAGACAGGATTGTGTATCCCGGTCTGGCTTTCAGCCTGATATATAGCTTAACTCCTGATCACAATGATTGGAATTATAGTTAGGTACCACCATAGCTAGCTGACATTAAAATTAAAAGATGGAGAACCTAATTAAAAATTCATGGCTGGAGGGTATGGTTCAGCACTTAAGTATGGTTCAGTATGGTTCCTGTTCTTCCAGAAGACCTGGGTTTAGTTCTCAGCACCTATATCAAGTGGCTCTCAACATTGAAAATTCTAGTTCTAAGGGTTTTGATGCCCTCTTCTGGCCACCACAGGCACTCCCACACATGAATATATATATATGCACCTACACTTGAATCAAAATACACATACACACATTCATTCATTTATTTATTTATGTTTTTTCAAGGTAGGGTTTCTCTGTGTAACAGTTCTGACTGTTCTGGAACTCCCTCTGTAGACCAGGCTGGTCTCAAACTCATAGAGATCCTTCTGCCTCTTGAGTGCTGGGATTAAAGGCATATGCCACCACCATCTGGCTCTAGAAACACATCTTTTGAAAAACAACCCAACTTGAGCAGGCCTGGTTGGTAGTCTTTGTCTGATATTTGCACTTAGAGACAGAGATGAGTATCACTTGTTAGGTCTAGGCTAGCTAGAGCTATGTGAGGCTCTGTCTTAAGCTGTGTCACTCTGCCCCCATCTTGCAAAAACAAATTTTAAGCTACCCCACGGGCTATAGATTGAGCTTAGTGCTAGACCATACTTAACTCCACTCTGGCACGGTAAGAAAAGAAAGCTGGGCATGGTAGCTTTTTGCCTGTGATCTCAGTACTTGGGAGGCAGAGGCAGCATTAGCACTGAGTTCAAGGGTAGCCCTGGTTACATAGCTGTGGGATAGCATAAACTATATATAGAGAGACCTTGTCTCAAAATTTCAACCAACCAACCCTTTCTTTCCACTTGCAATGATAGTGCCCTGCATATGTCCTTCTTGCAAGGCGGGCAGTTCTGGAAGAGCTTTAGTAATGCTCTGCCTCTTTGTTCTGGCAGAGCCCTACACTGTTCGTGAGGCGCGCATCCACGTGCGCCATGTTAGAGATCTCCTCAAGAGCTTGGATCCATCTGATGCCTTCAATGGAGTTGACTGCAACTCCTTGTCCTTTCTGAGTGTCTTCACTGATGGTGACTTAGGAGGTGCGGGGAAAATTGGGACTAGGACTTGAACAGAGGGGCAAAGGTCTGCAAGTCATCTCTCCATGGGAGTTTGGGGAAAGGGGCTGGGAGTCAAGGCAAGCCAGGGCCACACTAAGTCACAGAAATAGTTAATTCTTGGCTAACCATCAGCCTTGGGTCCCTCAGACAGTGGGAAGCGGAAGAAGGGCCTGGAGATGGACCCCATTGACTGCACACCGCCTGAGTATATCCTGCCAGGGAGCCGGGAGCGGCCACTCTGTCCCCTGCAGCCCCAGAACCGTGACTGGAAGGTAAGACTGAAGCGTGAAGGAAGGAAGACTCTGAGGGGATCCCAAAGCTTGTCTCCTCATGCTTGGCCATTTCTACAGCCCTTGCAATGTCTGAAAGTGCTCACCATGAGCGGCTGGAACCCACCTCCTGGGAACCGCAAGATGCATGGTGACCTCATGTACCTGTTCGTGATTACTGCTGAGGACCGGCAAGTCAGTATCACTGCGTCCACAAGGGGCTTCTACCTGAATCAGTAAGTGTCTGCCAATCCCCTGTGTGCCATGGCATGTCACCCTGTTCTGGGTTTAAGGACAAATACTTGGGGTACCTGCTCAGTGACCCTTCTCCTTGCAGATCCACAGCGTACCACTTCAACCCCAAGCCTGCCAGCCCCCGCTTCCTCAGCCATTCCCTAGTAGAACTGCTCAACCAGATCAGCCCAACCTTTAAAAAGAACTTTGCTGTGCTGCAGAAGAAAAGGTAGCACCTGTGTACCGCCACACCTGCCCTCCGCCACACCCTGCCCTGCCTCTAGGCACAGGCTGGACATACACCAGCACCCCTGCCTGACAGAATGGTGCCCCAGTGCCCAGGAGGTCCTGCTTTAGGGGTGCAGCGGCTCTGGGAGAGGTGCTCATTTGCTTCTGACTTCAGGGTGGCATCTCTGGGCAAGAAATGCTAGAACAGCAGGGGCCTCAGAGAAGAGGAGCTCACAACTGGGCACTAAGCTTGGAGGGATGCCCCATTCCCCCATTCCCCCACTTCTACAGGGTCCAACGCCACCCGTTCGAGAGGATTGCCACTCCGTTCCAGGTATACAGCTGGACAGCTCCCCAGGCAGAGCATGCCATGGACTGTGTGCGTGCTGAGGACGCCTATACCTCGAGGCTGGGCTACGAGGAGCACATTCCTGGACAGGTGCTACCCGGCCCCACCCTCTCAGCCAGCCCTCCTGGTGCCAGGAGAGCCCTCCTTCTGTGCACCTCCAGGAGGCTCCCTCCAATCTCTGTGGCCCTGTCTGCTGGGAGGTGGAAGAAGGGGATAGTCCAGAGCAGCTCAGAAGACACATGCTGAGCCTGCATCTGCCTCCCTGGCCCCTCCACAGACCCGGGACTGGAATGAAGAGCTGCAGACAACAAGGGAGCTGCCCCGCAAGAACCTGCCTGAGCGGCTGCTTAGAGAAAGAGCCATATTCAAGGTGACTGCATTCCCCTTTGACCAAAGCACGGCCTCCAGCCTACTGTTAACTGGGCTTGTAGGTAAAGGGAAAACCGGAAGCTGTGCTGGCCCAGCTTTGTTGGCAACATTGTAGGGTGTCTCAGCCTCAGGAGACTTCCTTAGATCTTTTCTCTGGCTTCAAACTTGGGATCATAGAAAGGGAGGGACTTATCTTTCCTTGGGTATGGTAAGTTTCAGCCATCTTCGTGTCTGTCCCTGAAACATTGCGCTTTCATTTAACCACATGCTATACTTCTGGGGCCCTTCTGTGGGCAGCAACACATTAGTATAACACTTGGAATTTTTATTAGTAGGAGGGTGTGTGTGTGTGTGTAAGTGTGAGGTCAGTTCTCTCCTTCCGCTGTAGGTTCAGGGATTGAAGTGAGGTAGTCAGACTTGGTTGGCACCTTTCCCTGCTGAGCCATCTTTCTGGCCATACCTGTTGTTCCTGAACTGTGTTTTTCCAATAGAAGTGTTAATGTTTCAAAAGGGTTTTAAGAAATGATACTGTTGCCCTTTTCTAAATATGAAGAAACTGAGGCTAGGATGCCTTGACTCCCAGGGCCTGGCTGCCTTCACCATCCAGGTAACCTGGGCCAAGATAGAATGCACCTTGGTGTTCTTGTACCTGGGGTCTGTTTGACCTTCCCAACCTTGGCCTCCACAGGTACACAGTGATTTCACGGCAGCAGCCACAAGGGGTGCTATGGCAGTTATTGATGGTAATGTCATGGCCATCAACCCCAGCGAGGAGACCAAGATGCAGATGTTCATCTGGAACAACATCTTCTTTAGCCTGGGCTTTGATGTCCGGGACCACTACAAAGACTTTGGTGGGGATGTGGCAGCCTATGTGGCTCCCACCAATGACCTGAATGGTGTGCGTACTTACAATGCTGTGGATGTGGAGGGGCTATACACGCTGGGTACAGTGGTAGTAGATTACCGGGGCTACCGTGTCACAGCTCAGTCCATCATCCCTGGCATCCTGGAGAGGGACCAGGAGCAGAGTGTCATCTATGGCTCTATTGACTTTGGCAAAACAGTGGTGTCACACCCACGCTATCTGGAGCTGCTGGAGCGCACCAGCAGGCCCCTCAAGATTCTGCGTCACCGAGTGCTTAATGACCGAGATGAGGAGGTGGAGCTCTGCTCTTCAGTGGAGTGTAAGGGCATCATTGGCAATGATGGACGCCACTACATCCTTGACCTGCTGCGTACTTTCCCACCGGACCTTAACTTCCTTCCTGTGCCTGGTGAGGAGCTGCCTGAGGAGTGCATTCGTGCTGGCTTCCCTCGAGCCCATAGACACAAGTTGTGCTGTCTGCGCCAGGAGTTGGTGGATGCCTTTGTGGAGCACAGGTGAGAAGTAGCTGCTACCACCCTGGATTACACTGGCAGCATGACTGGCACAGTTAGGCTCATGGGCTGTTCTGAGGAAGCTACTGGAAGAGAGAGACTCTGGCTTGCTCCCTAGAACTGGGTTATCCACCCCAGCCTTTGCCTGCCTCAGATCACTAGCAAGTGGCTAAACTGCCATTCAGCAATATGGTCCTGGACTCTTAAGGAGCATTCAAAAATCTGGAGTTTTAAATGCCAGTGAAGGCCTGGGGAGGTGCTCAGTGGGTGCTTGCTATGCAAACATGGGGACCTACAGTCAAATCCCCCCAAACCATCAACATACAAGGTTGGTATGGTAGCATGCGTTTGTAACCCTAGCACTGTGGAGAGGGTGCAAAGAGATTGTTAGCTGCTAGGTAGGTACAAATTCATCGAGAGGTCCTGTCTCAACAGAATAGGGAGGAGAGTAATATGGCAGGACCCGATGTCCTCCTGGGGCTTTCATGTATACATACGCACACCCATATAAAGACACACACAAAGCTAGGTTTGGTGGTGTATCCCTTTAATTCCCCAGCACTTTGGAGACAGAGGCAGACAGATCTCTGACTTTGAAGCCAACCTGGCCTACAAAGCAAGTGCCAGGACTGTTAAACAGAAACCCTGTCTTAAAAAGCAAAATAAACAAAAGAAAACAAAACAAAAAGGACTCACAGAGGAAGAATCTCAAGTGCAGGGCTGGGAAGTGGAGCTTAGAAGTGGTGTTGGTGCAGTTGGCAATGGACGCACCGTCTGCTGTGTCAACATCATGATGAACTCTTTCCAAATGTCACTGGCATTCCTATGCACTCATTTTTGTGAGCCTGCCTGTTCTGGAGCCATTCCCCCTCCTCCGTATACCCCAGCTATCCTCACTGAGGAGAGTTTGAGGGCTTTTGTTTGTTTTGTTTTGAGGCAGGGTCTTGCTATGTAGCAGAAGCTGGCCTGGAACTCACAGTCCTCCTGACTTAACCTCTCTGGTGCTGACTTACAGATGCACATCACATTTTGGTTTTGCTCTGACCTGCTAGCAGTCTGGCAGGGTTGCTACCCTGGCATAAGCATACACGCACTCACATGCACACTGCTTACAGGGTTCCTAGTGCCAACATTTTCTTGCCCCCAAACGTCTGGAGCCTGGGCCTGAATTTTTTTTTCAATGTAGAGTCATTTGCTATAGTAGTGTGTATGAATGTTTTGCCTACATGTATGTATGTGTACCACATGTGTGCCTATTTCCTGTAGAGGTCACAAGAGTGGTCACGAGGGCATTGGATTCTCTGGAACTGGAGTTACGGATGGTTGTGAGCCAACATGTCAGTACTGGGAATTGAACCTGGGTCCTCTGTAAGAGCAGCAAGTGCTCTTAACCACTGAACTGTCTATACAGCTCCCTGCTTCATCATGTCTGCTCTACTTTGCTCTAGGTACCTTCTCTTCATGAAGCTGGCTGCCTTACAGTTGATGCAGCAGAAGGCCAGCAAGGTTGAGACCTCCACCTCCCTGGAGAATGGTGGTCCTCCTTCAGCAGAGGCTGAGTCTGAAGACTCAATAGGACCTGAGGCAGGAAGTGAGGAGGAGGGCAGCAATGTGAGTGGCCTCGCCAAGGTGAAAGAACTGGCAGAGACCATCGCCTCTGATGGCACAGGTGAGGTTGCTATGCTTGTTTGGGACAGCCCAAGCTGGTCCTTGCAGCTTAGCCATGGGTGGCTCCTGATCATCTTTGAGAGGACTGTGGAACAGGAGACTTGTGGTAGCACAGCTCTACCTCCTATCCTCACACATCTCCACAGTAGACCCTCGAAGCCGAGAGGTGATCCGCAATGCCTGCAAAGCTGTTGGCTCCATCAGCAGCACAGCCTTCGACATTCGCTTCAATCCTGACATCTTCTCCCCAGGCAAGTGTGTTTGTGTATGTGTGGGGAGTAATCAGTGAATGAACTCTGCGGGCAAGGGCAGAACATCATGGGGTAGGTAGGTGTGGGGCCTCAGCAGCAGAAAGCTGCCTCCAGGTGGCTTCTGTCTTGGTCCTGGTGTTTACCTACTTGGCCTTCCTGTTCTCCCTCCCTAGGGGTTCGCTTTCCTGAGTCCTGCCAGGATGAAGTTCGGGACCAGAAGCAGCTGTTGAAAGATGCAGCTGCCTTCTTGCTCTCCTGCCAGATCCCTGGTTTGGTGAGGGATGGGCTGGAGGATGGGGACTGCCAGCAGGGCTGTTGCAGACCTTAGTGCCTCATGCTCCTTGGTCTCTATTACATAGAACCTTCAGTTAGCTTTTGCTTTAGCCTTTCCTGGGCTGGCAGGGCAGGGCTCAAGAAGTCACAGGAGCAATCAGCCATAGGCTCTGTCCTGCTGACGCTGGGATTCTGGTCCTCGGAGCCTCAGATATCAAAGGCCTAGGATTTCCTATCCAGTTGATCCCACTAGCTTTCTGTCTAGTCTAGGGCCCTGAATGACAGGCTCACTTCCTCCTATCTACATAGCCCTTGGTCAGGTGACATGCTTGTCTCATATTGTAAGCCTCTCAGGATAACTGGAGTAAAGCTGTGACTCCTCCCCCATATAACCAGGTGTCCCTGAGCCACCCGTGGTTCCTAAAGGACTAGGCTGCTTCCTGATGCCAGGGTCCCTGTTTCTGTTCCTTTTGCTCTTGTTAAACTCAGGGACAGATTCCTGTTCCCTTTTCACACTTTGTCTCCTTTTCTCTTCCTGCATGGAAGCCAGGGCCTAGTTCTTCCTTCCTTGAGGGTAATAGGGAAAACCCAGATGGGGAGGGGCAGAGGGTTGGGGCTGGTCTTGACCTTATGCAGCTCCACAGGTAAAAGATTGCACCGAGCATGCTGTATTGCCCATGGATGGGGCCACACTGGCTGAGGTGATGCGCCAGCGTGGCATCAACATGCGCTACCTGGGCAAGGTGCTGGATCTGGTGCTGCGGAGCCCAGCCCGTGACCAGCTGGACCACATTTATGTGAGTGGGCCTTGGGCTGGGAGGTGGTTATTGATGCATCTGGAGGCCTGGAACCCGCCCAAGAATTCTTTCTTTGACCCCTCAGAAAATCGGTATTGGAGAACTCATCACTCGCTCTGCCAAGCATATCTTCAAGACATATCTACAGGTGCTGCCACTCTTTCCCAAGTTGGTGGGATCTCCCTGGGTGGCATGGGGCCTAGAGAAGAGCCTTGGGTGGGGGCTTAGGGCCATCCTGACTTTAGTCAAAACTTGGCTTAGGGAGTGGAGCTCTCAGGCCTTTCAGCTGCCATCAGCCACTTCCTGAACTGTTTCCTGAGCTCCTACCCCAACCCCGTGGCCCACCTCCCTGCTGATGAGCTGCTCTCCAAGAAAAGGAACAAGAAGAGAAAAAATCGGCCTCCAGGAGCTGCAGACAACACTGCCTGGGCTGTGATGACCCCCCAAGAGCTCTGGAAGAACATCTGCCAGGAAGCCAAGAACTACTTTGACTTCACCCTTGAGTGGTGCGGGCGCAGGGGACAAGGGTTACCACAGGCGTAGGGGATTGGGGTTGGGGTTCAGGCAGTTTCTAGGCCTGTAGAGTGAGGACAGCAGGTGAACAGGCATAGTTGTGGGGACCAGCATGGGGAAGCAGGGCTGTGAGGGTCAGTGCTGAGCAGTGGAGAGCAGAGCTTAGGGATTTTGGAGTTCAGCAGCTGTACAGAGCAGGTGGGTGCAGGGCTGCTCAGCCCCCGCTCCTACCCCCAGTGATTCTGTGGACCAGGCTGTGGAGACCTACGGACTGCAGAAGATAACGCTGCTGCGAGAGATCTCCCTGAAAACCGGGATCCAGGTGGGCCCTTGTTTTCAGCCTGGACCACATGGCAGGGGGAAGGGAGCTTTCTTGGGATGGTAGTCTCTGGACATGTGCTGGTAGACTGGGAGGTGCCGTCCTTCTGTGTCCAGGCTGAGGCTTTGAGTGTTGGGTCCTTTCCCCAGATTCTGCTGAAGGAGTATAGCTTTGACAGCCGCCACAAGCCTGCCTTCACAGAGGAAGACGTACTCAACATCTTTCCTGTGGTCAAGCATGTCAACCCCAAGGCCTCAGATGCCTTCCACTTCTTCCAGAGTGGGCAGGCCAAAGTACAGCAGGGTGCGTGGCACTGTGGGCTGGGGGAAATGGGAGTATCTCTTGCCCAGCCCTGACCTTGCCACCTGGGCTGCCTCATAGGCTTCCTGAAGGAAGGCTGTGAGCTCATCAATGAGGCCCTGAACCTGTTCAATAACGTGTATGGAGCCATGCATGTGGAGATCTGCGCCTGCTTGCGTCTCCTGGCCCGTCTCCACTACATCATGGGTGACTATGCTGAGGTGTGTAAGCTGGGCATCTCTTGACTGACGTAGTATTGGTTGGGGGCTCCATGAAGGGCCTAGGGCCTCCATCATCACAGGGAGAGGAGAATGCTCTTTCTTGGACTTTCAGGTAGGGAGTAAGTGGCATCCAGAGAGCCCCAAAGTTCTCATTCTGTGAGTCAGTTCACCCTTTACTTACTGTCCTTGGGAGAACTCAGTAGTTGCCTCTGCTAAGGTGGACATGGCTCAGGCAAGGGTAGATCTGAGAGCCTGTGAGTAAGAGCTGTGGCAAAGTACCCGGCCTTTGAGTGACCGTGAGAAGAGCAATAAATTGTTTCTTTTGTTTTCTTCAATGTTCTGTGGTTGTATTCCAGCTGTTTCATTGGCTCCTACCTAGGCTTTGAGAGCCTGTTTTGGGAGTCAGTATACACTAGGCCTCCTCCTTTAAATCAGAGGCTGTCCTAAGAAATTCAGAAGTTAATGTATTTCAGTGTAGTTTGGGACTGTTTGTATTTGCATAGATTTTGTTAGGGAAGAAGACACAGAACAATAGAGTTTCAAATGGTTCAAGGCTTTGAAGACCTCCACAGTCAGAGCAGCTGTTGGACCTGCTGCTGCCTCTGTGCATGCTGTAGGGTAGACGGTGCTGTAATGGGCTGCTCACCTGAGATTGATGTCCTCTCTCCAGGCACTCAGCAACCAACAGAAGGCAGTGCTGATGAGTGAGCGGGTGATGGGCATTGAGCACCCCAACACCATCCAGGAATATGTGAGTAGCTACCTTGGAATTGGTGTGTGTTTGTGTGGGAGTGCCTGGGGTCACTCTAACCCACCATGACCCTACCCACAGATGCACCTGGCCCTGTACTGCTTTGCCAGCAGCCAGCTGTCCACAGCCCTGAGCCTTCTGTACCGTGCCCGCTACCTCATGCTGCTTGTGTTCGGGGAGGACCACCCTGAGATGGCGTTGTTGGACGTGAGTGTTGGAGAGGGAAATTGAGTGGATAGGTGGCCATAGGTGGACACTTGATGCAGGGGTGGTGGGGGGACTGACTCAGCTCCTTCCTTATCCCCTAGAACAACATTGGGCTAGTGCTGCATGGTGTAATGGAGTATGACCTATCCCTGCGCTTCCTAGAGAATGCACTGGCTGTCACTACCAAGTACCATGGGCCCAAGGCCCTTAAGGTGGCTCTCAGGTGAGGCAGTGCTAGCTGAGACCCGCAGCAAACTCTTGGTGGCATGGGGAAGGGACCTAGCTATTTCTTCTGCCTTTGAGAAAGGTTCTCTGAAGCTCTCTACCAATGCCTTGTGCCCTGACCTTGAGTGGCTCCTCAGGAGCTTCCGCGTGGAATCTAGACCCCAGGTGGTCTCCACCACTTGTCCCTCCTTTGCCCCATATATTCTGCTCCTTTCAGCCACCACCTTGTTGCCCGGGTCTATGAGAGCAAAGCTGAGTTCCGGTCAGCTCTCCAGCATGAGAAGGAAGGTTACACCATCTACAAGACGCAGGTGGGCTTCAGCAGGGGCTGTTAAGGTTGCACCTGTGACCGTGCAGTCCTGATCCCCCTTTGCTTTGGCCCTTTTCCTCCGCAGCTAGGTGAGGACCACGAGAAGACCAGGGAGAGTTCTGAGTACCTCAAGTGCCTGACCCAGCAGGCTGTAGCCTTGCAGCGCACCATGAATGAGATCTACCGCAATGGCTCCAGTGCTAACATCCCACCCCTCAAGGTATGGACCTGACCTGAGTGGGTGGGTCTAGTTCCCTGGCATCCTGCCATGCTGCTCTAACCTGGCCTTCTGCGCCACCCTCAGTTCACAGCTCCCAGCATGGCCAGTGTCCTGGAGCAGCTCAATGTCATCAACGGCATTCTCTTCATTCCTCTCAGGTGAGCTCCCCACCATTTACCACAATCTGCAATCAGCATTAGGTTCCTTTTTTTTCCCCCCCTCCTCTCTCAAGACAAGGTTTCTCTGTGTAGCCCTGGTTGTCTTGGAACTCGCTTTCTAGACCAGGCTGGCTTTGAATTGCCTCTGCCTCCTGAGTGCTGGGACTAAAGACATGCTCCACCACTGCCTGGCTTAAGTTCTGTTTAAGTTACATTAAGCTCAGACTTTAAAAGCGCATGTATGATCAGCAGTTTTTGTGATTCCTCCCAGACACTTTGTAATCCAGGAAATACCTAGCTATAGCATTCTATTTTTTATTTATTTTCCTGTTGTGAGAAAGCTAGCTTAGGCTAGTCTTAAGTGCTAGTCCGTCCGTGTCATCTCCGCCCCCCCCCCCCTGCTTCTAAGTGCTAGTATTAGAGTGAGCTGGCCTCAGACATACAGTCTTTTCAGATGTTAGGTTTGTACCTAATTGTGTACCACTACCTGGGTTTTAGTTTTTAACATCGTGCTCAGATTTGTTTTGTGTTGTTGTAGATTGGGTTTCAGGTAGCCCAGGTTTACCTCAAACTTGCTATGTAACTAAGAATGACCTGTTCCTATTTCCCAAGTACTGAGAGAGCTCAGGCTGTCACTGTATCTAACACTTTCTTTACCATTATCTTAGTGATCTTTCACCTCTAGTTCATTTTTCCATGAAGGGCTGTGCCCTGTCAGCTAGCCTTTTGAAGACTCCCTGCAGCTCTTGAAAACTGCTTTGAGAGTCCATCACTCCTGGCTGTGGGGCTTGAAGTTGGTGGGATAGCTCGTTTTCTGCATGTGCTCTGCTCTAGAAGCCAGAGGTTAAGAGCAGAGTGAACTTATGGGTAGGGATGGCATACCTTTACCAAATGCTTTGTAAAGTACAAAGAGCACTCCACCTCTGGGAGGAACATCCACACATATCTCCCACTAGCTGAAGCAAAGAGCTCAGTAAAGTCCCAAGTGTCTTCCACTGTGGTGGAAGCTGCAGGGTGGCAGAGGGCCCAGGCTACTCTAACTCTACCTTTGCCTCCTAATACTCAGCCAAAAAGACTTGGAAAACCTGAAGGCAGAGGTGGCACGGCGGCACCAGCTCCAGGAGGCCAGCAGAAACAGGGATACTGTGGCCACTGATCCTGAGCCAGCAAGAACCCTGGAAGACATGGGCTCCCCTCAGACTGCCAAGGAAGAGCCTTCTCTGAGTTTACAGGGATAAAAAAGGAGAGAAACACGGACAATCAGCAGCCCTATTACCCAGTGATTCAGACAGATTCCAGGAGCAGGGAGCATGCCCTGCAGATTGGGAGCAGAAGCTAGTTCTCCACTTTTTACCCCCACCCCACCCCCAGTATCTGCCTGGGGCCCTGGCCTGGCCTACCTGCTCCTAAAAGATGTTTTGCACTGGTTCAGTGAATATTCGATGCAGAGGCCTAATTGAAGACACGAGAATGAGTGTGTAGGCATCAGCTCCAGCATGGGGGCAAGTGCCCCCAGCCTCCTGCCCTCATGCAGGTGTGTGTGTTCATGCCTGAGGATGTCTTGCTCCGGCCTTCCTGATGTACATAGCCCAGTCGGTTCTGAGTGGATGACGTGCAGATGCAATTTCTCAGGTCATTTGTATGTTTGACATTACGGCTGCTGCTTTTGTTGCCACTATCCCTGGGCCCAGCCTGGCTTTAAAAAGTCCAGGTTTAAGCCAAAAAAGACGGGGGCTTTCCTGTGTCCTGGGAGCAGGGAGGCACAGATCCTTAGTAGGGTGTAAGGTAAGACCTGCAGTGGCTTTACTGTGATTTGGGCCTGGCCTACCTGTAGCCTCAGGGTGAGGGGAAGGGGCTTAAAGTGGTGGACCCCACACATCCATGTGCCTGGCCTTGGCCAAGCAGGAGAAGGCACTGCCACAGACTTTGACTTGCCTCCCTGCTCCCTGTACCCCAGGTGGGCATAACCTTGGGGGCCAATAGTGTGAATGTATCTTTCTCCCCATTTTAACCTGAGCTGCCTAACGCACAGTGGAGGGTAGGTGGGTGAGGGGCCAGAGCTGAATCATGGATCCCAGGGAAAGTGACATGCACAGGAATGATTGTCCCCTCTGTGGAGCCAGGCTCCTTACTTGGTCTTTGCCATATAAGCACTTCTACAAAGAGGCTCAGGGGTGATGAGGCTCCTCCTACCTGGCTGTTCCCTCCCTGTCCAACTGTGTTGCTTCTGTTTGTCTGCTGTCCCTGAAGGAGTTGACCACCCTTTGAGCCTGAGGGAGCTGTTCTAGGCAGAGCCACTGCTTGCTTGGGGTTTTGCTGGAGCTGCTGATGGATAGTATCTGTCCAGGGACCTTGTTTAAAAGGGAATGGGCATGAGCCAGCAAGGCATCTCCACAGCTATCAAGATAGTTTTCTTGTTTTTAAGCCATCACGTCTTCATTTCACATTGGAATAAAGTGAGTTTTTGAAACCTGCTGCCCCAGGCTCACCCTGTGTGCTCTGTGAACCAGGCTCCTGTGTCTAAGTGAGGCTGTCAGAAATACTATTGGGAGATAATTATGTATATTTTGGGTCAAATTCAAGGTTATGTTTATCAAGTCACTGAGTGGAAAGTGTGGAACTCCAATTCACAAGAAAAAGGCAGTGAAGTAGATGTATTTGTACAGACCTTGGGTTCCTAGGACTTGGTGGTCCTCTGGACATATCTAATTGTGCCTCATTCCCTTCCCTTGCAGCCAGTAGACTGAGCAACACTCAGGGTTTGGAGATCAGAAGTGTTGCTTTTGCAATTAAGGCCAGTGAATTAGAAGGAAGAGGTGGCCAACTAGACCTGAGGACACAATGGCTTGAACATTTTCTCGCTTAATGATGCTCACAAATTACAAAATCCTAGAGTCTAATTTTGATATGTCTTTGATCTCTTAGACTTTCTGAAAAATCTCAGTTAATTTGTGGTCCTTCTTTCTTAAGCCAGTCAGAAAGATATCCCTGATCTTGATACTAAGTAACATCCGTAAGTACCCACTAGTGATGTGGTCATTTGAGTCTGGTGTGCATGTTCCCTAGTGCCTTTTATAGTGGTTGTATTTGATCATTTGAGGCAGATCTCTTACAGCACAGGCTGGCCTTGAAATCACTTTTAAGCTGAGTATGACCTTGTGATCTGATTATCATGCCTTTACCTCCCAAGTGCCTGGTTTACAAGGGGGACTATAATGCCTGGCTCATTTTGTTCTGAACACATTGGGCACATCACTTCTGGAAAGGAACATCAAAGTTGAGACTGCTGTAGGAGTTTAATTACCTTTGTAATTGAATCAGGTGCATACTAGTCACCATGGAGGCCCACTTTTCTTGGTTGTTCCCTCAAGCATATTAGTGTTGTTAAGCACCTTTTGTAAAGTATTGGGGGAGGGTTGCTCAGAGAGTTTTGGGTTTTTTTGGAGACAGTCTCTTTGTTACAGTCTCTGCTGTCCTGGAACACTATAGATGAGTCTGGCTTTTAAAATCTTAAAAAAAAAGCCGGGAGGTAGCAGGTGCCATGATTCCCAGCACTTGGCAGAGGTAGGTAGAACTCTGATTTCAAGGCCAGCCTAGTTTACAAGATCTAGTTCCAGGACCGTTACATAGAGAAACCCTGTCTCAAAAAACAAAAATTTAAGATTAAAAAATAAAATCTTAAATTATGTGTAGATAATGTGAGTACAGACAATGCATATGTGCACTCAGAGGATGATGTGCGAGAGTTTGTTCTCCCCTTCCACATTGGGTTTTGGGACAGAATTCAGGTCAGACTTGGACAGCAAGCACTTTTACATGCTTAGCCAGTAAGAGCTTTTGACAACTCAAGTAACAAGGAACTATTGTTGAAGCCTCCAAGATAACCTCAGGAATTCCTGTGTGTCCTATAGGTGAGGATAAAGTTTGGTGTTTTCTTTGAAGATGGTTTCTCTGTAGCTTTGGAGCCTGTCCTGGCTTTTGTAGACCAGGCTGGCCTCCAGCTCACTGAGATCCGCCTGTCTCTGCCTCCTGAGTGCTGGGATTAAAGGTATGAGCCATCACCACCCAGCAAGAAGTATTTTAAAGTGAGCGAGAGCAGCTCTGCACTTGGATCTTAGATGTAAGTAGTGAGGGACTCCACTGACAGCATCAGGAAGCTGGGGGTTGTGGTGGTGCATGTTGAGGCAGAGCTATCACTGGAATTTCAGGATACCCCTTACCCCCTCAAAAAGTTAAATTAATTAGCCAGGTGTGGTACCCAGCACAAAAAGTAGAGGTGGATGCCTTTGAGTTCCAGGCTTACATAGAGAGACCCTGCCTTTAAAAGGGCCAACTATCTTGCCAGTGAGATGGTTCAGTAGAAATTGCCAAAAATCAGTTTGGTGGAAGAATCCATTCCAAATGATCTGACTTTCACATATAGTAGAAGTGCACACAAACAGGATAATTTAATTTTAGAAATTCAAAGGTGACAAGTATAAAATTTTTAATGGTGGTCAGTGTTCCTTTAATTCCAGTTTTCTGAGAGACAGGCAGGCGAATCTCTGAATCCAGCCTGATCTACAGAGCTAATTCTAGGACAGCCAAGGCTATACAAAGAAATCCTGTCTCAACACCTCCCCCCCCCCAATTTAAACAGCTATTTTCATTCTGTGGCTAATGTTCATTGAGAGGCCTAAGTGACCACATGGAAATGACCAACGGGAAAGCACAATCCACCATGTAGAAAGGCAGAAACTGGGATGTGGCATCCTGGTAACAATCTGCATAGCACAAGAGCAGGGAAGTTTGTGCGGGATGGGGGTGGATGTCAGAACTCCAAACCTAGCTGTGGGACCCTGGATCGAGAGACATTTGTTCTAGGCTTTGATTCAGAAGTTGACTCAGTTTTCATACTTAAGTCTCAGGCTAATCTGGAGGACATGGACATGTTCAAAAGGCTGGTCAGTACTGGCTCTTAGGTCTTAGGGAGGGGCTAGAATTTGCATGTCTAATCAATTCCCTGGGGATGATATGCTGGCTCAGGAACAGAACTGCTGTAAGCAGTTAATTCGTGCCTACACATTTCAGTTTACACCAGACTAACCAAGAAGGATGGATGTGGTGGCATCGTGGACACAAAGCTGTTTTCCTTGCCTTGAGAAGAGGTTAATGTGTGCTTTCAAAGTCACCACAATAGCATATGATACTAAATTTAGAAGTCTAATCAGAAGGAAAGAGGTCAAATCCAATGTTAGGCTCTTACCAGTTAAGCAGAAAAGCTGGCAAGTACAGACATTCTTGCTCAGCTTCTCTTGCTGGGAAGGCTCTTTCCAACAGGAGGCGCTGTTGTACTTAAAAGGCTGAAGACAACTAAGGACATGCACTATCAGGATGAGACAGGGCATCTAGTGCAGTTATGAGCATGAAGATGTATTTTGGCACATTTCATAAATCTAAAACATTAAGGATATTTACAGCTCCAAGGCAAGAGATGCTAGATAAAAGGCTCACCTAGAAACAAAATGGGCATAGGCCTCAACTCTGGGATTGAGTCTAACAGGGAACAGGCAGCTAGAAGGGAAGGGTAGGGCTTAGCTACACAATGCAGTTTTAGCTTTCTTCAAGCCTATTGCTACAAAACTCCTACTGTGTGCTGCTTCCTCCAGATAGGCAGTAGACAACAAAATAGTACCAGCCAAGCTCCCAAAAGCTCCGAAGCCTATGGCCAACTATAGTCTTATTCTGTGCCACAAAAAGGAAAAACAAAAGCTTCACTTCCTAAGATCTGTGCACAACAGTCCCATCCCCAATACCCACTGAAAAAACCCCAGCACATCTAGTTTTATAGGCATTTAATAGTTTACCAATTGGTACAATAAGATTTTTAATATGCAGAAAACATGAATAAATTTTGTTTTACACAGTCTGAGCAACAAATCTTACTGTAAAACACAAGAGCAATATTATATACATTCCTTTACTGATTTTTAAAATTGTGTCGATATCTTCAGTGAACTCTTACAATCTGGGGAACTGTTTCCTCCGATTACCACCTCTGCAACGTTTATATGAAATCAGCGCTTGCCTTCATGTCAGTGTCAGGATCAACTTCTACCTCGTTGAGTTTGTGTTTATTTCTAACATCTTCAGAGTGAGCTTTGGGGAGCCTGAAGGATAGGCAGGCGAGAAAGCAGCTACTTACATGATACAGTGGAAGGATAAAAAGGCCAGTTCCAGTCATGACTTGTGAGTCCAGCTTCCCCAGCCCACCCCACCCAGCCTACTGGAAAAACCCAAAACCTTTCTTCCAATTTTGCCCATGTTGCTTGTCTACCAGGACATTCTTTGCACCATCTAGATTAACCAACACATTGAGTTTATTTATATACAGTTGGACAGCAGGAGTAACCATTTTAAGTGCCTTTTCCATTTCAACTTCAGTTGCTTAAGGATTATCAAGCCACCACTGCCAACAAACAAAATGTCCTTATTTTTAAATAGTTTTTCTTTTAAATTAAAAACAAAACAAAAAAAAACTTTTTAGTGAGTGGTATTATCTGGAAATTCACATGGAAACAGAAAGAGGCAAACAGGAGACTGGGCTTGGTGAGCCTATAGCCAAAGCTTCCAAAGGACTACAGTGCGCCATGGCCCAGGACGGATTGCTAACACTAGCAATTGTTGGTAATGCTCTAGGCACACCATTGGTCACACCACATGCAGACAGGACGGTCTTGGTTTCCTAAAGTGCAAGATGCCAAGTCAAAAGCAACTCTTCTCCAGGCTATGTCTACACAAACTTCTGCAGCTTGCACTCTCCATGCGGTTGGAACTTCTTGGGCACGCTGTGCTATAGGTGGCACTGGAATGTCTGTTTACACACACAGTCAACAATCATCCTAGGACACAATTCTACCGGCTTTTTATTTCTTAGTAAGTGACCAATCTGACTCAAAGTAACAAAGCAGTAGTGAACCGCTAACTAACTCATAAAGTCCTCTACTTATAACCCAAACCAGTAATTTTATCATTGTCCTTATCCCAGGCAAGGCACAGGGTTAGACAGTAGACAGAGAAAACAGTAACATAAAAGTAAGGGTATCAACAGGGTAGTGTCAAACAACAGTGCAAGAAACCTTTGCAAATCTGACGCCAGATGTGGATGTTGCCCCCTCCCCCCACCCCCTTCATTACTCAAACAGGGCTCCTTATGTTTGGATCCAGCTGTGGACCATCCCTGAGATTCATTGTTCGCTGCTGCTTAAGTGGAGGATGTCTGATAACTCAGCAGCAGGCTGTGGTGATCTCCCAAGTAAGGACAGCTTTGTTTGCAGAGCACTCCCTCCTCCCTTGTCAGTGAGTCACTGCTGCAGGGGAAGAAACCCAGAGCAGCAGCTTTGCTCCTCTACATTGGTACCATTCTTTACTGTTTCTATAAATGATGTCTAGATGTTGTGGCTTACCCTTAAACAATTTATGTTGCTACATGCTAAAACTGAATTAAAAGACAAGACATTTAAACACAAACAAATGTTAAGATGCACCATTTCTATGTATTTATATTCTTGAAATAGGACAAGAAATAGCAGCAAATGAGAACAAAGATATTTTCCATAGCTTTTGGAGAAAAATCCAGTCAGAATAGCTAAGGGAAAAAAAAAAAAAAAACTTCAATGTAAGCAGGGGTGTGAGGCAATGTTGTCCTTAAAACGAACCTACACACTGTTTGCAAAATCAAGACTGAGTTTTTGTCCTCAAAAATAGCCATTTAATTCTCAAAACACTTTTCCTTTCTAGAGACATGTCTGAGGAGTATTAAGAGCAAACAAGTGGATGAACAAAAGGACACATGCTAGACATTAAGCTGCTCCTAGTGATCTAACCTCTGCATATATCTACAGGACATTAACTCTCATCTTTTGTCCTTTTAGGAATCAAATTTCCTTTAAATACTTAAAGGGACATTTAAAAAAATCATATATTACAAAAATGAATAAAAATTATCATTGTTAAACTGTGGCTGTTATTTCATTGTTTCTGTTAACTTTTGAAACTGATTTTCTTAAGAAGAAAAAGTTGGTTAACTAGGCAATGGAATTCTTTATTAACTGATAATGGAATAGTGTTCCAAAAGTCATGGGCAAAATTCTCTTAACCCTACTGTAGTAACTTTGGATCAAAATATACAACATATCAGGGATGTATAAAATGGTGAATGGCCACATTAGAGTGAAGAATAAAGGAGGTGGCTTTCTTTTAGCTTGGAAAAGCCCCTCAGAGCCAGAAGCATCAAAAGCATGGCTGTGGTTGGTACTCGACAGCAAGATTTACTCTACTCATATGATTTAGCACTTCTTCAAAAATTCAAGATCCAACAACATGGAGGTTGTATGTGTGTGATATACATATATAGACATATCCACTTATAGATAGGTCCATATACTTAAACATTTACATATAAACAAAGATGAAAAAACCCAGTTTATTTCTATGCACGCTTCATTAAACCCTGTCACTTTATATAACTTTAAGTGAAGCAGTTCAAGTTCATGTTGGAAACTGCTGTTTTTCTTGCTCCTTTAAATGGGCACGCAACTTTGTCAGCATTTGTCATTCTGAAATGCACATTGCACATCCCTAAAAACATCTTAAACACAGTGATTTATCTGTACCATGACACTCAATGGGAAGATCAAATTCTACTGGAGAGTCACATGACTACACAGTCCAACAGTATGGAGAATACAGCTCGAAGTTATGTGTAGTGTGGAGAGAAGCTTAGAGTAGGTCAGTGTTCTCCTGACCTGTTTACAAAGCAGTAAGACCCAAATGAAAAAAGTATTCACTATTATTAACTGCTGAGATTTTTCTTGAGAGTTACGATCATTTTCTTACATAAATATACCACTAGCCTTTGCTTGATAGGCTGCCAAAACAAACATATCCTATTGATTTGGCAAAGGGGTCATGACAAAAACTTAAATGTGTAATCCCCATTAATTACACAGATGGAGCAAAAGATTTTGAATTGTAGTCTTATTTATCTAACACCCTTAAAGATTTATTAAGCACACTTAAGTGATGTTACATAGATACACATTTCAGAAAAAGCCCTAATAACCACAACTTTTCCCAAAATGAGGCCATCAAGTCAGGCACCAACAGATAGCAGGAAGAAAAACAATAATTAATAATACAACATAAAACGACACTGTCAACTATTCAGTTTAGTGCCCTAGTTCAATTTATTCAACTTCTGCCCTTGTAGGCCTGGTGTGACCAATGCCAGCCCAGGTTTTTAAACCCTATGGTACTTCTAGACAACATATGTAATTTACAGTATACAATTTGGATTCACCATGCATGAATACTTTGTGTGTAACATTTAATAAGCTCAATCTACATCCAGAATAATTTACATGAAAGGACAATATTTATTTAAACAGAGCTCAAATGGGGTAACCATGGTATCATCAGAGTGCATCCAGAGGAAAAAAAGGGAGGAAGAACCAAATGAGACTCGATCAACGGCACTCCCACACCTTTACTGTTTGATCTACACTGCCAGTAACCACATAGGGTGCGGTCTTGTGGAAATCTGAAAGAGAAAAGAAATGTCTTGTTTTTAAACCATACTAAGCCAGATAGTTTTTTTGCTCATTTTTGAGACAGAGTATTTTATATAGCCCAGGCAGGCCTTGAACTTGATTTCTTCCAGTTCAGCTTCCCATGCACTGAGATTCTATGAGCATATGCCTCCACATGTCAATACAATATCCATGACTTCCTTTATACACACACCATACTCCTAGAAATTACTGAGCTTATCAGTTGGGTTAGGAAAGTTCAAATTCGGGACTGGCGAGATGGCTCTGAGGTTAAGAATACTGGCTGCTCAATTTCCAGCAACCATAAGGTAGCTCACAACCATCTATAATTCGATCAGGTTCCCTCTTCTGGCAGGCAGACAGAATACTGTATACATAATAAATAAATAAAAATGTTCTTAAAAAAAAAAGCTAAGTTAAAAGTCAACTCAATATCAAAAGTTCCAGCTCAAACGGTGTTTCAAAATATGAACAAGGACACATTTAGCATATCCACTTACTGAATACTGTGCTCTAGGCTTAGTACTAATGTTTTATGTTGACAATTGATTCTCCTACCTAATTTACCAAGGGCCTTATTGTGGTTACCATAAAGTCCACCATACTCTAGTATATTATAACATAATGAATTCATCATTCTCATGAATTCGGAATGATACCAAGGACACAACACTTATATACAATTCCCTAAGTTTCTAAAACATGACGGTATTTACTCGTCATAGGAAAGTCCTATAGGTTTTTTGTTTGTTTTTCTTCAAAGATGGGGTCTTGCCATATATCTTATTTGTTTTTTCTTGAAACAGGGTCTTGCTATGTACCCCAGGCTACCATTTAAGATTTCTTTTGCTCTTCTTGACTCTTTCAGTACTGATGACTGAAATAGTGTCTCTGTAAAAATATGCTAAGTGTTATACCACTGAGTAACATGCACAGCATTCAAGATATCTGATGAATTCACAAACTAATAGGAAAGAAAAAGTTACCAATCAAGAGTATGATCACCAAATATCATTTTCACAAGTCTAGTTTCTAAAACCAATGTACACCAGAGAAAGCAGTATTTTTATTATAAGCTTAATTCTAGAAAGGAAATGTTAAAGCCACTGGTTGGGACCCTCAAGGTTAAAATATATTCCTTTTCTATTTTACCCTTAAAGAACTTGGTCATTCCTTACCTGGAAAAGTTCACAAGGTTATATAAACTGTTACATCTGGCACTCCAAAATTCAAATGTTCAGAAACCTCAAAATGTGTACATACCCAAGGAGGTAACAAAGTGTTCATGCGCATTGAGGGTCTTCATGCATCGCTTGTTCTTGTAATCCCATACACGGAGAGTCTTGTCATCAGCACAACTCAAAATAAACTTCCCCCCAGAATGGAACAGAACTCCACGTACCCAATTATCATGACCCACCTTAAAGACAAAAGGTATTTGACTTATTTAAGTATCATTTGGGACATAATACTTTTTACTTTCTATTTTTTTGTTTTGTTTTGTTTTTTGAGATAGGGTTTCTATGTGTAGCCCTGGCTGTCCTGGAACTCAAAGAGCTGCCTGTCTCAGCCTCCCCAATGCTAAGTTTAACACTAGACACTATCAAGTATGAGGCCAGTCTGGTCTACAAAGTGAGTTCCAGGACAGCCAGAGCTGTTACATAAGAAACCCTGTCTTGAAAAACAAAATCCAGATTCTATTTTCAATAAAATAAAATATGTTAGGGAATAATATTTTAAGGTTTATACACTGCATTTGGTTTACTGTGAAGCTTGTGTTACTGTGCCTTTCTAAAACACCTGATGGTGCTAATAAAGAGATGAATAGCCAACAGTGAGGCAGGAGGAGCAAGGATAGGCAGGGCTAGCAGGTAGAGAGTATAAATAGAAGGAGAATGAGGAGGCCATCAGGGGCCAGTCACCCAACTACACAACAAGCCACAGAGAAAGAAAGTATACAGAAACAGAAAAAGATAAAAGTTCAGAGGTAGTCAGGATAACATAAGAAAAGCTAGATACAAACAAGCCAAGCTGAGGCCAGGCATTCACAACTAAGAATAAGCTTCTGTGTTTATTTGGGAGCCAAAAAAAGTAAAACATCACACAACAAACATAATTAATTAATTAAAGACCGAGGAGCCAAAGAGATGACTGAACAACTAAGAGCACGTCCAGAAGTCAGGCAGTGGTGGCTCACATCTTTCTTTAATCCTGCACTCAGAGGCAGAGAGTTAAGTTCTGACAAAGCCAGGGCTTCACAGACAAACCTGTCTTGAATCCCCCCAAAAAAGAGCACGTAGAGGAGCTGAAGAGATGACTAAGGAATTAAACACATGCACTGCTACTTTTAGAGGACCAGAGTTTGGTTCACAACACACCCATGACAGGCTGCTCACAATTGGGTATAACTCCTCCTTCAAGAGGTTCCAATATTTTTAGCCTACTCAGGAACGCTAATCCCAACACTTTAATCACACTGACTAGATCACTTACTTTTCTAACATGGTACAAATGAACCTAGAACACAATAAAGTTACTTTTTTTTTTTTCTCAAGATGGATCTGGACTATGTAGTAGTCCCAGATAAACTGCAATTCTACATAGACCAGGCTCGCCTCAAATTTACAGAGATCCTCTTGCCTCTACCTCTTGAGTGCTGGAAATTTCTTTTATTTTTGTTTTTGTTTTTAAAACAGGGTTTCTCTATGTAATCCTGGTTGTTCTGGAACTTACTCTATAGACTAGGCTGTTCTCAAACTCAGAGAGATCTTTCTGCCTCTGCCTCCCCTCCCAAGTGCTGGGTTCAAAGGTGGTCACCATTTGCTCGCATTAATGGATTTTCTTTTCCAATATTTACACTTACTTAGTTTTGGTTGGTCCTGTCCTGCTCCTTTCCCATCTTTCTTCTAACCTTTCTCCACTGTGCCCCTCTGCTTCCAATATTCCCTTCTCATCAATCTTTTTAATTCTTTATATTATGTGTGTCAGTCATATTCTACAGAAAGATCTGGTCAGTATTTTTTTTAAAGATTTATTTATTATGTATACAACATTTGGGCTCCATGTATGCCTGCAGGCCAGAAGAGGGTACCAGATCACATTACAGATGGTTGTGAGCCACCGTGTGGTTGCTGGGAATTGAACTCAGGACCTCTGGAAGAGCAGTCAGTGCTCTTAACCTCTGATCCATCTCTCCAGGCCCCTGGTTAATACTTTCTAAAACCATGAATGATATAAGACTTGCTCCTAGGTTAGCAATATCCACAGATCCACTTGGAGCTCCTTAGCCAAACCAGAATGTCCAATACCCGCCCCTTCATATATTGAATCTCCAATGTTGCTGCAACAATTTGAGTACCTTTAACTCATTAAATTAGATTAATTTCACAACAGGAAAATAAACCAATTAACAAATTCCACAAACTGAAGAATTAGAACAAATGGAGTAAAGATGCAAATATCTTGAAAAAGTAAACAAGTCTGTAAGAACATCTTTCTCCTACAGAGTAGATATTACACAGTGTGCTAAGACCCCCACTTTCAGTACTGACTGGTTTTATGGATTTATTTAATACTACATTTTGAGGAACATCACTCTACGAGTACAATTACAAAACTTTAAGGAGGTTTATAAATCTATACAGGAGTTATTTTAAAGTCCCAGGATGGAGATTTAGTAACAAAGCACAGAGTATCTAATCCGCAAAGTTAAAAGCAGCACAATGAAGATGTCAAAGAAGTATTAAAATTATGCGAACTTACAAGAGTCATAAGGCACATGCCAGTACTGACGTCCCACATCTTAATAGTTTTGTCTCTGGAACCAGATAGCAAGAAGGGTCCAGGCTTGCCACTTTTTTTAGTCTACAGAAAATATAAAAATTATTTTTCCCATGCAAATAATAAGGACTTGAACAACTTCTATTATATAATGATATTTATTCCAAATATTACAAAAAGGCTGGTTGCATCTACTTAAATACACAGCTGTTCTGACACTATACCTAGCCTACAAAGAAAAACTAACCATGATAAATGCACTGTTCAAGACTTCTGCAATCATGATTAGATATATTTCTCTAAGTGACAGAGTACTCACCTAGCATGAAGAAGGCCCTAAATTTCAGGCTTGGTATCAAGTCTATGCTTAAAAATGATTTTTAAACTAAACAGACAGACAGACAGACAGACACATACACACACACAGACACACAGACACACAGACACACACACACACAGAGTTAACATCAAATTTATTATATATTGTATGTAACCACCACCAGAGGGCAGTATAAAGAATTTTATTTGAATTTGTAATAGTCCAAATGAAGAAATTACAAATACAAAGTTAATTTAGAGGCGGATGTGGTGGTGTACTCCTTTGATCCTAATACTCAAGAGGTAGAGGCAGTGAAATGTTTGTGAATCCAAGGCCAGCCTGGTCTACAAAGTGAGTTCTAGGATAACCAAAACTAAATAGTAAGATCTTGCTTAGGGAAAAAAAAAATTAAAAAAAAAAAAATCCGTTGGGCAGTGGTGGCGCACACCTTTAATCCCAGCACTAGGGAGGCAGAGGCAGGCGGATCTCTCTGAATTCGAGGCCAGCCTGGTCTGTCTACAGAGCTAGTTCCAGGACAGGCTCCAAAGCTACAGGGAAATACTGTCTCGAAAAATAAAAAATTCATTTAAGGCAGCTTTATTAAGATACAGGGTTTAGCAAGCTGAGGGCGCACGCCTTTAATCCCAGTACTCAGAAGGCAGAGGCAGGCAGATCTCAGTGAGTTTGAGGCCTTCCTAGGGTCTACTTAGCACGTTCCAGGACAGCCAGGACTGTTACACAGAGAAACCCCGTCTTGAAAAACAAACAAAAATATACAGAGATAGTTTTTGTTTGGTTGCTTTTAAATTTTCCATTTTTTTCTGGGAGTGTGAGTGTGTATTTTTTTTTCCTTTGTTCTGTTTTTGTGACAGGATCTTTGCCTTTGGCACAAAGTGCTGAGGTTATAGGGCCACCATACCTGGCTTTAAATGATCAATCTTTAGTAGATGATCTCCAACGTCTATAATTAAATCAACGGTGAGAATTTTTATGTCTATTTGTGTATATACACAATTCATGCCATGACAAGCAGATATAGGTCAGAGGAAAACTTGAGGGAACCATCCCACCTCCTACAATGTTGAGTTTCAGGGAGAAAACTCAGGTCACCAAGCTTGGTGACCAGCACCTTTACCTACCGAGCAAACTTACTGGCTCATTAATAATTGCTTTAAAAATATAAAGACAACTGGAAAGAGCAAATACTCAAAATTCAGAATTCTGAGGTCTTAGGTACATTAACAGACCTCAGACTGAGAATCAGAAAACTTATCTAAGGCACAGCACGAAAATCATACAAAGACATGTAAATCATACAGTACCTCAGACCCTGTTGCTTCAGAGATTGAAGAATATGAACTTTCTGGAGCCCAGGAAATGCATTCTACCACATGTTCATGTTCTCGGAGCTCTGCCTTGCATTCCTTTGTCGCTACAACCCATACACGCACAGTCTGGTCATTGGAACAGCTGGCTATCAGAGTGCCATCTTGATTTGGCCGCACCATACGTACCCATTCTCTGTGTCCTGTAAATGTCTTCACACAGTAGCTATTAATGTAAGTAATAATATACATTGTGAATAAATAGTAATTAGGAAACTTCGTAAGTGATACAAAAATTAGTTACGAATCAGGATGAAGAGAAAAGCATTAGTTAGAGAAATTATAGCTTGTCAACAAAGTAAACGTAAAATCTTTGTTAATAAATGATGGGCACCAGCCAGAAGTCAAACAACACTAGCTAAAATAGGCTGATATGAAATACCACAAATTGACAAAACACAGAATTTAGGTAAACTATATAGAAGAAACAAAAATTTTCAAAACTAAACACATGCAATAAAACTTAAAAACTTCAAATCTAAGGTATATTCAAGTCTAAGGTATATACAGAGGTATATCAGCATAAATCTTAAATTCTAATTTAAACCCAGAGAGATCACCTTGAAAAAAAAAACATTAAAAACAAAACAAAACAACAACAACAAAAAAGAAAAAAATAGGAAACTGACACTGCATAGACTGGCTTTTAAGAATCATTCTGACAGTATATACGTTATTTCTTTTAGACAGGAAGTTATTTTTTGAGATACAGATGTATAAATATGTATAAATTGTTAATTTGGTGCTGGGGATGAAAGCTAGGGCCTTGTGCATGTTAAGCAAGCGCTCTCTAAGTATGCTACACTTCCATCCTTCAACTATGTATGTATGTCACAGTGATCATTTCAGGGTAAAGATGAAAATACTAAGCACTTAAGAACAATTCTGTTTTATTTTTAGAATCTTTTTGGTTAATGCTTTCCAACTAAATCTACTTACCCAGTTTGTACTTCCCACATTTTTATACTTTTATCCCTTGAGGCAGACACTATATGATCTCCATTAGGCATGATGGCTACTGAAGAGACATTGTGGTCATGGCCTAAAACACATAATACAGCAAAGTATTTAACAGTTAACCGTGGGATTTTTATTATGTTATTTTAAAAAACTAAAGAAAGTACTTTTACACTGAGCTTTATGTAAATTAGACAGGATTATAAGAGAAAAAAGAGAATTAAGAAAGGCAGGATTTGTTCCTCTATTTTAAATAGTGGTTGAAATTTATTTTTATTTGATATTGATGTTCAATAGGGGAAATAGTTCATAAACACTGTTCACATTCCAAATTAGCTATGCTTTCTGGAAAAAGCTCAAGGCATTTATTTTTCAAGAAACTTTCCTGTTTTTTTTTTCTTTTCTTTTTTTAAGATAGGAATTCAGTACAAAGCCCAATTCTCTTCAGTCCTTAAATCTAGGATCAAAGGTGCCACCATGCCTAGTAAAAACTCTTTTTTAGAAACAGGATCTCATGTATGCCATGTTGACCTCAAATTTGCTATGTAGCCAAGAAAACCGTGAACTTTTGATCCTTCTGTTTCTACTTCTTGAGTAATGAAATTATACAGTTTTACTAGCAATCAGGATCGAACTAAGGCTTTCTGCAAGCAAACTCTTTTGACAGCAGTAAGATACTGGCAACTTACAAAATTTTAGGTAACGTATTTACAAAAGAATCTGCTAAGACTCCTTTAGTAGAATTTATGAAACATGAGTGAAAAAACCCCACAAACATACACTCCATGTAATAAGCCTGTGTACTAAGTAACACCAGCTTATCTTTTTCTTTTGTTTGGCTTTCTTGAAACCAGTGTACTGTGCAGCTCAGTTGGGGTTTTATAATGAAGGCCAGCCTTAAGCTAGTGATCCTCCCACCTTGACCTCCTGTCTACTGCAACTATGTATAGGCACCAATACACCTGGCTTGTTCTTAAGTCACTAATAATATGTTCTTACATATATCTAAACAACCATGTTCCATATCTTTAAAGAAAACAGAGTCAAGGCAGGTGTCCCAACACAAGGGAGGTAGACACAGGTGGATCTCTGAATTCAAGGCAGCCTGAAATAGCCTGGGCTACACAGAGAAACCCTGCCATATGGGTGGGGAGTAAGACACAGAGCCAGGTGTGGTGGTGTACACCTTTGATCTCAGTACTTGAGGTAGGTAGAAGCAGATAGATATCTGAGTTCAGGCCAGCCAAGGCTACTATGAGACTCTGTCCCAAAAAAACTCAAAATGATAAAGGTTAGTATCTCCTATATATTCAGACAATTTAAGTATGACTCATTTCATCTTTATTATTCTATGACATAGATATTACCCCCTTTATTTTTGAGATGAAATAACATATGAACACTTAAAGAGGACTTTGGCTTCCAGTTTCCACATTGGCTGTTCTCTCAAAAAACAAACAAACAAACAAAAAACCCAACAACCTCAGTTAATTAACTGTTCTGTCCTTTTCTGTTGGACTAATCTGACTTGTAGTTTTTATCCAAATATACTTGTAAATACAAATTAGGATTTCACATAAAACTTAAGCCCTCCTAACAAGAAGATCTCTATTATCAAAGTTTATAGCCAGGCAGTGGTGGCGCACACCTTTAATCCCAGCACTCAGGAGGCAGAGGCAGGCAGATCTCTGTGAGTTCGAGACCAACCTGGTCTACAAGAGCTAGTTCCAGGACAGGCTCCAAAGCCACAGAGAAACCCTGTCTCGAAAAACCAAAAAAACACAAACAAAGTTTATTATCAAACTTGTCCATCAGCGCAAACAACTAGGAGTTAAGTGCAGGGTACCTATACACGGTTAGCAAATTATTTCATCTCTCAAGTGCCCTGCCAGAAATTAAAGCACCGTTCTCTACTCCTTACCATGCATGGTTTTAATGCATTCGAAGCCCTGAAAATCCCATAGTTTAATTGTCATGTCTGCAGAACAGGAAGCCAGAAGCTTGCCACTGTGGTCAAAGGAAATGTCCTGTACAGAGTCTGTGTGCCCCTTGAGAGTTCGTTCGAAATCTCCAGTCTCATAATCCCACACCTGTCAAGTGAAGAGAAAAATGGTCAACACCAATCCATCACTTCCTCATTTTATATTTACACCCAGCAGCTTAGTCTGGCACCTTACTGGCTAATTAACAAATAACAAATAATAATGTTAGAAGTAACAAATCTTCAAGTACAAACTGGCCTTTCTCGATAGAGAAAATTGAGCTCCAATTATCCAAGTAGACCTTCAGTGTCACACTTGTTAGGAATCCACCACCTAATTATGCTAATGAGAAGGTACAGAGAGTCAAAGCACACTAGTCTGAGAGTAAGCAGTAGACATAAATAAGGGAATTCAATTACAGAAAAGATGTGTTGGAGCAATGATAGGCATTTGTATGTAGAAAAGTGAACTGATTTAAGCTCTCAATTCAACTAGAGCAGTAGAGTGTAGATATTTAAGGAACTAAGGAAAAATTTATAAAATAAACTACTGCTGAATCAAATGTTAATGATTAACAAAAACATTTCATGTGGAAAAGTCTCATTCTGGAAGGACATTTTTTCTAAAACAGGAATTCTGAGTTACCAAAAATTAATATTACAAAGAGGTATCACTCAGTAACATACTAAATCTTTGTTCTGGTGGTCAAATTGTAGTTTGATTGAAATCATTTTTGTTTTGTTTTTCAATACAGAGTTTCTCTGTGTAGCTATGGCCATCTTGGAAGTAGCTCTGTAGACCAGGCTGGCCTTAAACTCACAAATTTCCACCTGCCTCTGCCTCCCAAGTACTGGAATTAAAGGGCACTACCACTGCCCAGCCTCAGTTTTTAAATTTTGAAGATTTTTAAACATCTGTCTGTTTTTTAAGTCCTGGCTGTTCTGGAACTCATTTTTTTCTTTTCTTTTGGTTTTTCGAGACAGGGTTTCTCAGTAGCTTTGGAGTCAGTCCTGAAACTCGCTATAAATATAAATATTTTAAAAAACTACCAATGATGTGGTTTTTACTTCTGACCGATTTTTCTAAAGCACAGAGACTATGACTATTACAGCAGTCTCCCCTTATTCATGAGTGACACATTTCGAAGACTACAGGTGAACCTAAAAACTACAGGTAGCATCAAAATATAGATACTATATTTTTACTATACAGATGTATTTATGAATTTATATTACAAAGTTGTTTTTTCTTTCTTTTTTTTTTTTGGTTTGTTTTTCGAGACAGGGTTTTCTGTGTAGCGTTCTGTGTAGCCTGTCCTGGTCCTCCTTCTGTAGATCAGGCTGGCACTGAACTCACAGAGATCCACCTGCCTCTACTTCCCAAGCGCTGGAATTAAAGGCATGCATCACCACCGCCCGGATATAAGTAACATTTTAATATCAATAACCAGTTTAAAAATAATCATAACAATACAGTGTAAAATGTAAATGTGCTCTCTCACAAAATATCCTACTATACTGGTATTTTAGACTGTAGTTACCCCAGGTAATGAAACTTATAAAAAGCAAATAAAAGGAGGACTTATTGATTTTATTATCACATCTGTTTCCTTTTTTGAAGATTTATTTTTCTACTATGTACACAATATTCTGTATCCACATATACCTACAGTCTAGAACAAATCTCATTACAGATGGTTATGAACAATCATGTGGTTGCTGTGAATTGAACTCGGGACCTCTGGAAGAGCAGCCAGTGCTTTTAACCACTGAGTCATTTCCCCAGCACCACAGAGATAAAGTCAGAGCTCCCTGTGTGAAATCTTTTCCTTAAAAAAAAAAAAAAAATATATATATATTTTTTTTTTTTCCTTCACCTAATTTACCTCAAGTCGGCCTTTAAGAAAAGGCTTGCCTTGCCGGAGGGTGGTGACGCACACCTTTAATCCCAGCATCTCCCTGAGTTCGAGGCCAGCCTGGTCTATAAGAGCTAGTTCCAGGACAGGCACCAAAGCTACACAGAGAAACCCTGTCTCAAAAACTAAAAACAACAACAAAAGCAAAAATAAACAAAACCCCACAGAATTTGCCTTGAGTGTGGTGACCCAAGGCTGCAATCACAGCATTTTAGGAGGCAGAGGCAGCAGGAGTCTATCTGTGAGTTCAAGGCCAGTGTGATAGCCAAAACTGTGCAGAGAGACACTGCCCCTCCAAAAAAAAGAAAGAAAAACCCATAAAGGAACAAGCAAAAAGAACTTGCCTTAATTGTAGCATCTTCTGAAGCAGAGACCATAACACTGAACACAGGATGGAAAATAACTCGAGTGACTGGACTCCTATGACCACTCAACGCATATTTCTCTGGTGGACGGGGAATCCATTCTTTTGGGTCTCGTTTCTGACCAAGAGGACCACCCGACGTAAATTCTTCTTTTGCTTCATTTAGTTTTGATTCTAATTCCATAACCTTGGTGAGGGAACATGAAGTTAAATAAAAATGCAGTCTATAACATATTTGGTTATTTTTTTGTTTGCTTGTTTGTATGTTTTTTGTAGTCTCTCACTAGGAAGCTTAAGGTAGCCCAGAACTTATAATCTTCCGTTCTCATCTCCTAAGTGCTGGGGTTACTATGCTCAGCCTGAACTATTTCATTCAAAGACAGTTTTTATTTATATTTATTAACAGAGAAGATCAATGTATTTGCCTTGCTCCCTTTACACCTACCATTTTTTAGTGCTTTTTTCCCCCTACATCAGTTTATTATTTATGTTTAAAGGCAGTAATACAACAAAAGCTAACATTTACTGAACTAGGCACTGATACTTGTCTATGACGTTAATAGTTGGGCTTGTATTATTCTAACTTTTAATGTGAAGAATATATATTTTAGAAATAAAATAGTATTTGTTACTTATCATCTTTCAGGCAAAAACGAGAAAAAAAAAGAACCCTCAGAGGTAAAAATGGCTCATGTGAGAACACGTGACCACATTTAGTACTCTTTCCCCAGTGTCCATCTAAGGCCACAAATGATTTCTTAAGCATCAATTTCTCAGTAAGGACAATGCAGATTCAACCAAGGCATTACTATAGGTTGTATGACCTTAAAGTCAAAGTTTTCATGAAGCAAAAGGAATGTATTTTTTAAAGCTCAGATGTGAGTATCAACAGATTAATAATTCATGGTGTTGTTTTCAGAAAATTTATAACTGCACACTGACCACAACAGACTAAAGAAGACTTAGTTACCTTTTTCTGTAATCTAATAACAGATGTCCATTTTTTTTCCAAAAGACCAGCGTACTTTTTATCTAATTCTTCATTCTAGAGAAGAAAAAGCAAGATCCTTTATAAAAAAAAAAAAATGGCTTAACCATGACATCTAAGCATAAATATTAAATATTTGATTATACAAAAAAAGTAAGAAAATTAAGTTCAATGCTAAGTAGATCTTAAGAAAAAAAATGGAAAGAGTTGAATAGCTGAATTGACCTAATTACTGCAAACTTAAGTAAAACGCACCCATTAACTATACTATGAATAATTAGAAGACTGTTCAAAAAGGTCAAGCATACCATATCTAATTCAGCTTCCTTTTTAAAAACAGAATATGCCTCTTCATAGCCATTTGAACGAAGATAATCTGCTATAGCTCGATTTCTGAAAGAAAATAAATTCAAATGAGTCCTAAAAACACTTCGCTTCTATTTGAGGAAATACACTTATAAAAATCTTGGGTTTTTTTTTTTTGTTGTTGTTGTTTTTGTTTGTTTGTTTCTTGAGACTGGGTTTCTCTGATAGCCTTGGCTGTCCTCATTATGTAGACCAGGCCAGCCTCAAACTCACAAAGATCCACCTGCCTCTACCTCTCTCAAGTGCTGGGATTAAAGGCTTGTGCCACAACCACCTGGCTATTAAAAATCTATTAAAAAGAATACTTCCTTCTAAATCATACACATCTTTCTGAGGAAAAATGGATCACCTCCAAAGGTTCTGAAACATTAGCAACTGTCACAATTAATCTGTATTATTTTTGGACATTTCTGTTTTTGTCCCGTTCCCCCCCCCCCATGCTAGGGACTGAACTCAGGACACTGTGCATACTAGGTAAGTACCTCTGAGCTACATTCCCAGACTTTGACATTTAATAAGTTTCTAACTTACTGTTTAACTTACAAACTGTGGACATTCTACAGCTAAAGATTTTTTTTTTGGTTGTTCTTCAAGACAGGGTTTCTCTGTAGCTTTGGAGCCTGTCCTGGAACTAGCTCTTGTAGACCAGGTTGGTCTGGAACTCACAGAGATCCGCCTGCCTCTGCCTCCCGAGTGCAGGGATTAAAGGTGTGCGCCACCACCACCCGGCAAAAGATATATTTCTATACCTAGCTATCAGTTGGCAAAAGTAACCCTCAGTTTTGCTAGTGTTCACATTCATATTCTCCTAGTATTTGATATACAAAGTTCAAGCACTGGAGATTAGAGCTCAGTTTCTCTGTGTATCTCTGGCTGTCCTGACCTTACTTTGTAGATCAGGCTGTCCTCATACACTGAGATACACCTGTCTCTGCCTACCAAGTACTGGAATTAAAGGCATGTGCCACCATGCCTGGTTTAGAATGTTTTGATAAAACTATAGTACAGATATGGAGAGATGGCTCAGTGGTTACAAGTGCTTTGCTGTGCAAGCATGAGATTGGAGTTTATGTCCCCAGAACTCATGTACAAGGCTGAATGTTCTGGGCAAGTCTGTGGACCTAGCACTAAGGTGGGTGGAGACAGGAGGCTCTCTAGGGCTTGCTGGCTTCCTGATTAACCAAAATATTACAGCTCCAGGTTCAGAGCAAGACCCTGCTGTTCAAACAAACAAAGAGTAACAGGAGGACATGCAAAGTCTTTCTGTTTCCAGCAGACACCCATGCATACATTATAAACATACATCTCACGCACAACCCTCCCCCCAAAAGTGTTCTAGTATTAGAAATAATTCTAAACCATTACAAAAATTTACTCTAGGCCAGGCGGTGGTGGCGCACACCTTTAATCCCACTACTCGGGAGGCAGAGACAGGCGGATCTTTGTGAGTTCGAGGCCAGCTTGGTCTACAAGAGCTAGTTCCAGGACAGGCTCCAAAGCTACAGAAAAACCCTGTCTGAAAAACAAAAACAAACAAAAAAAATTACTATCTTAGAGTGAGACTAATATAGAATTATAATTCAAAGGCAGAAAAGCTGAAATGCCTTTAAATGATGTCTTCTTATGCTTCTCTTTCATTCTGTCCTGACAGAATATAGGCAAGCATCCCTGCTCTCCTTCTTCAGCATTTCTCAATTATTTTGAGCCTTTAGTCACAAAATCAGAGAAAAGGTTAATTTAGAATTTTTCTTTAAGTACCCCCTCCCCAAGTCACTACCATGGGATTAAGCAAAATTTAAATATACATATATAGTAATAGTATCACTACATCCTGTACCCCATTTTGTCTTGTTTATTCTTTTCTTTTGAAATTGGGTCTTTAAGCCAGGCGGTGGTGGCGCACTCAGGAGGGAGAGGCAAGCAGATCTCTGTGAGTTCAAGGCCAGCCTGGTCTAAAAGAGTGAGTTCCAGGACAGACATCAAAGCTACACTCAGAAATCCTGTCTCAAAAAAAACAAAGAAGAAAATGGGTCTTTGTCTTGGCTTGCCTTGAATTTACAGAGGTATGCTTGTCTCTGCGTGCTGAATTAAAGACTTGTGCAACTATGCCTGGTCCTCCCTATTTTTATAAAACAGGGTTTTGTGGGGGCTGGAGAGATGGCTCAGTGGTTAAGAGCACTGCCTGCTCTTTCCAGAAGTCCTGAGTTCAAATTCCCAGCAACCACATGATGCCTCACAACCATCTACAATGAGATCTGGCACCCTCTTCTGGCCTGCAAGCAGACAGAACACTGTATACATAATAAATAAATCTTTTAAAAAGACAAAACAAAAAATAAACAAAAAAAATCAAAAGACAAACAAAAACAGGGTTTTGTGTAGGCTGGCCAGTACCTACCTAAGTGGGATGACCTTGAACTTTTTTTTAAAAAAGATTTATTTATTTATTTATTATGTATACAACATTCCTTCCATGTATGCTTACATGCCAGAAGAGGGCACCAGATCTCATTATAGATGGCTGTAAGCCAGCATGTGGTTGCTGGGAATCGAACTCAGGACCTCTGGAAGAGCAGTCAGTGCTCTTAACCTCTGAGCCATCTCTCCAGCCCCGACCTTGAACTTTTGAATCACCTGGCCAATTCAAGGCACTGGAAATCAAATCTAAGGATTCATGCACATTATATCCCCAGCCCTCCCCAACAGATTCATATCTGCCACTGATCTCCAATATTTCATCATAGGCAACCAATGCTGTATTTTATATGTTCTTCCAGAGATAATCTACCTAAAACCTGTACCTTTTTTTTTTTTTCTTTAAAGACAAGGTTAAACCACATAGTCCTAGCTGGCCTGGAACCACTTGATGAAGATTCTTTTTTTTGCTTCAATCTAGTTTTGATTCTAATTCCATAACCTTGAGAGACAACATGAAGCCAAATTAAAATGTAATCTATGAAATAAGCTGGTATTTTTTTCCTTTGAAGTAGGATTTCACTATGAAGCTTAGTGTAGCCCAAAACATGATACTGTCTCAACAAGAGTTGGGGGTTACATTGCTGAGACTGAACTATTTGACTCAAAGACAATTTCCATGCATGAATTAACAGAGAAGATGAAGAAACTTATTTCATTTTATTTTTTACTATCATCTGTCTATGTGGGGTGAGGACATGGCTGGGGTCAGGTCAGGTGGGTGAAAATCAGAAGACAACTTCTGGGAGTTGCTTCTCTTCTTCCACTATCAGTTCCGAGGATCTATACTTTTAACACTGTGGTGCAACAGGCACTGAGTCACTGAGCCATCACTCTAATAAGATTTTCTTAAGTATGTTACAGCATTCCGCTGAGTCTTAGAGAAGGGGAAGCACAGGTGTGACAAGTTTCTGGCCTGTTTATTATATTCTAGTCCAACATAATAGGCCCTAAGAATTATGATAAAAGGGTTATAAGGTCTTTCTTCATGTCATACAATATTTAATTCAAAAAAGCAGCTCACAATTCAACTACTATTGAGTGTTAAGATGAATACAAGTCACAGAGAGGTTACTATGAAGGACAAATGAACCTTCACCTTCACTATGGAACGAACAGTTAGTTACATTTACCAGAGACCTGGGAGCTGTGCAATATTCCTTTACACTATGTGACTTTACACAGTGATATATATGTCACTGTGATTGGTCTAATAAAAAGCTTATTGCCTCGTAGTTTGTAGGCCCCTATTTCTACATGGTATGACAGCCAAGTTCTCGGGCCATGGCTAGTATCCTGAGCAGTCAAGTAACTTTCCAGACAGGCTGTCGCTAACCTAACAAAAGGTCAAGATGTCGTTTTGCTCCATTTTTTGTAACTTGGAGGATGCCTGATAGAGACGCCTATTCAAGCCTACATGCTAGCTAGCACACAGAGCAGATAGGTAGATGTGGGTGTGACTAAAAGCCATTCACCTGGTTACCTAAGAGACAGAATGCTAATGTATTTACCCCTCAGTTTATGTTTTGATATATAAGGCTATTTGGAGAATAAAGCAGGAGGAATTCTTCAGCAGGATATCATGAGGGACCATGGAGAAACTCTCTCCTGATAAAGCCATGGGAATTGTGTCTTTATTCTCGCACCTCCACGCCAGTCCAGAGAGAGACAGTTTATGTTGGGGTCTGGTCCAAAGAGAAATAATTTATGGTCCAGGCTAGCACCAGACCCTGATAGTAGTTAGGCAGGAAGTATAGGTGAAACAACCAAACTAAGGATGTTGGGATGAAGAAGGGCAGAACCAGAGGAGTCATCAGGAAACACAGAGAGCAACACATGCTGGAGGTCAAGTAAAGCCATAAGTAAAGCAACAAGCCATGTGGCAATACATACATTAATAGAAATGGGTTAATTTAAGTTGTAAGAGCCAGTTAGTAATAAGCCTTAGCTATCAGCCAAGCATTTACAATATTAAGCCTATGTCAGCTATTTGGGAACTGGTGGGAGAAACAGAAACTTCTGCCTATACCAGGGATTTAAAAGATTCTGACACTGAATCCTGCAGTAACATTCACTAAGTATAAGTCATCTTGAAATTCTTTTAAATAGTCAAGCCGAAAACATGATCCATTCTTATATCTCAATTATCATCACAGAAGCCTAATATAATGATCAATTTTCAGCATCAACTGAACAGGATTTAGAATCACCACAGAAACACACCTTTTGGGTGTATTTTTGTTTTTGGAGAGGTTTAAACAAACAGCAAAGAACTACTATAAATACAGGTGGCCATAACTCATGTGCTAGTGTCTGACTAAGCAACAGCTGCCATTCACACCTCTCTGCTCTGTGACTACAGATACAACGTGACTCACCATCTCACCTTCCCAAATGTATTATGCTTCAGATTATGAGTTAAACCCTTCCTTAAAATGTTTTTGACAGGAATTTTGTCACAGCAACAAGGTAACTAATATATTTACTTAATTCTTTTATCAACAATTACTAAAACCTGGCATGGTTTTAATATGATTCCAGCACTCTTTGAGAAGTAATGACTGGCTGAAGATAAACATACCAAGTTATAGGAAGCTGGCCTCCCAAGAGACTCTACTACAACAAAACAAAGGTTTAAATTTAAATCATATAAATCAGTATGTTTGAAACAATCAGAACTTTCAGTGAAGTGGTTTTTGTTTACTAGTTTCAGTAAATCTAGTACTAAAAACAGCCATTAAAGAGAGAAATTACCTATACTCACTAGTATTTAAAACTGTCCTCAAAACAACCACACAAATAATGAAAATGTTAGGACATAAGGGAATATAAATCAGTGGTAGAATATGTGTTTAATATGCACAAATGCTCTGAGTTCAACCCCTGTCACTCTAAGGGAAGGCACACATCCCATACATCTCAGCGCTTAAGAGGGTGGAGGGTGAGGCTAGAGGCTCTCAAGTTCCAAGCAGCCTGGAGGTGGATACAAGAATGTTTCTGAACTACACAGCAAGTTTACCTTAAACAACAAACAACCCAAAAAACAAAGAGAACAAAGAGGCTGCAGGATAGTCCAGTTGGTAAAGTGCTTATAATGAAAGTATAAGGACCTGAGTTCAGCAATGATGTAAAAGGTCGGTAGTGGTCAAGCATGCCTTAAGTCCTACAAGAGTTAGTTCCAGGACAGACTCCAAAGCTACAGAGAAACTGTCTCAAAAAACAAAAACAAGAACAAAAAATCCAAATAAAAGCAAAACAGTTAGTAGCTAGTCATATGTATATAATAATCAAATTTATAGCAACATTAGGTATGTTGTCAAGGTTAAACAGATATAGAAAGAGGGTCTTCAAACACTTCAAAGACAAACAGAATATGGCATTTAATATGTTTATTAACTTAAAGCTTTTCAATGACAGTGAGACACATTTGCTCCTGATACCACCAATGTATTTCAAAAGAAGATGATGGGCATTAAAGAACCTCCATACAGAGCTTGCTTTTTTTATGGCAAAAGTTAGTAATCTTGGCAAAGAAACTGCCCTTGCCTCAATTGCTGACAGTGTACTGTCCAAACTGGACTAACAGGATGGGGGGAGCATCTGCCAAACTTTGCCAATGCAAGGTAGGACAGTCCTTCAAAATTCCTTGCTTTTCAGAAATGTCTGTCAGATATTACAGATCAGTTCTGGTCTGTAAGCCAAAGTTGGATGCCCCAACATTATGGGAACTTTGAGTGACTGTCCAGGCAGTCAGATGTCCCTCTCGTCAGATAAAATTTCATCCTTCTGGGGTCTTTAAGGGAGTTAAAGACTGAACAATTAGATTTAACGTTTTCCTTAGGTACGATAAGTTATTTAGGTATAAAACTTTGAACTCACAAAGATAAATAATAGAATATTTTCTCTCAATTTGTCAAATACAAATGAACTAGATATTAAACTGTAATTCTTACTTAATAACTATTTTTGTTGTGTGCAATTTTACTATGTTAAAGTTAAAGCTTCCTTTTTTATTTAGAGAAAAAAGGGAGATATGCTGTGGAATTAATCCTTCTGTACACTGTGAAGATGTGTTTTCACTATTAATGAAAAGCTGACTGGCCAATAGCTATGCAGTATTTTTGGATTTTCAGGACAGAGAAAATGCTGGGAAGAAGGGCGGAGTCTCTGGAGTCACAAGCAGATGTAAAAGAAATATGCTGTGTTAAAAGAAGGTCTGTCCCGCCATACAGTAGAGGATAGATAAAAAATATGGGTTAATTTAAAATGTAAGAGTTAGCTAGTAACAAGTCTGAGCTAGCGACCAAGAGTTTATAATTAATATTAAGTCTCTGTGTCAGTTATTTGGGAACTGGAGGGTGGGAAAAAAAAAGTCTGTCTACAATCTCCCAGTGGCTCTATCATTAAAGAAACTGATACTCCCTTTTCCAACAGTCAATAGCTTATCAAGAAGAGGCAAGGGGACACACGGTGGTGGTGTACCCTTTAATTCTAACACTCAGGAGACATAGACAGTCAAATCCCTGTAGGTCTGAGACCAGAGTGGTATACAGAGTGAATTCCAAGACAGCCAGGGCTGTTACAAAGAGAAACCCTACCTTGAAAAAATAAATATAGATAGATAGATAGATAGATAAATTTAAAAAGAAAAAGAAAAAAAGGAAGTATTATTTTTGGAAATTACATCTTCCAAAGAAAAGATTCTAAAAATCCAAAGAAGTCAGGGCACAGTACCATGACTATAAACTCAGCTCAGGAGGTTAAAGCAAGAGGATCACAGTATCTTCAAGGTCAGCCTGGTTCAACCCAGAAAGTCCCAAGCCAGGGTAAGCTACAGTATCAGCCTCCTTCTCAGAAAACAAACAAACAAACAAAAAAAGTCATAGGAATTCTAAAATAAATCTATAACACAAAACTAAATTATCTCCTTGGTATTCAACTACAAAAGTTGAAATGCTATAAATTATTACAAAATATGGAATTTTATGCCTTCATTAATGCATCTGCTTAAATGCACTAGATACCTCAAAAAATTAAATACTAAATTAACCATGAGACAATGAACAGTAACTAGGAGTTCATTTCTATAACATGAATCCTAGGTAAAAGAAAAATTAGGGAAGCTAAGGAGATAGCTCAGTAGGTAAATTGTTTGCCATTCAACTATGAGGACCTGAGTTCAGATCCCCTAAACTTAGTTAAAGAGCTGGATTTGGTGGGACCTGTTTATAAGCCCAGTGCTAGGGACTCCAGCCAGCCAGTCTTGACAAATTAGCAAGTTCATTTAGTGATAGATACTCATAATTTTCTTTTGTTTTTTAAAACTGTCTCACTGTTTTTTAAAACAGTTTTTTAAACTGTTCTGGCTATCCTAGAACTTACTATGTAGACCATGTTTGGTCTCAAATTCAAAGACCCACATGTCTCTGCCTCTTAAATGCTGGATTAAAGACCTACACCAACATGCCTGGCATAATTAACTTTTTTTAATGACTTAATTTTACTTTATGTGCATTGGTGTTTTGTCTGAATGTATGTCTAGGTGAAGGTTTCAAATCCCCTGGAGCTGGAGTTACAAACAGTGGTGAGCTGCCACATAGGTGCTAGAAATTGAATCCATGGTCTCATGTAAGTAGCCAGTGTTTTAACCACTGAGCCACCTCTCTAGTCCGCAACTTTTTTTAAATTAGAAGATCTACTGCAGTAGCAGTAGCACTATTTTCCTATTGAGTATAGTATGTCTAAGATACTTTAAAAAAAAAAAGATAACTTACCAACTAATATTATACATCTTGCTTTAAACTCAAACATGACATAAGAATTAATTCCATGCTGTAAGAAGGTCCAATTTTGAAGCCAAGACCAACTATCAACACTAATATAGCACACACTGGTAAAAACACTTAGACTCCAAGACTACATTTTAATATTTTCTTCCCAACCCTGTGTCCTTCCCTCCATCCCTCCCCTTTGTGACAAGGTGTCAACTAGCCCAAGGCTGGCCCTGAACTTCCAAAGGAGCAGAGGATGACCTTGCCTCTACACCATGTACCATTAATCATGCCAGTTTATTCTTCTAAGAGGTTTCTAAAGAGTAGAAAACTGAGAAACTTACAGTTCATCTCGTTGTCTCTGGGACAGCACCATTTTGGCTGGAGTAGCAAACTTATTTGATATAGTGGTATGTCCCTCCAGAAAAATCGAAAGTTTTGTGATCCCTGGATTTGAATTAAATATGCCACTAAGTGGCAGCCACAGATGGGAAAAATGATTCTTTATCAAGTGAATTGAATCAGCAACCAGGAAATAGTCAACAAGTAAGGTTCATTCCACCTAAAAAGAGAAAAAGGAAAAAATAAAATTATTTCCCTCATTTAAAATTTGTATTATTTCTAAATTATTATAGAACATGATGTAATTATATTAACATGCATGTTAGATAGTCAACCTATAGTTTAACGAAGAAAAAAAAATCAGTCAATGCAAAAATAAATTCCTATCTCAAACAATCATAAACTACGATGTAGACTAGGCATCCTTTTGACGCCACAAGTATGTCATAATTCTTGACCCAGGTATGTACCCCCAAACCCAGCCACATTTTACGTAGCTGAAATGATGTAAAATTGTACCTTTGTTGCTGATTTTGAGAGAGGGTCTAATTAAGTAGCCCTTATTGGCTAAGACTTTTTGCAATCATCCTGTTTTAGTTTCTAGTGCTAGGTTTGTGGACATGCACCCACCATACCAGCAACACAGCACTGTTTTCAAGTTTAACATATTTACCTATTTAATTTCAATTATTAATATATAGCTACTCTAGAAAACTCCAATTATGCTTAAAAGTAAATTATTACTATTATTATTTTTTTACAAGTCAGGAATTCACCATGTGGCCCCAACTGGCCTCAAACTCAGCAATCCTCCTACAGAGGATGGAGCGTAAAACCAGCTCAGGTCTTTACAATTCAGCCTAGGGTCAAGAGGAATCACAGATATGTTTTTCAAAAAAAATTACAGAACAGTGAATGGGCCTAAACAAAATATACAATAATGAAATAGACAGCTCAGTGGTTACTTTGCTGGCATGCCTGACAACCTAAACCCCTGAGAGCCACTAGGTGGAGAGAATCAATTTCTGCAAGTTTTCCTTTAAAAAAAAAAAAAAAGATTATTTATTATGTATAGTGTTCTGCCTGCACATACACCTGCAGGCCAGAAGAGGGTACCAGATCTCATTACATGGTTGTGAGACACCATATGGTTGCTGGGAATTGAACCTTTGGGAGAACAGGCAATGCTGCTCTTAAACTGCTGAGCCATCATCTCTCCAGCCCTTTGCAAGTTTTCTTATCTCCAAATCTGAATATGCACAAGTCCTCAAACAATCAATTTAATTAAAAAATAAGATTAGATCTGTTTACCTAGCTTGCAAAAGGCTATGGATTCAATAGCCAGGAGGGGAAAGTATAGCGTGTGTAGCTGAGTGACAATGAAAATGGAGTGTCTGTATATGAGAGACATTGTGTGAGTACAGAGTGTATCTATTTAACTGAGTATATAAGTGAGTATGGAGTGTCTGTATGTGTGAATATACAAAAAGCATAGGGTTTTTTGGAAGGCAGATCGACTGCAACTAAGGCTGAGAAAAAGCAATTAAGTCAGTAAAGGTGTTATCACAGAAATCAAAGAAGCTCTTTTGAGGAGAGGTAATTTATAGTACCCAAAGTTATCAAATATGAAAGGATAAACTGGTTGCATTCAGTATGCAGGTCACTGATAACCTTGATGAGAATGGTTTTGGTGGAATGCTAGATAGAAAAATGGCTTAACATGCCAGAAACGGTATCAATTATTAAACAAAAAATTTTTTTTTGGAAACAGTAGGTATTATGGTATAGCCCAGGCTAACCTGAAATTCAAGGGAATCCTCCTGCCTCAGTCTACCAGGTACTAGATTACAAGAATGAATCACGATGCCTGGCTAGACAACAATGTTTAAATGGGCAAAGAGATGGAGTAGAGATGATACCATAAAACAAAACTTTTACAGATAAATATAAGCATGTTTCCCTCTGCCAGATGAGATATTTAAATGCTGATTAAAAAAAATGACAGGATGTACAATTATACCTATGTAAGTGTATTTTATATTAGTGTAAGTGAAAAAATACTGCAACATTGTCATAAAATCAGTATGATTAAGCCTCTCTGACTCCAATTATCAACTTGTAGTAAGAAGAGGGCAGAGGACACATAAGAACGAAAGCAGCAAAATCTAAGGTGTGAAAAGCCTTAGACAACGAAAGAAAAGAGACAGAAAAGGAACCTGTGGACTCAGAGATAACTAGCTGTGTACTTCAACCACCAATCACAGGATTCATGCGGTTAAGACAAAAAAACATTACCACCAGCTCAAGTCAAATCCTGACTCAACTATACATTCAAAGCCAGCCTGGGTAGTCTCAGAGCCATTGAGACATCTCAAATATAAATTAAATAACTGGGCCATGTTGGAGCACACCTTTAATCCCAGCAGTTGGGAGGGAGATACAGGACATCTCTGTTGAGTTCAAGGCCAGCCTGGTCTACAAAGCTAGTTTCAGGATAGCCAGGATAGTTACAGAGAAATTCTGTCTTAAAAAAACAAAGAAACCAAATAAGTGACATTCACTGACTTTAATTTATGAACCATGTTCAGATTTAAATCCAAAGAAACTATAAAATAAAGACATGAGCAAACACTTGGATAATCTAATCTGAATACTGATTAGACAGCTGATTACTAAAGAATTACAAAATTCATTACATTATTCTCTTAGTTTTGTTTATAGTCAGAGATTTTCTATATAAAGTCTTTAAAAAGTAGAAGTTGGGGCTGGGGATGTAGCTCAGTGACAGATGACTTACTTAGTGCACGCAAACACACATATTAAGTTCTTACCCACACGTTAAGTTCTAACATATATATCAGGAAATGTAAAGGGAAAGGAAAAAAAAGGGAATGAGATTTTGGTGCAATAAAAAATTGTTTACCTTACAAATGATCAAGCTTTAGAATATAACTCCAAAACAAAGAACACATTACTATTTACGACCAATACATGTACAGTTTTATTCCTAAACCTGCCATTTCATCCAATTACCTTCACACAAACTTGGGACAGATGTAGTACAGTTGGTAGAGTGCTTTCCTAAAGGCATGAAACCCCAGGAAAATTCTATCCCAACACGACATAAAGTGGTACAAACCTGTAATTCCAACATTAGATGGGTAGAAGAGAATGTTAAGGTCATCTGTATGTACCTAACAGTTAAGGCCTAAGATAATATGAGTCCCCTTTTCCAAACAAGAAAATAACAACAACAACAAAAACCAAAAACCCTGAAGAACATATTTAGATATAAATTATAGATATCTGCTCGAAAATAAATCTAACAACGTTTTGAATATAAAACAAGGTACAACTCAGGAATGGCTTTGGTGATCTTCACATAAAGTTTAAAAACTGGGGCTAGAGAGACGGCTTAAATGTTAAGAACACTGGCTGTTCTTCCAGAGGACCCAGATTCAATTTCCAGAACCCATATGGAAGCTCACAACTGTCTGTGTAACTCAAGCTCCAGGGGATCCAATACCCTCATACACAGACATCCATGTGGGCAAAACACTAACGCACATAAAAAGTAAATGAATTATTTTAAAAAATATTTTTAAATAAGCATTTAATCAAAACGGGAGATTTTCTCCTTTCTAACCCCACTCCCCTCAAACAAGGTCCCACTAAGTAGTTCTGACTGTCCTGAAACTCATTGTAGATTAAGCTGGCCTCAAACTCACAAAGATCTGCCTACCCCACCCCTCGACCTCCCAAATAAGTTAGAACTAAAGACTTGAGCCATCATGCCCACTTCATTTTTCAATATGCTACAAATCAGGTAAAATTTACCAAACAATATTAGGAAAATAGGGTTCAAGAACATGTCAGGAAAGAGGGCATGTAATATTTCAGGAACCAGTCAGATATGGTGGTATGTGCCTTTAATCCTGGCAGGTAAAAGCAGGCAGATCTCTGGGTTTGTGGCCTTGTCTACAGAGTTTTCCACAGGTGGGCTATCAGTCTCAACAAAACCAAACAATTCAGGAACCAGGGAACCAATGAAATGTTTTGCTGATTGGGAATGCTTGCCTCCAAACCTGACAGTCTAGGTTCAATCCTTTGGACTCACATGATAAAGATTGGCCTTCAAGACTGTCCTACACTGACCTACACTTGAGCTAAAACAACACACGCGCGCGCGCACATGCGCGCGCACACACACACATACACACACACACACACACACACAGAGAAAGAGAGAGAATTAAAAAAAAAATTGTCAAGCCTGCTGAAAGAATATATATTTTTAATGAGTGATGCCTTAAGCCTATTATCTTTCGGTAATTTTTATCTACTATTGCACCAACCTAACCTATCTTTGTTATAGCTTGTTAAGAGCAGGCATCAGAGAACTGTGGGCTTCTAAGTTAAAATGCTGACAATTTATTAAAAGCTTTTAATTATTTAATATTTTTAAAATTTAAGGATCATCAGCCTAGGTTGGTGAGGCACACCTTTAAGGCAAGCAAGTAGATCTCTTTGACTTCATAACCAGTCTGGTCTACAAAGAGAGGGCTACACAAAGTCAGGACTACAGAGAGGAAAAAAAATCCCTATCTTGGGAGGAGGGAAAAAAAAGTGTAAGTTCTCATCTTAGTCACACACAATAGTGATATTAAATCACTATTCATAGACGGGAGGTGGTGGGCACACCTTTAATCCCAGCACTCAGGAGGCAGAGGCATGTGGATCTCTGTGAGTTCAAAGACAGCCTAGTCTACAAGAGTTAGTTCCAGGACAGTCAGGGCTGTTACACAGAGAAACCCTATCTTGAAAACACCTTCCCCGCAAAATCAAATCACTATTCATTAAAAACTTGAGGCCAGCCTGGGATATATGAAACTCTGCCTTAGGAAAAAAAAAGTCAGCAGGGTGGTGGTGGCGCATGCCTTTAATCCCAGCACTCGGTAGCAAAGGCAGATCTCTGCGAGTTTGAGCCCAGCCTGGTCTACAGAGCGTGTTCCAGTTCAGGCTCCAAAGCTTAACAGAGAAACCCTGTCTCAAAAAAAAAAAAAAAAGTCAAAACTAACAAAACCCACTGCTTTAAAAAAGAGAGCCGGGCGGTGGTGACACACGTCTTTAATCCCAGCACTCGGGAGGTAGAGGCAGACAGACTTCTGTGAGTTCGAGGCCAGCCTGATCTACAGCTAGTTCCACGGCAGGCTCCAAAGCCACAGAGAAACCCTGTCTGGAAAAAACAAAATAAATAAATAAATAGACATATAGATAGATAGATAGATATAGATAAAATAGAAAAGAACTTTAGTAATACTTAATAAAACATTCATGTGCCAGGCAGTGGTAGGAAACACCTTTAATCCTAGCATTCTGGAGGCAGAAGCAGGCCAGCCTCGTCTACAGATCAAATTCCAGGGCAGTCAGGGCTACTCAGAAAAACTTTGTTTTGAAAAATAACGAATGAATGAATGAATAAATAAATAAATAGAAAAGCCATTCATGGAAGGGGTTGGAGAGATGGCTCAGAGGTTAAGAATTCATCTTGTTCTTTCAGGGGATTCCAGTTTGGTTCCCATCATTCATGCCCGTAATTCTATCTAGCTCAGGCAATCTGAAGCCTCTTTTGCCCTCCACAGATGAGCACCGGCACACAACTGGCACACATTTACACAAACACATATACACATAAATCAGTGCAGTTCTCTAGCTAGAGAAGAATGCTCTCAAAGTGATGCATCATGATGACCGTTTAGGAAATAATAAACCATATTAAGGCAAGAAAAGGGTCTGGAAGTCAGTGGTGACAGGCCTTGGACTAGGATGAAAGCAATGGGAATGATTTGAAATAGTCTCATGGTCAAAGTGCACTTTGGCTTTTTTTTTTTTAAGATTTATTTATTTATTAAGTATACAGTGGTTTGCCTGCCTGTGAGACAGAAGTGGGAACCAGATCTCATTACAGATGGTTGTGAGCCACCATGTGGTTGCTGGTAATTGAACTCAGGACCTTTGGAAGAGCAAGCAGTGCTCTTAACCTCTGAGCCATCTCCAGCCCCCCCCCCTTTTTTAACAGTTCACTATTTGCTCTTGAAGATGGTATTCTTTTTTTTTTTTATCTGTTGTGTTCATAAGCATGCACTTGTGTATATGTGGGGGACTGAGGCTGATGATGCGTTTCTTTCCTCTATCACTTTCCACTTGTATTTTCAAGGTTCCAGGGCTTACCAATTAAGTATACTGGCTAGCCAGTGAGCTCCAGGAATGGGCATATCTCTGTTCCACCCCTGGGATTCGATGCCACCACATATGTTTTTATGTGGGTGCTGGGGATCCTAACTCAGGTTGTTATGCTTGTGCCATAACAAGCACTTTACCCACTGAGCCATGATCCCAGCCCCAAAGATGGTTTTCTCTAGGGTAGGATCTTAGTCCTAAAGACAGATCCCATTTCTATTAAAGGGCAACTCCTCAGAAATTTTTATAAAAGCAGTGTTCCTCAACTGATTTCTAATTTATTACTCCCTAAACTAATGTTTGTCTCCACTTGTTCAAACAACTTAGAAATCAGACTGGCAAGATGGCTTACAAGTAAAGGTGCTTACCATCAAGCCTAATGGTCTGCACTACATGCATCCCACAAAGTGGAAGAGGAAAACCAACTCCTGAAAATTGTTCTCTGACCTCCATACATGAGCTATGGCATGTATGCGCATATACACATGCATAAAAAGAATAAAAAATAAAAAAGAACTAGTTAATAATGTTAAGACCGTCTCTGCCCTTAAGAAACAAAATAAGTGAAGGTGTAAGCTAAACGTATTTATTCATTACCTATCTTGCTAGACTTTATACTGTAATGAAGATTAATAAGATGCAATCAACTAAAGGAACACAAATCCGGTTAAAAGCTGGGAGGGTAGGAATGGGAAGGAGGGAATAAAAACACTATCAGAACTGTTCTAAATGACCAGGCAACATTATACACTAAAAGATTAAAAGGAGATAGAACTGGTTGACAATTCTTTGAAGCAGGTTTTGGAAAAGAAAAAATAATATGAAAAAAATATTCAAGTCCAAATTTTGAGTAGTTAGGGAATACAGTATTATTAGAATGGCTAAAGATAGCAAACAGCTACAAAAAGCTGAGTGATCTGTACTCTAATTCCAGAGGTTAACAGTGACAAAATAAAAACATGTAGTTCTCGTAAAGAAAACAAAATTTACTTCTATTATTTATTTATTTATTTATTTATTTAGGTTTTTCGGGACAGGGTTTCTCTGTAGCTTTGGAGCCTGTCCTGGAACTAGCTCTTGTAGACCAGGCTGGTCTTGAACTCACAGAGATCCGCCTGCCTCTGCCTCCCGAGTGCTGGGATTAAAGGCGCGCGACACCACCGCCTGGCAAAATTTACTTCTAAATAAGGGTGAATCGTGCTTAGGGAAAAGGCAAAACAGTATTTGATACAGGCACTAGTAAAACCCGTAACACCAGAGCATACCTACAATCCTCAGCACTTGGGAGGCTGAGATAATTCTGTCAAAGCAATCTCTTTTCAGCAGTATACAGTTTTCCTGAGTCTCTCTGCTAATAACTATACTGAATACTCTGGAAGCATATGCTCTGTATTAGCAGGATGGCACACATACTTAATCAATCCCAGCACTAGGACCTCTGCACTCTGCAATTTCGAGGACAGCCTCTAGCATCAATTTCCAGGCCAGACTGGGCACTGGTGGTGCACACCTTTAATCCCAGCACTTGGGAGGCACAGGCAGGTGGATCTCTGTGAATTCGAGGCCAGCCTGGTCTACACGAGTTAGTTCCAGGGCAGGCTCCAAAGTTAGAGAAACCCTGTCTAAAAAGAATAAAAAAATTCTGGACCAGTCATTGCTACAAGATGAGGATATGTATGTCAACTTTAAATTCTTCTGCTTAAACCCTTTCTAGAGTTAGGTGGTGGCAGTGCACACCTTTGATCACAGCACTTGGGAGGCAGAGGCAGTCTCTTAAGTTTGAGGCCAGCCTGGTCTATAGAGCTAGGAAAGCAAGGGCTACATTAAAAAAAAAAAAAAAAAAAAAAAAAAAACGGGCAAAAACTACAGAGAAACCCTGTCTTGAAAATCCAAAATAATTAAAAAAAAACCACCTGTCTCCAAAAACCATTAACAAAAGCAGAACACCATTCTAGAACCTAAGTGTTTAGAACAATAAATACCTGGCATTTGCACAGAACTCCATGATTTACAAACAGTTCTGTAGTTCTGTGTCTTTTTAAACTAATTCAACTCCACTGTAGGGTGGTCCTAAATAATCTGGACACAAAAAAGGTATGAATCACAAATTATTGTCTATAGATAATAGAAGTGGTAAAATGAAGAAAAGTTGTAAACTCTGATTTTATCATTATTATTGAAACAGTCTTATTGTGCAGGCCCTGAACCTAGATATCCTATCCTTTCTTAGCCTGAGATTAAAGACATGCACCTCTAAGCCCAGCTTTGCCTATATGGTAAAAATGTAAAGTTGCTGAAGCTTTGTCTAATTTTCCATGATGATCTAAAAAAAGATAATGCAAAGTATGTAATTTTAAATGTAGTTTAAATATTGCTTAGCTATACAAGGCCAAGAGAGACATATTTACAAACTTACTCTGACCTGAAAGTGACCAGCATGCAACCTTTGGTTGGTTAAGTAACTGGATAAACTCAGGTTGTTTCTATGGTCAAGGAAATAGGGTAGGGGGTGGAGGGAGTTCAGGGATTTGTGATCTAAAACTGATGCCAAAAATGTTATTCTTTATTAAATACAAATCATGGATATTGCTAAGGAAAAAATTATTAATTAATTAAAGATGAATTGCATGCAAAACAAACGATCTCAACTACAAATATCTTATACATATTCACAGCAGTACTCTAATAGTGCATTAGAAACAGTCTTATTTCTGAAATCCACCTAGAAAACACTTTACTAGATGAAAATACTAAGTTGGAAAATATATGGTACAAGACTCATAGAAAGTCTAAAAATTTACACAGTATCACTCATATTGTTTATTGATAGGCACGTGTATACAAAAAGTATAAAAACCAAGGACCAGGGCCAGTGAGATGGCTCAGCAAGCAGGTAAGAGGCACTCATCACCAATCTTGACAATCTGAGCTCTAATTACAAGACCCTCAGGGTGGAAGGAAGAAAACTCCAAACCCACGAATGCACACACTCTGTTTTGTTTCTAAAGGCATACACAACCAGGTGGGGTAGCACATGTCTTTAATCCTAGCACTCAGGAGGCAAAGGCCAGCATGGTCTACATAGTGAGATTCTGTCTCAAGTACTTTTTTCTGTATATTTAACATATAATAAAAAATAAAATGGTGCTATAAAGATGCTGAGGAGACCCAAAAATTGACTCCTAACATGCACATTTGCACATTGTATGGCTCACAGACAACTGTCTTCAGCTCCAGAGGATTGGCCTCTGTGGCACCTGCATTCATATGCACAAATCCAAACACATAATTTAAAAACATAAAACTTAGTTGGGTGAGGTAGCACACACTTTTAACCCCAGCACTCAGGAGGCAGAGGCAGGCAGATATCTAAATTAGATGCTAGCCTGGTCTACACAGTGAGCTCCAGGACAGCCAGGGCTATGTAGAGAGACCCTGCCTCAATAATAATAATAATTTGCATTCCAAAGAAGTAAAAATTTTTAAGAATATTTTTGGCTGTGCATAGGTCCTGTTAAAGTCAGACTGAGTTAGTCCTATGGGGAGGGGTGTTCAAGACTGCCCAGCAGGCACCACCATTTCTGACCAGTTCTGATATTTTGCTGCATAGAATTCTGGAGTCAAGCAGTCTTGGTTTAAATATTATTTGGGGGCCTAAAGGTAAAAGCTCAGTGGTAGAACGTGTGCCTCATGTGAGTCCCTAATTTCTCACCACTGGAAGCAAAATAAATCATCTTGGTCATTCAAAAACTGACCCTGAGTAAATTATCAAACTTCCTAACGGCTATTTTGCTCATGTCTTTAAGCTTAGTATGACCCAAATGACTCGAACACTTACAACAAGGTTTAATGAAAAGAATTATATACAGGGGTATCTAACCTCTGATTTCCCTCATATGGCTTAGAAAGAGTGAAATGGTGCAATGATAGTAATTTCATTTTTACCTACAAAAGCAACATAAGAGTGTCCAAACACAGAGAAAAAAATCAGTTTGAACACAAAAAACAGATAAATTATTCATCACTTTATCTTAAAAATGTTTTTCATTATTGCTACTCTAATAAAAATGAATAGTTACTAAGTACTTACTATGTGCTAGGTGTCATCCCCAGGCTATTTAAATGCACTGACTCATCTGATACATGAAGTGAAACATTTTATACAAGCTATTTAAAAAAAGGCATCATGGCCCGGTGCACGCACGCCTTTAATCCCAGCACTCAGGAGGCAGAGGCAGGTGGATCTTTGTGAGTTCGAGGCCAGCCTGGTCTACAAAAGCTAGTTCCAGGACAGACTCCAAAGCTACAGAGAAACCCTGTCTCAAAAAACAAAACAAAACAAAAAAAAGGATTAAGCTTCAATATTGTTGCTTATGAATATGTCCCATACTGTGTGATGATGAATTAAAGAAGAAAACTTGTGTCATTGATTAAACCATTTGATTGCATGGGGTGTTTCATATGGCCTAGAATCACTCATCAAAAGGCTAGGTATTTAACGCTGGACACCTATTCCAACTTGTGCTTGTCCCTGCCCACAGCTAGCCAGGTGATCTCATCACCCTCCCCAGAATGAGCTAAGGGATTCTCTCCTCCCTCTTCTACTTAAGAGAGGAAGGAAGGCTTTCCTGGAGATGTCAGCAGGCATCACTTCATTTGTGGCAGTTGCTGTGGATTCTGTTCCCATCATATGCTCTCATTTCCAGAATCTGGAATCCCTAGCTTCTTGCTTCCTGTTTGTTACTTTGCCTCTGTATCATTATTCTCCCTCTGCTCCACAGCTGTCCTCCCTTAGTGCTCTTCATCTCCACGCTCTGACATCTTGCCAGCTGCCTGCTTATCACTATTTCAAAACTTTCCACTCTTTCTTCTGCCTGTATCTCTATTTGCTTGCATTCACATGCCAAGCATCATGCCCAACATCCTGCCCTTCTCTCTCCTCAAAGAATCTTTCNAAAAAAAAAAAAAAAAAAAAAGGCATCATGAATTCAAAGAAAAAGTTTCTTTCAGATAAAAATGGAAAGGTTGATTCTGAGGGCATGGAGGTAGTGCCTTTAGTCCCAGCACTCAGGAGGCAGAGGCAGACAAATCTCTAAGTTCAAGGCTAGCCTGGTCTACAGAGTTCTAGGACAGGCTCCAAAGCTATAAAGAGAAACTTGAGAAATTGTTTTTGAAAAACAAAAACAAACAAAAAGTTCAGAAGAAGTAAAAGCTAGTTCCAAAGACCACAGAGAAACCGTCGTGGGGGTGGAGGTAGGGGTGGAAGAATAAGTAATCGAAGCTGGCCGTGGTGACCCATGCCTTTAATGCCAGGACTCAGAAAGCAGAGACAGGAGGATCTCTTGAGTTCGAGGCCAGCCTAGTTTACAACTCCAGTTTCAGGACAGCCAAAGCTATACAGAAAAACCCTGTCTCGAAAAAACAAAACAACAGCAACAAAAGAATAAGCAATTGGCGCTTAGGGCAGACACTGGATAAGACATTAGATAGTGGAACAGCAACATATTGTAAACTCCTTACATATAATGTATGCTGGTAAAGTTTGGGAGAGATTGTGGATAGACTGGAAAATTACACAAGCCAAATTGATATAACTTACATGTTCTGTATGCTAGTAGGCAAACAAAGTCAAGTTCAAGCAATAGTTAGCATTCTGATTAGCTGTGTATTATATAGTTTATATGGGTGGCAACAAAGATGATTGATTGCAGTGTGGAAGTCACAATTTTTTCAGGAAAGAATTACTGCTTGAAATAGTGACAATGAAGACTGTTGACTGGAGAAAGGATAAGGAAGTAGAATTGTAAACAGTGCAGAAGAGAAAAATGCAGATAGTTTGTAGCTTGAGTGAGGAAGTGGAATTGAGTAACAATATACAGAATAAGAGGAATTGTGTAAAATGGTAAATCTGCTAAATTTTCCTAAACTGCATCCAGTTTCCATTTTCTTTTAAAATTTTATTTTGTGTATGTGAATGTTTTGCTTGCATTTGTATCTGTGTACCATGTTTGTGCCTGGTACTAGAGGAGGCCAAGAGAGAATGTTGGATTTCTGGAACTGGAGTTTGAGAAGTAGTGGGTTGCTGGTCCTCTGGATGAATAGCCAGTGGTCTTAACAAGTATCTCTCCAGCCTTTTTTATTTAATTAATTAATTTTATTTCCTTCAGACAGGGCAGGCCTGAAAAATTGGATTCAAACTCTCAAACCCACCTTCACTGAGGGCTGGGATTATGTTGTATCATCATAACCTGTTCTCAAGCCACTTTTTTGAAAACTTATCCTCCCTACCCTTTTTTATTTTAAAGACAGGGTCTCAACACAGTCCTGGAAATTCTGGAATTCACTATGTAACCAAAGACAGGGTCTCAACACAGTCCTGGAAATTCTGGAATTCACTATGTAACCCATGCTACATCTGCCTGCCTCTGTCTCCCAAGTACTGGGATCACAGAGGTGCACCACCACACCAAACTCTACCTTATATGCTTGTTTACTGGTTTTTCGAGACCGAGTTTCTCTGCAGTTTTGGAGCCTGTCCTGAAACTAGCTCTTGTAGACCAGGCTGGCCTCAAACTCATAGAGATCCTCCTGCCTCTACCTCCCGAGTGCTGGGATTGAAGGTATGCACCACCACCATGCAGCCCAAGCTCTACTTTTTATTGTCTTTTATTAGCTATGGATATGGGAATATAAAAAGTCTTCATGGCAAAATTTGGTGCTGAATAGATGTTAGTTTAGTATTAAATGGTATTCTTTCCTTTTTGGAAAGTCATTTTTCTATCCTGTGTGTTTGTGTGTGTACGTTTTAGTGTGCACAAACTGGTGCTACTGCATGTGTGAACATGTAGGCCAGAGGCTGATGTATCTTCCTCAATTGCTTTCTTCCTTTTTTATTTGTTGTTTTGTTTTTGAGATAGGGTCTCTTTGTGTAGCTGTGGTTGTCCTGAAACTCGCTCTCTAAACCAGGCTGGCATCCAACTTACAGAGATCCACTTGCCTCTGCCTCCTGAGCACTGAGATTAAAGGCATGCTCTACCTTTTAAGAAAATATATTATTTGATGATTTCATTTAAGTGTATAATGTCATTGTCATTTCTTTTTTCTTTTCTTTTTTTCTTTTTTTTTGGCTTTTCGAGACAGGGTTTCTCTATGGGTTTGGAGCCTATCCTAGAACTAGCTCTGTAGACCAGGCTGGTCTCGAACTCACAAAGATCCGCCTGCCTCTGCCTCCCGAGTGCTGGAATTAAAGGCATGCACCATCACCACCCAGAGCCCAATTGCTCAAAACGAAAAGAGAATTTCAAAATTCATCTTTCAAATATAATCCAAGGGATGCTGCAATTAGCCTAACAAACATATCATACACAAAGTGTCTAATAAGATGCAGATATAAAAACATTATGTAAATACTGATTTTCTATTTAATCATTTATTAAGAATCTAAAAAATGTCAAAGCTACGAAAAGAAACTAAACCCTTGGGTCAGGAGAGATGGTGAAGGAAGAACCTAAAAGGGCTGAGTATTGTGACACATACCCTTTGATTCCAGCACTTGGAAGGCAGAGACAAGAGAATCTTGTGAGTTCAAGGCCACCTTGATCTACAAGAGTTCCAGTATAGGACTACATAGAAACTGTGTCAAAAGAACCTGTTACTCTTGAACAGGACCCCAAACTGGGCTCCAGTGCTCACATGGTAATTCACAATTGCCGGTAACTCAGTTCTAATGAATTCTACCTCTTTTGACTTCTGAGGGTTCCTACACACATATGGTATAAAAACAAATGTTCAGGGGCTGGAGAGATGGCTCAGTGGTTAAGAGCATTGCCTGTTCTTCCAAAGGTTCTGAGTTCAATTCCCGGCAAACACATGGTGGCTCACAACCATCTGTAATGAGGTCTGGTGCCCTCTTCTGGCCTGCAGACATACACACAGACCGAATATTGTATGCATAATAAATAAATTTTAAAAAAATGTTCAGGTTCTAATAGTCAAAATACTTTTTAAAAAATATTTATTTATTATGTATACAACATTCTGCCTCTATGTACGCCACGCACCAGAAGAGGGCGCCAGATCTCATTACAGATGGTTGTGAGCCATCATGTAGTTGCTGGGAACCAAACTCAGGAACTCTGGAAGAGCAGCCAATGCTCTTAACCACTGAACCATCTCTCCAGCCCACAAAATACTTTTTAAAAAAAAAAAAAACTGAAGTACTTAAATCTTATTTGGGGCCATCTATAATGGTATATATTTTAATTCTAGCTTTAGTGCAGGAGTTGCAGGCCACGTTACAAGAGCTCCAAGCCAAGCAGAGATACCTAGCAAAACCTAGTAAAAACCTCCCTTAACACCTGCCCACAATAAAACACCAAGATCCTGATATTAAAAAAAAAAAAAGGAAACAAACCTATAGTAATTATATTAATGGGACTGGAAAGATGGCTCAGAGGTTAAGAGGTTAGCTGATCTTCCAGAGGCCCTGAGTTCAATTCCCAGAAACCACATGGTGGCTCATAACCATCTACAATGAGATCTGGCGCCCTCTTCTGGCCTGCAGGTACATGTGCAGTCAGAACACTATACATGATAAATCTTTAAAAAAAGAGAAATTGAAAAAAAGAATTATATTGATGATTATGTATGGTTAAACTGTATAGTAAGGTAATTCTCTTATTTAAGAAAGTCTTGGACTGGAGAGGATGGTTCAGCAATTAGAAGCACTCCTTCTTACTGAGAACCTGGGTTTGATTCCTAGCACCCATATGGTGGCTCATAATCGCCTGTAATTTCCCTGTTCCAGGGAATCCAACACTCTCTTCTGCTTTCTGTGAGTATCTGGAATGCATATACACACATGCAGACAAAACATTCATACACATAAAATCAATTTGAAAAAAGTAAAAGAATCCTACCAGGGACCCAAGAAGTGGTGGTACACACCTTTAATACCAGCACTCTGGAAGCAGAAACAACCAGATCTCTGAGTTCAAGGCCAGCCTGGTCTACATCAAGGCTACACAGAGAAACATGTCTCGAAAAATCAAAACAAAAGAATCGAATCAACCTAATCAAGGAAGTAAAGAGGGGGCAAAAAAGAAAAAAGAAAGAGAAAATGAAGAAAAGACCTGTGGTTGAACAGCTGCCTAGCAGGTAAGACCCTCTGATTTATATCAGGCACCAAGTGCATGCTTTATTCAACAGCATAATATTTTTCTAACACTAAATATATAGCTTTTCTGTACCTTTCAGAATTAAGCTAATCAGTCTAGCCTGGTGACAACCATGTTTGCCAACTCACCCACTCAAGAAGCAGGAGAATCCTAAACTGAAAGACAGATTGGGCTATATAGAGAATTCAAGCCCAGTTTGGGTAGTGAGATTTTATCTAGAAACAAAAAGGCGGCTGGAGGCCAAAGAAACTCTCAAAGGATAAAAACACCACCAAGCCTGAGAACTTGAGTCTGACCCCTTTAAATCACAGTATAGGAGAGAACAGACTCCTATACCCGGTCTCCTGACCTCCACATGGCCACCATGATAATCATGCATACACACAAAATAAATAAAAAGCAAGTAAGTAGGTGAATAAATGTAAAAAGGGGGCTGGGGATATGTGCAGCTCATCATTGGCTCACTTGCCTAATGTTTAAGTTCCTAGGTTCAAATCCCCTAATAACAGTTTCGTTTTGCTCCTTTGCTTTTTGAGATAGGATCTTGCTAGGTAGTCCAGTCTAGTGTTGGTATTCCTATGGCTGGCACTAGCTTTTAATAAAATAAAAATAAGAGGGGCTGGAGAGATGGCTCAGCGGTTAAGAGGACCTGGGTTCAATTCCCAGCACCCACATGGCAGCTCATAACTCTCTGAAAAGGCAGTTCCACGAGATCTGATACCTTCACACCAATGCACATAAAATAAAGTTAAATAAATCATTAAAAAAATAAAAAGAAAAAATGCACAAACAGAAGATATCCTTTAATAACTCAGCAGAGGATGAATGGATGGTCCAATAAGAGGCAGCTTGCCTCATCTGTGAGAGGCACTGAATTGAATACCAACACTGGAAGGGAAAAAAACAAAACAAACAAACAAAAGCAACACCCACTCAGCAGTAGGGTCACAAGTCCAGAGTCATCCTCTACTAGTTTCAGGTCAGTCTGGGCTACATGAGACCCCGTATTTTAATTTTTAAAAAATTAGCAACTGCTACCAGACAGGGTGGTACTTGAACCCATAACCCCAGCAATCAGTAAACTAAGGCTTCAAGTATTAGATGTAGACCAGACATGGTAGCATGCACCTTGAGTACCAGTGCTTGGAAAGCAAAGGCAAGCGGGTATCTTTGAATTCAAGGCCCATACCTACATAGTGAGTTCCAGGCCACCCAGGACTATACACAGAGTCCCTATCTCTCTCTCTCAAAAAAAAAAAAAAAAAAAAAAGGAAAAGGAAAGGAAAGAAGAGAATAGAAGAGGAAAAGGGCTGAGAAACATTGACCTTATGTATAGAAAACATTATCAGGCATGGTGACACACATCTTTAATCCTAGCACTATGAGACAGGCAGGCCACTCTCCATGAGTTCAAGACCAGCTAGGAACACATAGTAAGGCCTTACTTCCAAAAATATAAAGAGAATTAAAAAAAAAAAACAAAAAAAAAACACTAGGCTAGAGATACTGCTCAGTAATAAAACACTTTGCCTAGGATGCTATGCCTAAGGCTCCAGGTTCAATATCCAGCATCGAAACGAAATGAAACAAACAAAAAAAAACACAGCCATCTCTGTCATAAATTTCAACTATCCACAATGTACAAATCATAAAACTTTTTTTTTTATTATTGTGTGCCTGTCTGCAAGAATGATGTATGCACATGGGCCTATCTATATGCTTTGGTACAGCGGCACAGGTCAGAAAAGGACTGTGTGGAATAATTCTATCCTTGCATGTGGGTTCTGGGGATCCAACTCAGGTTATCAGGCTTTCACAGTGTTTTTAGCAGTTGACCCAGTTTGTTAGCTTCAAACATAAAACTTTTTATAATGTTTTCAAAAGTTAAAATTATTTGGCCTGGGGAGTGCAGCTCAGTGATAAAAGCATATCCTCAGAGACTTCATAAAGCCCTAAGTTTTTCTTCTGTTTTGGTTTTTCAAGATAGGGTTTCTCACCGGGTGGTGGCGGCGCATGCCTTTAATCCCAGCACTAGGGAGGCAGAGGCAGGCGGATCTCTGTGAGTTCGAGACCATCCTGGTCTACAAGAGCTAGTTCCAGGACAGGCTCCAAAGCCACAGAGAAAAAAAAAAAGGGGGGGGATTTCTCTGGCATAGCCCTGGCTATTCTAGAACTTGCTCTGTAAACCAAGCTGGCTTCTTAACTCAAATGAGATCCGCCTGCCTTTGCCTCTGCCTCTGCCTCCCAAGTGCTGAGTTTAAAGGCACATGCAACCACCACCTCGCTAAAATAATATTTTTAAAGCAATGTTAGGCATTGCAAGCCTAATGCATGCAAAATATCCAAAGCAGGAACATTTTCAAAATTAAGATAAAAAGGTTAGGGGATGGGCTAAAGAAAAGAGAAATCCAAGTTTATACACTAGATCTATCTCATTATATGCTGCCACTGCAAAATAAAAGTGTAAAAAGTTCTCTCACCAACCCTGGCACCTTCAATACTTCTTGACTTCCCAGTCTCTAGGACTTTGTTTTCTTTAATGCTTATTTTTTTCTTTTAAAAAATTACTTAGTTTATTGGTGTTTTGTTTGCATGTATGTCTGTGTGAAGGTGTTAGATCCTCTGGAAGTGGAGACACAGACAGTTGTGAGCTGTCATGTGGATGCTGGGAATTGAATCCTGAACCCCTGGAAGAGCAGCTAGAGCTCTTAACCACCGAACCATCTCTCCAGTCCCTCAAGGCTTATTTTAAATATAAGTAAGGAAGCAAACATTAGCCTGCACTTGCTCAATGAAAGCTAGTGCATTATACCAGTCAAAATGAAAAATTTTCAAATTATGCCCCTAAAACGTGACTGTAAATGAGAGATTGATTGATTGATTGATTTTGAGGGCTGGCAAGATGGCTCAGGATATAAAGCTGCTTACTGGTTAAGTTTGGAGGCCCAATTTTAACCTTTGGGACCCAAATAGCAGAACAGAATCTCAAAAGTTGTCCTCTGATTTCTAACTCATAATGTGGAATGTGCTTCCACACCCACAACTAAATGAAATGTAATTTTTAAAATGAGTTCATGAGAATTCTAGAATGTAAAAATATTCAACTCTTAAATGGGTGACATCTGCTGTATATGTCTGACTATGTGTCCTTAATAGTTTTGCTTCATAATATAAACATTCAAAAATCAAATTATTTTATAAATTTTTTGAAAAGTCAATCACTATGAAAAGGAAATATTTGACCATGTAAGCTAGCACCCAGGTGGTCTGGGGAGTGCAGTGACTTCAGGAGAAAAAAAACACGAAATTTTAGTTCTCTCATATATGAAAATACCCATATATACCCAAAAGAGATGAGAAAATAACTTGAAACCGGTACCAAATTCAATAGTGACAAACTAGACAAACATATGACATAGCTAAATGAGAATAGTTGAGAGACTATCTATTTAGAAGATCCTTGACAAATTAATCCTGTTTTAACGAAAAGCCATCAATTTTTAAAAAGAAAAAAAAAAAAGCAACCAAAATAATAAGTACTATGGTGACTGGGCCATAAAGCACAAATACCAACTAAAATTTGTAAACTCCTGTGTCAATGACAAAAATTAATAGAAGTTAATTACAGTTCTATTTAATTGACTATACAGCCAGGCAGTGGGGTGAACGCCTTTAATCCCAGCAAAGACAAATCTCTGTGAATTTGAGGCCAGCCTGGTCTACAGAGCGAGTTCCACGACAGGCTCCAAAGCCACACAGAAAAACCCGTCTCAAAAAACAAAACAACAGAAAAATGACTATGCCAACTGTCATACCAAACCAATAATACTGTTAGAAAAATCTAAAGACTTCAGAGAAGATAATCATCATGTTTACATAATATGATATAGCATCTTTCTTCAAGAAATACCCATTTCTCTCGAGATGTTACAAAATAAGTTAAAGGCCAGGCTCAGTTATATTTTGAGTTCAAGGCCTGGGCTTTTGGAGACCCTACCTCTAAACAAAGAAAAGATACAATTTCCGAAAATGGCTTTTAACACCTAGGACTCATCATTCTACAGCTAAGCATTTTCTGAATGTAAGCAAATGTGCTTTTCTCTTCAGTTTCTCATTGAAAAAAAAAAATCTTTAGTTTTATTTTAAACAGAGAAACTTGTCAAGAAAAAAGTTATCGGTGTATTGCACAATACAAAACAGTGGCAAAGAATTTCCACTTCAAAATGATTCTTTCCAAAGTATACAAAAACAGGTAATGTGGCTAAGTGGTGGTGGTTCATGCCTTTAATCCCAGCACTAGGTAGGCAGAGACAGGTGGATCTCTGTGAGTTGAAGGCCAGCCTGATCTACAAGAGCTCCAGCCAGGACAGGCTCCAAAGCTACAAAGAAATCCTGTCTCGAAAAACCAAATCAAACAAAATAAAGATTATTGGTCATAAAATATTTTCATGACAGAAGCTTCATTTACTTTTTAATTTTATTTTATTATTATTTTTTGCTTATTTTTCGAGACAGGGTTTCTCTGTGTTGTGTAATAGCCCTGGCTATCCTGGAACTTGCGTTGTAAACCAGGCCTCAAACTCGGAGATCCACCTGCTTCTGCTTCCCAAATGCTGGGATTAAAGTCATGACCACCATACCCAGGAACAGACTTCTGTTAGAAACAAGTAAAAATTCTTTCCAGGAGTAGCTTAGTGGTGGAGAAAATCCAATAGGAAAGCCTTGACTGAGTTCCAATCCCCACACACCTACCCCCAGTCACATTTTAGGACCACAAGAGCCATACAACCAGCTTCATTTAAAGCCAGCTAACCTCAATTTCTTAAGGAGAAAAAAAAAAAAAAAAGAGTAGGGGTGGCTGTAGCACAACTTTAGAATTAAATTTTCACTTTGTATAATATTTTGCTTTTTTTTTTTTTTTTTTGCTGTTGTTGTTCTTTTGAGGTAGGAGGTCTAACTATGTATCCCTGACTGGCCTAACAGTCACTATAAAGACCAGGCCGGCCTTGACCTTAGAGAGATCCACCTGCCTCTCTGCCTCTAAGATGCTGGAATAAACTTAAGATAGATAGCTCTATCACACGGGACTGGCAATATGGCTCAGAAGGTGAAGGTGCTTGCCACCAAGCCTGTCAACCTGAGTTTGGATCTTTGGGACTCACAGTGGAAGGATGGAACCAACTCCTGAAAGCTCTTTTCTGACCTCCACAGACAATTTACACAAAATATAAAAAATGTAAACACACACACAGGCTGGAGCAAGAGATCAGTGGTTCAGAGAACTTACTAGTCTCACAGAGGACCAGAGTTTAAGTAGTCCCAGCACCCATGGACAGATCAAAACCACCTTAAACTCCAGCTTCAGGGGATCCAACATCTCAAGTACTTGTACTCAATTGCACATACACAACTATCTACACACATACACATAACCAAAAATAAAAAATCTGAAAAACGTTCTACCTTAATAATGACATGTATCTATAGCTCACTCAGATAACTGTGGATAATATGAACCAGATGTAAACAAAAGGTCTCTTTTCTCCTAGAAACTTAAAATACAGGCATAAAGTAGTTATGTATATAATCCAAGACAACTATATTAATTTTCCTTTTTTACTATGTACATATGCTAATCAGGGCAAATTGTGGGAGATGGTTCTGTTTACCATGTAGATACTGGGGATCAAACTCATACTGTCAAGCTTTAGCAGCAAGTGATAAACCAACTCACCAACCCTACTTTCCTTTCCTTCCTTCCTTTCTTTCTTTCTGGTTTTCTAAAGAGGGTTTCTCTGTGTAGCCCTGCAGTCCTGGAACTTGCTTTGTAAACTAGGCTGGCCTTGAACTCCCACAAATCACCCTGCCTCTGCTTCCCAAGTGCTGGAATTAAAGGTACAGGCCTTCACTGCCTGGCTACTTTCCTTTTCTTAAATACAAGGATGTTCTGAACTGGAAAAACAATTAATTATGAAGATACTGACTTTCTATTACCAGAAACAAATACTTTTCATGATAGAGATATTTTATCCAGAAAGTTATATATAAAATAACTTAAAAATAGATACCAAAACCAGGCAGTGGTGGTGAGTTCCAGGACAGGATTCAAAGCTATAGAGAAACCCTGCCTAGAAAAAACAAACAAACAAAACGAACAAAAAAAGATACCAAATGCTACTAAAAGCAGTATGGTGACATATACACCTGTTTTACAGCACTCAGAAGGCTTCTAAGGCAGAAAGACACAGTTAGAGGACCAATAAGGATAAACGGGGAGAGTATTAAGCCAGTTAAGGCTATGTAAACAGTGTCCTGCAACCCTAGCACCAGCAGAGGTAGAAGATAACTATATGAGAGTTCAAGGACAGGACAGCAAATTCAAGGCCAGCCTGGGCCTTGACTTTGACAAGACCCCATCTTAAAAGACGGTGAGATGATTCAGTGGATAAATATGTTTGCCACCAAACACAGTGGTAGAAAAGACATGATCCCAGTAAGTTGGTGCACACACAAACACACATGAATGAATGAAAAAGAAATTCATCCCAATTTCATTTAAGTTTTTATAAGTATAGGATTGTGAATGATTTTTAAAACTCATTTCTTCAAACTAAGCAAGATTCTGACACATACCAGAAACATAAGCACACATACATTGTACTCTTCCAACAAATTATCTGTAAGCTCCTGGGCAGGAGTTGGGTGGGGATTCACCATTAACTAGAAATAGTGGGGCTAGGGATATGTCAGACACAATCTAGTGAAACACCAATCTCATGGACTCATCCATTACAACAATAGCCTTTCTACTTTTTAACTAAAAATAACAAAATTGTAAAAACATATCCAAAGTAACAAACATAAGGTTCATCAAAATTTTATTTGTCAAATTTAAAATTCTTTAAAGAACACAAGACACTGAAGTGAGCTATGCTCTTTTATCACATAAAGTCCTATGCCAGAGGCAATACAAGAGAAAGGTCTATGTAAAGATCTCTTGACACAAAACAACCATTATTTTCTCATCTTTGATGCTCATTAAGAAATTAAAAAAACTAAAAACAAGTATTCTTAACTAGATTTTTTTTGTACTATATCATGCTTTTATTGCCAAATAGTCTTGGCATTAGTTAAATTAACACTCATTTGGTTAGAAAAATTAAAAACATTAACCAGGACATATATGTAGATGGTTTTTATACACACACAGGTAGACAATAAGCACTTGTTTTAGAGCAGGGATGCTGCTTTTATTCCAATTATTCAATGACCTTTTTGGGGAAAAAAAGGTAGAAAACTTGAGTTTTTTTAAAGATCTACAACACAGAAATGTCTTTGTTATAGCTACAATGAGTATCAAATAACCTTACAAATCATAAGGATGAAGAAAATACGATGAAAGGGCAAGCAAGCATTTCAGCTTCTGCTGTCGCTCCCTTACTCCACCCAGTCATCCTGGTTCAATGGCTGTTCACAGCATCCACAAATATTAACCCATTTTTAAGGAGGTGAGAGGATGTACCAAAACAGGGTGTGCTCCATCAAAACCAACATAGGAAGAAATATTCTGTGAAAAGCTGGTTCCTTCTCTGACTTTTAAAATTATATATAACAGCTTTAAATTTATTGTAGGGAATCCTTCCCTCTGAAACCAAACAATGATCTTTTAAATAGACTATGAAAAAATAAATTACCCTAAATACATATTCTGCTTTAATAAAACCGCAATTTGTAACTGCCAATTATTTTGCAGAAAACTATTTCTGGAAAGATATCCATTAGAAATAGAAGCTAGTTAGAACCTTAAAACCAAACCAATTTTTAAAGTTAAAGCTTTTAATGTATATTCAACATAATATTACTGCTGTATCCAACTAAAAATATTCTTGATTAAGAGATTGAATCCTGCAGCAATCAAGCTCTGCTGGGGGGGGGGGTAACTAAGCAAACAGTGCTGTGAAAAAAACGAAGAGGGAAGACAATATTATCTGGTATGAAGGCCCAAACAAGGTCTCTCCAGGATCCCATCCCCAGAAAAGAAATTCACACAAAACAACCCACCCACTCCCAATAAAAAGAGAATTGCTAAAATGACCTTTCTGCTGTTGTTGTCTCTTTTAAAGGTTGTGAATCTTAAGGAGTGTGTGCTTGAAACTAAAGGTCGGAAAAAAACAGTAGTATCTTTATTTTCTCCCAACTGCCTCTTAAGGGAAAGGGGAATGGGGGGACCGTTGGCATGACATCGGCCATTGAGAATAAGATCACAAATTCGGTAGTCTTCTTCAAGCCCAATTAACCGAAAGACTGATAGGAATTAGATTCAAATCCAACCTCAACGGAAAATTTCCTGCCCTCCTCCCAAGGAGTTTCTTGCTAAGTCACCGGGATAAAAAGAAAAGGCAGAGTAACAAATAAAGCCAGGCACCTTGCTTTCTCTCATCTCAAGACAGTGAAAATCTCTCCTCCTCGCTGTTTGTGGAGGTAGTAAAAATAAGCCCACCATCTCAAAAAACATTTTCTCACCTGAGAGGCTAGAGAGGGTAAATAAATAAACACAGCATTTCCTAATGGAGTGGAGACACGGGATGAAGGGAATGGCAGAAGGCCTCGGAGCTGCTCAGTGTTTGCAACGTCAAAAGGCAACTCCCGTGCAAGGAGCCAGTGGCAAAAAGGAAAATCCTGCCCGATTTGGAGGGTGGATGCTGCAGATCTTTACTGAGTGTAGAGGCTGAACTACCACCGCACCGGGGAGCCCAGGGGCTGGGCGGCGGGTCATCCTCCTCAGGTCGACCCCCAAGCTAAGGACAGGTAGGGAAGTGGACGCCTGGAAGTGGCTACCGGAGCCCCGGCGGCGAGCCGCCAGACCGCGGAGGGGTGGGGACTGCGGGACTCGCTTCCGCGGCCCAGGAGGGCTGGGCCCTTTCCCCAAGATCAGAGAGCGACCTGCTCCCCACGCCCTTCCCACCCAAGAATACTTTTCTTGCTAAGTCACGGTGGCAGGAGGGCGATGCAGCCCGAGAGGCCTCGGGTGAAGCCGCGGCGGCCCGGATAGCCCGCAGCCCGAGGACCAGAGCCAGGGCAGCGCCCTCCGCGGCCAGGCCCCCCTCCTCGGTGCCTCTCACTCAACGGCCGTCGCGGCCGCCATTTTGAGAGCGAGGAGAGGAGAAGAAGAAGGAGGAGGCAGCGGCGGCAGGGGGAGGGGAGAATGGGAGGGAGGGGACCGGAGCAGCCACATCGTCAGGCCGCCGGCCCAGCCTGCAGCCGCCCGAGCGCGGTAGAGGAAACAGAGGGGAGGGCGCAGAGCGTCGCCGCCTTACCGAAGCGCTGCACCGCCGCCTCCGCAGGGCCTCTTCCGTCCTTCACTCCCATCCACCGGCGGGGGAGGGGGAGGGAGAGGGAAGGGAGGAAGGAGGGAGGGAGGGAGGGAGGGGGAGGATGGCGCGCTGGGCCCGGTCCCGGGGAGGGGGAGGGGAGGGCCGCGGGCGGGCTCCTCAGCCGTTCCGGGGCTCGAGCCCTAACCCGGCGCTCGCGCGTCTTCTCGCTCGCGCCCGAGCACTCCCCTCCGGCTCCTCCTCGCTCCCTGGACCCTCGGGTCGCTGCTCTTTCGCTCCCTCGCTCGCTATCTCGGCCGCCGGACTCCGCCGCCGCCCCGCCGCTACAGCTCCGTCTGTCACAGGAGCTGCCCCAACGCCCTGACGTCACCGCGCTGCCGCCGCCCCAGACCCGCCAGGAAGAGGGAGGGGCGCGGAGGTGCTGGGGCGCATGCGCGGGCTGGGCCGAGCCTGGGCTGCGTTCCCTTCCGCGGGATGGGTTGGTGGCTTGTACCCGGGCTGGTGGCCGAGGTGCGCCGCGGGCGCGGGTTTTCTCGTGCATCTGCCCCCTGTACCCTTGGGAAGAGCCTCTTTTGCCCTAGTCTCTTGTCTGACTGTTGGAGCCCGTCACGAACTCTGGCTCTGCTTCGGCCCTCACCGCTCTGTCTTGGCGGACCGCGGGTCCCTGGTGACTCGTGCCAGGCCAGGCTGCTCCCTTTCTGCATGTAGATTCTGTTGGATCATTCCCCATTCCCCCAGAAAGGACGGGAGTAGGTTGGTGGGCTTGGAACGAAGAGCTATTGAGGTTAAAAGACAGATGGACTGCCTTGTCTTCCTTTCTGTTACAGATTTTTATTTGGAAGGAATCGCCCGTAGATGTGATTCAGCTATTCTTTTCCTTAGTCACACGAACACATCAGAGATTCTGGAAACTGATGTCCACAGAAAAACCTGGAACCTTATCCCTACAAGGCATGTCTGTGTTTTATTAAATTATGAATTGAAATATTGATGACAAGTCTGAGGGATTTGTTGTCAATTTATTCCACAAAGAGACACTTGATTTTTGAAAGGGTAGGTTTGGTTCTCTGAATAATTCAACATAGAATAGTATCTTTATAAGAAGTATTGGATGAGATTACTCCATTAGTCACTTGTGTTTTCTCCCAAAATACAGACTCAGGCTTAACTGATTTTATGACTTCCTTTTATAAAGGTAAATACTGTATATTGTGCTTGGGAAGTTGCAGAGTAACCTCTCGGTAGGAATCACCTTGACCAAATTACCTTGTTTCTTTTTGGCCTCAGTATCAATATAAAATCAGCCTAGTAGCCAAACAAAGTGACACATTGCCCAAGCTTCTTGAGAGGCAGGAGAATCAGAAGAGCTCAGAAGTTCTCAGTCAGCCTTGGAAACGTAGTTTGTTTAAAATAATGACAATAGTAATATTTGGCCTATGGTGGCTCACATTTGTAATCCTAACAGTGAGGAGATAGAGGCAGGAGGATTGCGACAAATTCGAGGCCAGCATCACCCTATCATAAAATAATTACTAAGCCCTACGTGATGATGCCCACCTTTACCCTCAGTACTCTAGAGGCAGAGGCAGGTGGGTCTCTTCCAGTTCAAGACCAGCCTGATCTACAGAGAGAATTCCAGGCCAGACAAAGCTACATAGAGAAACCCTGTCTCAAAAAATAAATACCAAGCAAGTGGACCTTGGATGGTAGCACAGGCCTGTAATTTCAGCCTGGAATGAATGTGGAATAAACATTACAAGTTCAAGGGCTAGCTGGGCTACTCAAAAGTTTTTAAATTTAATCATTTTTTAAAGACTGAAGACACTCAGTAGTAGGGTACTTGCTGAAAGAGAGAAATAAAAGAAAGAATCTGGAATAGGCTTACTTGTAAGGCTTTCATGAGAATGAGATGTTACACGTTTTAATGCATCCTTCCACTGTAAGGTCTCAAAGGTAACGCAAGTAACCATTGTTGTCTTGTACCAAAGCCTGTCTTTGTATTGGGATGGGTTGTCTTTTTCTCTACAAGTGTTTGGAAGAAAAAAAATGAGCCAATGGTCTGAGGAGATTGGGGTTTCCCTTCATCAACACAAGAAACTAAATCAAATAATCTTTAGAAGATCGTGTCTAGGGTTTCAGTTTTAGAATTCTCTAGTCAGAAATATGGACAGAAAAAGGCATGGAGGCTTGCTGCTGTTACTTACATCCAAAACCAGCCAATAAGAATTCAATAAATTAGAGCATCCCTTATTCTAAGAATCCACGCAGTTTTCATTTTTATCTTTTAAAATATTTAATATTGTCTGATATTGTGCTTAATACTTAATCAGCTGAGTGAATCAGTTCTTTACTTTTTGAAATGAATGCTCTAAAAGTCAGCAAAATAGCTTGGACACACATTGATTTAAAAACCAACTTAAGGGGCTGGAGAGATGGCTCAATGGTTAAAAGCGCAGACTGCCCTTCCAGAGGACCCAGGTTCAATTCCTAGTGCCCACATGGCAGCTGATAACTGCCTGTAATTCCAGTTCCAGAGTATCTGACACATTCACTCCAACGGACATAAAAGAAATTTAAAATAAATTATTTTAAAAAACCCACCAATTTACTACCAATAGGTAGCCCAACTCCTATAGACTTTGAGACCATAGATTTTCATATTTAGAAAGATATAAGACTTGTACTGCATAATTACATACTAAATTAAAATCAGACTATTTTTATAGCTATCCTTCAAAAGGCAATAAATCTCCTTTGGGGAAGATACAAAACTTTTCTCCCTGTTTTATAATTTTTCTGAACAGAAAACTGTTAGGTGCTTAACTTGACACGAAGCAATTGTGTTACAGTTCTGTGGGTTTTTCAGTTAGTTGCTAACACTGTATATCCATTTTAATAAACACTTGTCTACTGAAAATGGAGAATTAGGACATCTGTGCCATCAATCATAATTCATGAGGACTTATACAGAACCTATGTCTACCCAGCAAGCATTTACTAGTGGATATTTTGAATAGTGTTTCCTGAGGAAAAAAATAACATGTGTTTTACTTGTACAATCTAACAAACTCTCCATTCATCTGAATTACAAATCTTTTTTTTTCCAGCAGACATTTTCAAAATGGAAACATTTGTTTCAATTGCTGTGGGGAAAATTAGTGTTACTTTAAACAATTCTGGAAATAAGCTTACTAAAAGAAACACTCCAAAAATATTGCTACTGGGAAGAGAACAAAATGTCTTCTATATGGCCAGAACAAAAATCTGTTTACAAAGAGTAAGAATGTTAAAAATTTGTTCTGAAGAGCTAGGGAGAGATTGCTCAGTAGGTAAGGTGCTTGCTGCTCAAACATGACAACCTGAGATTGATGCCCAGCCCCCTGCTAAAAATCAGGTGGATGTCACCCTCCACATATATGTGCAAGCAAACTCCCACATGTGAACATAAACACACAAAATAAAAGTCACTTATGTAAAACAACAAAACAAACCCTTTATTTTAATTTATAAGAAATGTCCAGGGCTGGAGAGATGGCTCAGTGGTTAAGAGCATTGCCTGCTCTTCCAAAGGTCCTGAGTTCAATTCCCAGCAACCATATGGTGGCTCACAACCATCTGTAATGAGGTCTGGTGCCCTCTTCTGGCCAGCAGGCATACACACAGACAGAATATTGTATACATAATAAATAAATAAATATTTAAAAAAAAAAGAAAGAAATGTCCAATCTTGTGTGTGAAAATCCTAGAGAAAGAAATCAGCAAGTGAAAAGAAGCTTAGGGTGTGCAAGTTGTGTAAGTTAAAGTCCATTGAGAAGAGAATTCTAACCCAAGTGACAAGGGACTGACTCTAGGAGATTCTCCCTCATTAACCTGTGTGCTTGCAGTTCCACAAGATATGTCAACATGGGTGGACCCAACTAGACCAGTCGTTCTCCTCAGCGTCAGGCATCCTTATGTGTCATGAATTGGGAGGACAGAAAAATAAACTGAAGGGAATTAAGAGTCAGACTCTCAGCTTAGTTGCATGAAGAGTATGGAGAAGGAACATTTATAATCCAAAACCTTTAGAATAAATAGAAAATGAATTTTGGGCAGGGGAGATGTGTCAGTAGTAAAAACATTTGATGGGACAACCTGACAACCTGAGTTCCATCCCCAGATCCATTGGTGAAAGGAGAAAACTGCTGAATTCCACAAGTTGTCCTATGATCTGCACACGTACTCTGTGGCATACTAAGCCCACAATGACCTATGCACAATATTAATTTATAAAGAAAATTTAAAGTACTAATATAAACAATACAAAAGGCTATATGGCATTCATTAGGATGTCACTGCACAGGGCAAGCATAATGCAAAATATCTTTTCTTTCCTTTTATGCCTGTTAACGTGTATCTAGTGAATAAGGATTAACTCTTACTTGGAGAACTTAAAAATGTCTTTGTGACTTGAAAATTTTAGTACTCATTTTGGCAGCACATATACTAAAATTGAAAACATAGAGAAAATTAACAAGCTCCTAGGCAATGATGATACAGAAGTTCATAAAGCATTCCATATTTTAAAATAACTAAAATAGGTTTTTGAAAATGGCTAAGGGAGAGCTGTGGGTATTTCAGTTGTAAAATGCTTATCAAGAATGCTGGATGCCCTAAGGCCAATCCCCAGCATCTGGTAGCCCTTACCCATCACCAAAGCAAAAGAGGCAAAAGCAGAAGAATCCTCAGGTCCAGTTCAGCCTCAACTATACAGTGAGTTAAAGGATAGCCTGGGTTTCATGAGACCCTGTCTCCAAACATGAAACAAATAAAATAAAGTATATGCACATTTTGACCCTGCCCTTTACTTTTAGGATTTTTAAAAAAAAACATGTTGAGGGCTGTAGAGTTGGCTCAGCAGTTGGAAGTACCTGCTCATGGTGTCTCACAAACCTTTAATTACAGTTCCAGGGGATCCAGTGCATAGACAACAAGGATACACACATAGTGCACAGACATGCACGCAGGCAGAAAACTCATACATAGAAAATAACCAGCCAGACAGTGTTGGCACACACCTTTAATCCCAGCACTCAAGAGGCATAACCAGATCTCTGAGCTCAAGGCCAGCCTGGTCTACATAGCAAGTTCCAGGGCAGCCAGGACTACACAGGAAAAACCCTGTCTCTAAGAACCATAAAAAAATTTTAAAAATTTATGTTTATAATAGTGTTATTTCACCTTTTATTTGTCACAAATTCCAAATATATATAATGCTAGACATTTAAGTAGTGAAACTTCATGTAACAGGTTTGACAATTACAAAGTCATAGCAGATTTTGTGTTATCTGTACTTGCACACATTTTCTCTGCACATTATTTTACATATTATATATCCTGTTAGTTCACATACTAATAATTTAGTATGTCATTTTTTTTTTATCTGAGACAGGGTTTCTCTGTGTTGCTTTGGAACCTGTCCTGGAACTAACTCTTGTAGACTAGACTGGTCTTGAACTCACAGAGATCTGCCTGCCTCTGCCACCTGAGTGCTGGGATTAAAGGCGTGTGCTAGCTTTTAAGTCAAAAGCAAAATACCTATTTGTTTATTTATCTAAGGTAAGATCTCACTAGGTAGCCCAAAGCTAGTCCAGAACTCACATGATCCTCCTACCTCAGACTCCCTAGGATTAAAGATATTTGCCATCATACCTGTTATCTCTTAAAAATAATGCCTTTTTTTTTAGTCAACTTCAAAGCTTTATTGTGCAGGTCAGAGGGGCACACTTCTGCCTGCCCACATCCAAACTTTTAAATTGCTATTGCTCTGAGATTCTGGTGACCCCCTTCATGATCTCCACTGGAGTTTGAAGAGAGTATAACCAAGAAAGCTCAAAGCTTCCTTCCTTAAACACAGGCAG